>WNWU01000104.1:1725511-1733011 GCA_012654045.1 Ptyas mucosa
TCCTTCCTTCCTTCCTTCCTTCCTTCCTTCCTTCCTTCCTTCCTTCCTTCCCTCCTTCCCTCCCTCCCTCCCTTGGTGACGCAGTGGTTAGAATGCATTATTTCAGGCTAATTCTGCCCACAGCCAGGAGTTCGATCCTGACCGACTCAAGGTCAGCCTTGGAAGTCCATCTGTGTTCAGGCCCTTAAATCATGTCTTCCCACCCGCATTGCCTAAGAAGAATCTTAGGGCCTTGTCTGTCTGTCTGTCTGTCTGTCTGTCTGTCTGATGGATCCCTCCATCTTCAGGATATGGTTAAAAAAGTTACGATGGCAGCTGTCACTGAAGTTCCACCCAGTTTGTAAAAAAAATTACAAATTCAAATTCAAATGGGCAAAGCTTTAAAAAAAATATCGATGGCTGCAGCTGCCATCTTGCCTTTTTTGACCTCCCTGGACTCCCTTACAGAACCGTGGTGGAAGTGATGGACCTGAAATCCAAGGCTTTAATTCATCTTTTTTATTATTTTGCCATGTATAATTAGTCCTCGACTTACAACTCTTGGTTTCGTGACCATTTGAAGTTACAACGGCACTTACCACTGTTTTTCACACTTACAAGCATCGTAGCACACACACACACACCCCGTGGTCACATGATCGAAATTTCAGACCCTTTGGCAATCGACTCGTATTTACGACGGCTGCAGCCTCCCGGGGGTTACGCGACACCCCCCCCCCCCAAAAAAAAGGGTGATCTTGCTAGAAGATCACAAAAGGGTGATCTTCTGGCAAGCCAAGTCAAGGGGCAAACCGGATTCAATTAACGACCGTATGACTAAGTTAACCCCTGCAGTGGTCCACTTAACAACGGGGGCAAGGAAGGTCGTAAAAGGAGACAAAGCTCACTTAACCACTGTCTCGGTTAGCGAAGGAAATTTCGGCCTCTATTCTGGTCATAAATCGAGGACTACCTCTATATCCTGATGGAATCATTCTTTTTCGGATAAAAATCCATTTGCAGCCTGCCGTTTTAACAACGGACTGAGGTCTGTGACTAAGCTGACATGCTTAAGAGGCTGGCTTCTCATAGCATGTTCATAGCATGTTCATTGTTAGGATGGTGCAATTGGACCCATGACCCATGTTTAAAAATGGGAGGGGCTTCAGATTGTTTTGAGTTTTTAGACCCCTCCCCTCCAATAAATATCCTGAGAAAGACCCCTGCTGCATCTTAATTTGTACAGCTAGTCTCTCCCCAAACAACAGCTCGCTTAGTGACCATTGGAAGTTACAACAGGCACCGTAAAGGGACTTATGACCGTTTTTCACACTTATGACCATCGCAGAATTCCCAGGATCCTCTGATTGAAATTTCAGACGCTGGGCAACTGTCTCGTATTTACGACGGCTGCCATGGTCCCCGGGGGGGCTGGTGGTGTCACGTGATCCCGTTTTGCGACCTTCTGGCCAGCCAGGTCCGTGGGGGAAGCACCCGATTCACTTAATGACATTGTGTGGCTAACTCAACCGACGGCAGCGATTCGCTTGGCAAAGAAAGGTTGTAAAAACGGAGGGCCGTGGCGCACTTTGCTGTCTCGCTTAGCGACAGAAATTTGGGGCTCGGGTGTGGTTGTCAGTTCAGGACTACCCGTCCAAATTTTATTGCCTTTCCTGTAATTTAGAGGATGGGTGAATTCAGCTCCTTTGATCAGCTTCATGTTCCATATACGGTACGAGCTGAAATTGAATATTTTCTGTAAAGGCAGCCGTTCCGTCAAAATGTTCCTTTCTGTATAGATTAGCATGTTGCACGAATGTTGTTTTTTCGTTTTGCAAGACTGCCGTTCGTCAGAAATGGCTTAGGGTCTCCTGCTTGGGCGGGGGGTTGGACTAGATGACCTACAAGGTCCCTTTAATTCATCTAATCCTAATCCTAATCCTAATCCTAATCCTAATCCCAATTCAATCCAATCCAATCAATTCTAATTCTAATTCTAATTCTAATTCTAATTCTAATTCTAATTCTAATTAATTCTAATTCTAATTCTAATTCTAAATCTAATGCATGATTCGGGGTGAAATGCATAGAATGAAATTAGCCAATTTTGTTAAATCTTGGCTAAGCAAAAAAAATTCCATAGAACGAAAGCACAACAATTGTGTTACATTGTGGCTGAGCAAAGCTGGATTTTTGCATGTTGTGTTAAGCACAGCCACTAAAATTTATTTTATTTTTATTTTATTTCTAATTTATATACCGCCCTTCTCCCTGAGGACTCAGGGCGGTGTACAACCAAAATTAAAAAACATGTAATACAAACAATAAAAACAATTAAAAATATATATAAATTATGGCTTCAATTTAAAAATTTTTAAACCCCTAAAACCCCTTATATGCATGGATATTCCCCCCCACTCCTAGCCGTTGGCATCCCCAAGTAAAATCCTCATCTTACGACAGGAATTGGGATCAGAATTGCCATCGCTAAGCAAGCCAGTTTTTTAAGCTAGCCAGCCCCCCCCTTCTATCACCTTTCCCCCCCCCAGTTGCTAAGCGAAGCACTGCAAATCACATCGTTGTTAAACAAATCCAGCTTCTCTATGGGTTTTTCTCCTCGGATGCCGGTTGGGGAGGTCGCAAACGCTAATCCCGTGACGCCTGAGAATGCTACAACCGTCATAAATACAAACCGGCAGTCAAGGGTTTGAATCTTGATCACCCGTGACCGTGGAAGCGCTACAACCGTTGTAAAATGTGACGATGGGTTGTGAGTCAGTTTTTCCAGTGCTGTTGGAACTTTGAACGGTCATTAAATGGATGCTTGCAAATTGAGGATTGCTTTTTTGGGGTGTGTGTGTGTGAGAAGCTTAGCAGAGTCAGATCTGGGGGGTTGGGGATTGGGGGGGGGGAGGGCACGGAAATCCCTCTCTGGTTGCCTAGAAAATGGCATGTAAATTGCAATTAATTTGATCTCTGGGTAATCCAGAAAGATAGAATCAAGATTATGGGAAGTGTGAGCATCACTTTATAAAGCCACACTTGGAATATTGCATTCAGTTTTGATTGCCACGATGTAAAAAAGATGTGGAGATTCTGGAAAGAGTGCAGAGAAGAGCAACAAAATGATGAGGGGACTGGAGGCTAAAACATATGAAGAACGGTTGCAGGAATTGGGTATGGCTAGTTTGGGTGAAGAGAAGGAATAGGGGAGATCCGATAGCAGAGTTCCAATATTTGAGGGGCTGCCACAAAGAAGAGAAGATCAACCTTTCTGCAAAGCACAAGAAAGAAAGGAAGGAAGGAAGGAAGGAAGGAAGGAAGGAAGGGAAGGAAGGAAAAGGAAGAAAAAAGAAAGGTAGAAAGATAAAAAAGAAAGAGGGGAGAAGTAAAGGAAGAAAAAGAAAGAAAGGAAGGAAGGAAGGGAAGAAAAGGAAGAAAAAGAAAGCAAGAAAAAGAAAGAACGAGGGAAAAGGAAAGGATGGAAGGAAGGAAGGAAAGAAGGAAGAAGAAAAAGAAAGAAAGGAAAGAAAGAAAGGAAGGAAGGAAGAAAAAGGAAGAAAAAAGAAAAAAGAAAAAAGAAAAAAGAAAAAAGAAAAAAGAAAGAAAGATAGAAAAAGAGGGAGGGAGAAGGAAAGGATGAAGAAAGAAAGAAAGAGAAAGGAAGGAAGGGAAGAAAAGGACAAAAAAGAAAGAAAGAAAAAGAAAGAAAGAAAGAAAGAGGGAGAAGGAAAGGTTGGAAGGAAGAAGGAAGAAGAAAAAGAAAGAAAGGAAAGAAAGAAAGAGAGAGGGAGGGAGGGAAGGAAAAAGAAAGGAAAGGAAGAAAAAAGAAAGAAAGAAAGACATCTGAGAGAACCATAGATGGACAGAAGACATGGTTAGTTTTATGAAAAGAAGGATTAGGGGGTGACATGATAGCATCTTCCAATATTTGAGGGGCTGCCCCAAAGAAGGGGGGGCAGTCAAGCTATTCTCCAAAGCACTTGAGAGCAAGACAAGAAACAATGCATGGAAACCTCAGGTATTCCTCATCTTACAACAGTTTATTTAGTGAAAAAAGGGGACTTATGACCGTTTTTCACACTTACGACCGTTGCGGCATCCCCCTGGTCACGTAATCAAAATTCAGATGCTTGGCAACTGGCATGTACTTATGACAGTTGCAGTGTCCCAGGGTCAAGCGATCCCCGCCTGAAAAGCAAAGTCAATAGGGAAGCCAGATTCGTTTAACAACCGTGTGTCTAACTTAACAACTGCAGTGATTCCCTTAACAATTGTGGCAGGAATGGTCGTAAAACGGGGTAAAGTTCACTCGACAAAAGTTTCACAGAAATTTTGGGCTCGGTTGTGGTCGCAAGTCGAAGGGCTACCTGTAATCAAGGAGAAAACCAACCTAGAACTAAAGGAGAAATTTCCTGGCAGTGAGAACACTTAACCAGTGGAACGACTTGCCACCAGAAGTTGTGGGTGCTCCAACACCGGAAGGTTTTAAAAAGAGATCGGACAACCTGAGCAGGGGGCTGGACTAGAAGACCTCCAAGGTCCCTTCCGGCTCTGTTTATTCTGTTATTTTCCTTTCCAGTCCTTTAATGTTCTCTTTCTTCTTCTTGCCTTCCAAGGAACTGGCGAAGTATTTCCTGGCAGAGTTACTCTCCGAACCCAACCAGCCAGACAACGAGGCCCTGGGTTCGGACGATCTGTCCCGCGGGGCCGAACAAGATGAGGTCAGACTGGAACTTGAGAGATCGGCCAACTTGAACCCGGGTCTGACCCCTCGAGAGCGCAAAGCCGGATGCAAAAATTTCTTCTGGAAAACCTTCACTTCTTGTTAGCTTTCGAAATCTCCTCTTCCCCCTCCATCTCTTTCTTTCTCTCTCTCTCTCTCTCTCTGTCTCTCTCTCATTTCTCAGTCTCTTCACGCCAGGAGCTGAAGACTGTAATATAATAATAATAATAATAAAAAGATATTGTTAAGGTAATAAGGAGAAAAAAAAAGAAGAAAAAAAATTACCATTTGGTTTTCAAGCTGTTTTAATAAAGCTTTCTGTTTCAAATTGTACACACCCTTCTGGAGTTTGTGATCTCTTGTTTCTTCAGTTGACCCACCAGCTGCTGCCTTTTTGCTGGTTGAAATTCTTAAAATTCTGGCAATAAAGCTTGTGTTGCAAAGTGTTTCCCTTGCAGCTTTTCTCTACCACTGATGGGTTAAAGCTCATCAATCAATCAATCAATTCATCAATCAACCAGGCAGGCAAGCCGCAGAGACTGTGTTGTCAATGCAAGGGAGGAGCCACACAATTTGCTATGCGGGGGAGGTGAGATGAGGAGTGACCGAGCAGGGAAGGGCGGGGCGAGCAAGTGGGTGGGGTGGATGAGAGGGTGGGCGGGGCAAGCAGTGAGTGGGCGAGGAGGTGGGTGGGGGGGGCGGGGCCAGCCAGAAGTGGCATTTGCCGGTTCGCCGAACTACTCAAACTCTCCGCTACTAGTTTGCTTGAACCATTCCGAAACGGCTGAATACCACCTCTGAATCAATCGATCGATCATGAAAACAATCATCCGATGATTGAAATTCAAAGCAAGGCATCTTTACCATTAAATGTCCTTTTGTCAGTGGTGGGTTTCAAATTTTTTTACTACCAGTTCTGTGGGTGTGGCTTGGTGGGCGTGGCATGGCTTAGTGGGTGTGGCATGGGAAGGTTACTGCAAAATCCCCATTCCCTCCCGATCAGCTGGGACTCGGGAGGAAGAGAATAGATGGGGGCGGGGCCAGTCAGAATTTTTACTACCGGTTCTCCGAACTACTCAAAATTTCCGCTACCGGTTCTCCAGAATTGGTCAGAACCTGCTGAAACCCACCTCTGCCTTTTACACAATAAAAAAAATCAAGCAAAATCCTTCAAATAACGTGTCTGAAATTAGGAAGGCCTCTTAGAATGAGGTTTTAAGAAGTTAACACCCAGGTTAATGTGCATTGTGTGAATAGAAGCACAATGTAATTAGGAAGGCCTCCTAGAATGACGGTGAAGACGTTAACAGCCAGGTGATGCAAGTTGTGTGAGTAGAACCACAAAGTAATTAGGAATGCTTCCCCAGAATGAGGGTTGAGAAGTTATCAAAATATGTTTTTATTCACACAACACGCTTCATCTGGGTAGCGAATTAAACAATTTTGTACATTGGTTTTAAACAAGTCATCGAAAATATTAAAAAATCATCCAGTGAAACACTGATGAGGCTTCCATCTAGTGTGAACATGATAACACCTGTCTAAATTAAACTTGCTGCGTGAATTCAACTCCCCTCCATACACTTTAGTGAAACTCTGTGTGTGTGGGTGTGTGTAGAATTGAAAACAAAAGATTTTACAAGCTTTAAGTATCGGTTTGTGATTAACGTTGCCCGGGCTCAGCAGCTAAGCAGGCTCTAATGTTGTTACCTGTAGGATGATGCAACTCTAGGAGATGGAACTGCATCTCCATGGAGGAACTGCATCTCCATGGAGGAAAGTATGCAGTGGAGTACTCTAGGGCTCTGTTTTAGGCCCAGCGCTCTTCAACATCTTCATCTATGACTTGGACGAGGGGATAGATGGGGAACTCATCAAATTTGCAGATGACACCAAGCTCGCAGGAATAGCCAACACTCCAGAAGATAGGCTCAAGATACAGAAGGATCTCGACAGACTTGAACATTGGGCGCTATTTAACAAAATGAAATGCAACAGTGAAAAAAGCAAGGTTCTACATTTAGGGAAGATGAACAAAATGCGTAGGTACCGAATATGTGGTACCTTGCTCAATAGTAGTAACTGTGAGAGGGATCTTGGAGTCCTAGTGGACAACCGTTTAGATATGAGCCAGCTGTGTGCAGCAGCTGCCAAAAAAGCCAACACAGTTCTGGCCTGCATCAACAGAGGGAGAGAATCAAGATCACGTGAAGTGTTAAGACCACTTTACAAGGCCTTGGTAAGGCCACACTTGGAATCCTGCATTCAGTTTTGGTTGCCAAGATGTAAACAAGATGTGGAGATTCTAGAAAGAGTGCAGAGAAGAGCCACAAAGAGGATGAGGGGACTGGAGGCTAAAACATATGAAGAACAGTTGCAGGATTTGGGTATGTCTAGTTTGATGAAGAGAAGGACCAGGGGAGACAGGATATCAGTCTTCCAATATCTCAGGGGCTGCCACAAAGAAGAGGGAGTCAAACTATTCTCCAAAGCACCTGAGGGTAGAACAAGAAGCAATGGGTGGAAACTAATCAAGGAGAGAAGCAATTTAGAACTAAGGAGAAATTTCCCGACAGTTAGAACAATATTAAGTGGAACAACTTGCCTCCAGAAGTTGTGAATGCTCCAACACTGGAATTTTTAAGGAAGATGTTGGCTAACCATTTGTCTGAAGTGGTGTAGGGTTTCCTGCCTGGGTAGGGGGTTGGACTGGAAGACCTCTGAGGTCCCTTCCAACTCTGTTATTCTATTCTATTCTATTCTATTCTATTCTATTCTATTCTATTCTATTCTAT
>WNWU01000104.1:1738011-1755244 GCA_012654045.1 Ptyas mucosa
GGGATGCTACGACCGTCATAAAAATACGAGCCAGTTGCCAAGCGTCACGTGACCAGGGGGAGGCTGCAACGGTCATGTGAAAACAGCCCCAAGTCTCATTTTTTTCAGTGCCGTTGTAACTTGGAGCGGTCACTAAATGAATGATTGTAAATCAAGGCCTACCTGTCAGCAGTGGGTTTCGTATGTTCTTATCATTGCTTCGCTGCCTGCACGCTTTCCGCGCATATGCCCGGCCTCAAAAACCGTGGCTAAATAGGACAGCATTATGCTGTAGTCGCCGCTACCAGTTCGTCAAAACCGGTCCGAACCGGCTGAATATCACCTCTGCTACTTGTAACTAATTCATCTGGTTTTGCTTGCTACTTTTTCCCCATGGATCCAAATTGCATGGCAGCTTCGCCGGGTTCGAACAGATCTTCTTATCAAAACGAGTAGGAGATTTCAGCTTCTAGATTTGGGGAAAATCACATCGCGTAAGGATTCTCGAAAGCCACAAAGCTTTTTTATGCATCTCTGCGAGACCTTGAATGCAACATTATCCCATCTTCTATTTCAAAATCTGCAGAAAAGAAAGAAACTCACACCCAGAAGGCTGATTTTTTTTTTTTTCACTAAGAGGGAGTCAGAGAGGATAAAACCCTCTTTTGGAACAGAATTGTCTGAATCTGTCTGAGATTTGAAGTGAAGCCCCTTGGGTATTTAACAGATTAAAGAGAATTAGAAGGGACCTCAGAGGTCATCTAGTCCAACCCCCCATCCAAGCAGGAGAACCCTATACCATTTCTGTCCAGCCTCTTCTTGAAAGCCTCCAGGGATGAAGCTCCTACAACTTCTGAAGGCAACATCTGTTCCATTGAATATAGAATAACAGACTTGTAAGGGACCTTGGAGGTCATTTAGTCCAACCCCTGACCCAAGCAGGAGACCCCACACCATTTCTGAAAGAGGGCAACCCGGTCTCTTCTTGAAAGCTTCCAGGGATGAAACTCCCACAACTTTTAGCAGTTGAGCAGGTTTTAGCAGTTCTCTTGCAATGAGAAGGGATAAGAAGCTGTTTGGAGAAGTCTGAAATGCTGCCAGAGCCGGGGGTTGGATTAGATGACCTCCAAGGCCCCTTCCAACTCTTGTTCGGTTATTCTTGGGCGTCCTCAAACTTTTCCGCGAGACAAGTAATGCAATGTAAATGCAAAAGGAAAAGGGGTGTGTGTTGTTGTTGTTGTTGTTGTTGTTGTTGTTATTATTATTATTATTATTATTATTATTATTATTATTATTACCAGGGCGAATAACCAAGCCAACGCTATTTAATTTTCCAAAAAAGCAGGCTGAAGGAAATTCAATTTTATTTCGGCTCCCTTCCAACCCCCGCCCCCTCCGAAGCAGCCATGTGGTCCCCGCGCGGCAGCTGAGCTCGGAGAAATGGTGCCCTGCAGAGGCCGAAGGAAATGCTCCTTGCAAAATGTGATTGAGGCATAATCTGGAATCTCCGTACACCTAATTGCCAACAGAACAGGCTGCACCTGCCAGGGCTGAAAACTTCAACTCCTGATTTACCAAGAGAGGAGATTTAATTCTCCGTCTTTGGTCTTAATTTTTTTTTTTTGCATAGGGAAAAGGCAAACAAAACCCCAGCTCTGCCACAGTCTGCTTTCCTGCCTGATGGAAAGTAGCCGTCTCTGATGGAGAATTCAGAGTAACAGGAGTTGGAAGGGGTCCTTGGAGGTCTTCTAGTCCAACCCCCTGCTCAAGCAGGAGGTCCTATACCAGTGATGGCTAACCTTTTTCTGGACCGAGTGCCGAAAGCGCGCGCGTGTGCTCGTAAATGTGTGCGTGTGCGCCCGAACCTCCCAAATGCAATGCATGCACGGCCCCCAACATAGGTAAGAGCCTGGTGGCGCAGCAGACTAAAGCATGTTATTAACATCCAGCTGCCTGCAATTACTGCGAGTTCAATTCTCACCAGGCTCAAGGTTGACTCAGCCTTCCATCCTTTCTAAGGTAGATGAAATGAGGACCCGGATTGTGGGGGCAATAAGCTGACTTTGTATAAAATATACAAAAGTATGAAGGCTATTGCTTAACGCATTGTAAGCCGCCCTGAGTCTCCGGAGAAGGGCGGCATATAAATAAGAATAAAAAATAAAATAAAATAAAAAATACGTCCCCTCGCGCATGTACACGCGGCCACCTGCATGTGCCCCGACCCCGCATGTGCGCCCCCCCCACGTGCCTTCCTTCGAGGGGTGAAATGCTCCCAGTTCAGACCGGCTTGGGCGAGTAGGTAGTGACGATGGCTGGTGGTTCGGAGAACTGGTAGCAATGGCAACTGGAGGCTCCGCCCACACGCTCCATTCCCCGGAGTCGGGGAATGCCCTATTCCCCGACTCTGGCCTTGCCGCGGAGCCGCTGCCTGCTCGCCCTTCGCCACGCGGTGTATCCTACTGCTCACCTTTGCGGCTCTATGGCAAGGCCGGAATCGGGGAATGGGGCAGGTGGGCAGAGCCGCGGGAGAAAGGTAAGGACACGCCGGCAGAATAGAAATTAATTTTTTTTCCCGTACCGCGTTCTGTGGGCGTGGCTTGATGGGAAGGGGTCTTGCGACTGACTGGGTGTGGCTGTGAGTGACTTCGAGTTGGCCACGCCCACTCAGTCACAGGACACCCCCTTCCGCCACCAAGCCACGCCCACAGAACCGGTAGGGAAAAATTTTAGATTTCACCCCACTTCCTTCCCCCGGCACATGCACGCCCCCCACGCATGCGCGGCAGAGACCCGAAGACCAGCTGGCCGCTGCGTGCCACTTCTGGCCCGCGTGCCATAGATTCGCCATCACGGCCCTACACCATTTCAGATGAATGGTTGTCCAATGGAGTCCCTAGGGAGTTGGGCGGCATAGAAATGCGACTAATAAATAAATTTCTTCTTAACATCCCCCCTCCCCCCCAGTGATGGAGCGCCCACAACTTCTGGAGGCAAGCTGTTCCATTGGTTCACAGAATTACGGAGTTGGAAGGGACCTTGGAGGTCTTCTAGTCCAACCCCCTGCTCAAGCAATAGACCCTTTATACGGTTTCAGGTAAATCAGGGGTCTCCAACCTTGGCCATTTTAAGACTTGTGGACTTCAAGTCCACAAGTCTTAAAATGGCCAAGGTTGGAGACCCCTGAGGTAAATGGTAGTCCAATCTCTTCTTAAAAACCTCCAATGTTGGAGCATTCATAACTTCTGGTGGCAAGCTGTTCTACTGGTTAATTGTCTTCCTCACTGTCAGGAAGTTTCTCCTTAGTTCCAGGTTGCTTCTCTCCTTAGTTAGTTTCCATCCGTTGCTTCTCGTCCTGAATCAGACAAGATAATAGTAATTATAGTGCATTGATTACATGTAAAAGTAAATAAATGTAATAAGAAAGAGGAAACATTGCAACGATCATCCCATAGTTATACTGTATGGTATTTGAGGAAATAATGCCATAGAAATGGTAATTGACTATTAGTATAATAAAGTAATTGTTTTAGCATAGAACTCCTAGCAACAGAAGAGAAGAGAGATCGTAGGAAGCAGCCTCAAATGGATTTGCAAATTTCACATTTCGGTTTTATATCTTGGTGTTTTTTTCCCCCTTCAAAATAGAACTTCGACCAGTCCCTCTCTCTCTTTCGGCCCAGCCTACATCAAAGGGTTGTTGTTATGGGGAAAATAGGAAGGTGGTATGGGATATATTGGATAAGTACAGCTTGAGTTATTTATAAAAAAAATAATAAAGAATTGTTATTGTTAATAACAGTAATTAATAATGATTATTTTATTATTTTAATTTTTTATTAATAATTAATCATAAAAGCAATAAACTGCACCACTCAGAAATTCGTACATCTTAAGAAGGTGCTTGGTTGACATCTAGGATGCTGGCAGCAACCTTGACTTTTTATAAATATATAAAAGTAGGAAGGCTATTGCTTAACGCATTGTAAGCTGCCCTGAGTCTCCGGAGAAGGGCGGCATATAAATATAAATAAATAAAAATTAAATTAAAAACCCGTATCAACCATTAGCACCAGTCAATGGTGTTTGTGATGCATTTTTGAATGTTCAGTTGACTGAGTTTCATGTTTCATGAATAAAGATAGTAATAATAATAATGATACACATATTTATTTATTTATAAAAATAAATATAAAAATCAATAAACAAACAAACAAATAAATCTCCCCAACCTTTATACACCATTCATTTTGTGATTGTTTGAAGTTGCAACAATGCTAAAAAAAAAGTGATTTATGATCTTTTCTCACCCTTAGGCGCAGCCTCCCCGCAGTTACGTGATCAAAATTCAGACGATTGGCCACTGACTCATACTTATGACAGTCACAGCGCCCCATGGGGGGGGGGGCGGTGTCACGTGATCCCTTTTTGCGACCTTCAGACCAGCGAAGTCAGCGGGGAAGCCAGATTCTTGTAAGAAACCGTGTGACTCACTTAACAGCCGCAGCGACTCGCTTAACAACGATGCCAAGGAAGGTCGTAAAACGGAGCAAGGCTCGCTTAACACCCGTCTCGCTCAGCAATGGAAATTTTGGGCTCAATTGTGGTTGAGGACTACCTGTAGACAGTGGTGGGATTCAGCCGGTTCGTTCTGGTTCGTGCCGGTTCGTGAGAACTGGTTGTTAAATTTGTGGCTGGCCTCTCTACTCCCCGCCCCTTCCAGGAGTCTCCCTATGGACTGTATTGGCTCCCAGGTAAGTGCAGGGAGGCCTACTAGGCCCAAAACGGGGTGCAGAGGGGTGCGGCATGCGCCCCCCCACAGCACCCACTTTTGCTCCCAGGAGACTGCAGGGAGGCCTACTAGGCCGAAAATGGGGAGTGGGGGACATTGTGCACCCCCGTGACCCGTTTTTGCTCTCGGGGGTGCAGGAGGCCGAGTGTTGCCTGTCACACCCGTGGCCACGCCCATGGCCACGCCCATGGCCACGCCCACCCAGCCGGTCATTAGGGCAGAGAACCAGTTGTTAAATTATTTGACCTTGATTATTTGTAGGGAATATACAAACACACTGATGTCTAGTTTTTTCAAGCCGAAAGAGAATCTAGTATTTTGAGGGCTTTTTAGAATCTGGGTCAATTTAATTGAGTACAATTTGTTTTTTTTATTAAAAAAATATGCATGCAACCCCCCGACCTCAATTTATCTTTCTGCGTTTGGGGTGGGGTAGGGTGGGGTGGGTTGAGCCAAGAGGCTGACCCTCTTCCAGATGCTATTTGTCCTGAAAAATTTCTAAGAAGGTCCGCGAGGCCCCCGGAGGAGTTCCTGGAAAAATCAGACAACGCACACGGATGACGCGATGCTCTGCGGCCGATGTGCTTCCTGCTAAAACGGCCATTAATTAGGAAAGGGTCATTAAAAGAAGGCAGAAAAGGGGACAAAGGGGAGGAGGAGGAGGAGGAGGAGGAGGAGGAGGGGAAATAAAACAGAATATTTCTCCCTCCGCACTCATCCCCAATGACGCCATGTGGCTGATGTGAAGTGCCCAGCTCTTAAAATAAAAAATAAAATAAAATAAGGCAGCCTGGAAGAGCTGAGATTCAAAGCAAACCGACGGAAAGGGAAGATTCTTTCTTCGTCTCAGGATTGTCGGCCGATAAGGTCAAAAAAGTCAAGATGGGGGCCACAATAGCGTGATGGAAGCTCCTTCCATGAATGGTGCAGCTTCGATTGGACCACTGTGGTTGCCACCTTGACTTTGGTTTAACCCTGCCCAGAAGACACCCAGGAAGCCAACACAAGTCCTAGATGCAACAACTGGGAGAAATTTGGGGGGGTTCTTTTGAATTTGTTGGTAGACTTTAATTTGGGTTTCAGAATCACAGAAGGAAGAAGATCTAGATCATTGTTTCTCAACCTTGGCAGCTTGAAGATGGGTGGACTTCAACTCCCAGAATTCCCCAGACAGCCGTGTTGGGTTGGGAATTCTGGGAACATCTTCAAGTTGTCAAGGTTGAGAAACAATGATCTAGACCAGGAGTGTCCAACCTTGGCAACCTTAAGACTTGTGGACTTCAGCTCCCAGAATTCCTCAGCCAGCAGAGGAATTCTGGGAGCTGAAGATCACAAGTCTTAAAGCTGCCAAGGTTGGAGACCCCTGATCTAGATGACCTTGGATCATGGTCAAAGCTAAGCAGGGTCAGATCTGGCTACCAGAAAATCCCAACCTGCAGGCCAAATTAGGAAGCCAAGTCGACAATCCAGACCTGTTGGACCTGTTGCTAAGGAACCTACTGAGATGTGTCCATCAAGACATTGGAGATGGAGCTTGATCAAAGCTTGTTTTGCAGTTCCAACATGGAAGGTAGGTTAGGGTTTCTAACCAACTCTGAAAGGAAGGGCTTGGTTGTGGGTTTGTGGGCGATGTAGAGGCTTAACAACATTCTTAACTGGGTTAAAGATCTTGAGGCTAGATTCCCACAACCTACCAAGCTTGGTTGCACTGTTCTTAGTGGCTTGCGGTTTTGTGAAGTCTTCTCAACTGGACAAGTTGAAGACCTGTGGACTTCAACTCCCAGAATGGAGAATTGGAAGACGAGTGGATTTCCGCTTCTATGCTGGCTGGGGGATTCTGGGAGTTGACATCCAGACATCTTCAACATGGGAAACAGTGGCTTAGAATATGGTGTGAACACAGCCTATCACTTTAGTTTGTGAGTCAGTAGATGGTGGAAAACCCAGAAATAGGAACAGGTTTATAACTGGGTGGAGTATGTTGTGTGAATGTAGCCACTGAACCTGATTTCTATTTCCCTTCAACCAGGCCAGGTTTGCCTATGGAGCTTCTCAGTCATTCAGGTCATGGTTGTCCCAAAAGTGAAAAAGGCAACTGGACTTCCTTTGTTTTTCTTTGAAGATGTTTCGCTTCTCCTCCGAGAAGCTTCCTCGGATCTGACTGGATGGTGGGGAATGGAAGGATTGATACTCCTTGCAGATAAAGCTGGTCGTTTGCATCCTTTGAGAGGGTCGTTGAGGCCACTTGGAGGTTTATCTGGGCCCTCAGGATAGGACGCAACATATCTCCTGTTTACAATCCAGTCCTTTCACCAGTTCCAAGAAGGTTCCACCCCCATTTGCACCATTCAGATGACCCGGAGGGCCCAGGTAAACCCCCAAGTGGCCTCAACGACTCTCTCAAAGGATGCAAATGACCAGCTGTCTGCAAGGAATATCAATCCTTCCGTTCTCCACCGTTTAGTCAGAACTGGAGAAGCTTCTGGGATGAGAAGAGAAACGTCTTCAGGGAAAAACAAGGAAGTCCAGTTGCCTCTTGAAAAAGTCCTTTGAGGTAGACCAGATCTGCAAATATTGACCCTTTAAGATCTCAGGAAGATTCCAGCTCCCTCTTTGATGAGCCATCCGAAACTCCACTATGGCTACACCGCAATTTTATTCATTCATTTATTTGTTCAACTTGTATGCCGCCTTTCTCCGAAGACTCAAGGTGGCTTACAATGCATTTAAAAACCCTATATAAAAACATTAAAAATTAAAACATTATTATTATTATTATTATTATTATTATTATTATTATTATTATTTATTGGGTTTTTATACCGCCCTTCTCCTTTCGGACTCAGGGCGGTGAACAGCCAGAGTAAAACATTTGTATACAAAAGTTAAAATAATTTTAAGATAATTAAATAAAGTTTGGCCCATAATTTTAAAACATTCAATTAAAATTAGTGTCAATTTTAAAACCAACGTAAAATCAGGCCAGCCCAGCTAATTGAAAGAAATAGGTTTTAAGGGCCCGACAAAAAGTCTGGAGGTCTGGGATCACTCGTATCTCTGGGGGGAGGTCGTTCCAGAGGGTAGGCGCCACCACAGAGAAGGCTCTCCCCCTGTGGGTTGCCAGCCGACATTGTCTGGCTGACGGCACCCTGAGGAGGCCCTCTCTGTGGGAGCGCCCACCCTCTGGAATGATCTACATTAAAAACAATTAAAACTCATTCACACCATTCATGGCCGGATCTCGCCAGATCGCAACAGCGAGATCAACGGCCCCAGGCCTGCGGGAAGAGCCAGGTCTTCACCGCTTTTCAGAAGGCCAATAGGGTGGGCACGGTCTGGATCTCAGGAGGTAACTGGTTCCAGAGAGCCGGGGCGGCCACAGAGAAGGCCCTTCCCCGCTGGCCTGCCAACCGACATTGTTTAGCTGACGGGACCCGGAGGAGACCAACTCTGTGGGATCTTAGTGGTCTCTGGGAGCTATGCGGCAGAAGGCAGTCTCGAAGATAGCCTGGCCCTGAGCCATGTAGGGCTTTAAAGGGAATAACCAACATCTTGAATTGTGCCTGGAGACCGATAGGGAGCCAGTGCAGCTCGCAGAGAATTGGTGTAATGTGGGTGTACCTAGGTGCACCCACGACAGCTCATACGATTCTTTCCCCCATCTTCCACACTGATTTGTGACCATTGTACTCTTTCAGTGACATCTTCCTTGTTCCTGGAGCCTTTCTTCCCTCTGTTGTGGCATCAGTGACATCACAAAGGTCCCTCGTGAGTCTTCAAGCTAAGCTCACCACTGATAAGCCGGAGTAGCAGCCGCTTAAGAAGGCCCTCTTCCCCAAAGAGTGGGGTACCACCATCTCCTCTCTGGGGAGGGCAGAGTGAGGGTGGGGTCGCAAGCCAGATTCCCCTAGAAAGGAGACCTTGGCTATCTACCTGGTATCTCGGAATGTCCTCGGCGCTGACCGAGCTGATCGCCACCCGACGGAGGGCTGAGCCGCCATGTTGCACATGGCCGACCAAGGTTCTAGAACACAGAGACGGCCAAGATGCTAATGCCAAAGGACATGACAGAGAAGGAACTGCCAGAAGAATCATGTGAGCTGGAAGCCGCTGCAGTCCTCCCAGAGTCCTGCCTCCAACATCTGGACAGCAGCAACTGGAAAGAACGCATCTCCTGCCTCGAGGCCCTGGAGAAAGCTGTAGAAGAGATGGAGAACCATCAGGTGCCCTGCCAAGCGTTGGTCAGGTTGCTTCACAAAGAGCCCGGCTGGAACGAAACCAAACTCCAAGTGATGCAGAAGAAGCTGCATATCGTCACTCTCATCGCCCGCAAAGGCAACTTCTCCAGAACATCCGCTCGCTTCGTCTTGGGGAACCTGGTGGACAAGATCGGCGATGTCATCTGCAGCAGCGACACCAAGGAAGCCCTCACGGCGGTGGCCGAGGCCTGCGGTTTACCGTGGACTGCCGAGAAAGTAACCGAAGCCGCTTTCTTGCAAGACAGCCCCAGAACTCATGCAGAAACGCTGAACTGGCTCTCTGAAGCCATCCGAGATTTTGGCTTTGATGGCCTGGAAGCCAAAATGTTTGTCGGCTACATTAAGATCTCTTTGTCCGCGGCCCATCCGGACGTGAGGACCTCTGCTTTCAACCTCCTCGGCGTGATCTTCCTCTACGTGGGGAACCCTCTGAGGGTCTTCTTTGAGAATGAAAGACCCCTTGTTCTGGCCCAGATAGACGCCAGATTCGAACAGCTGAGTGGCCAAAGCCCCCCGCCTCAAATCCGAGGCCGTTGCAGGTTCTGTCGAAACTCAGCCAACGAGCAGCAGGGAGGAGACGCACAACCCTACTGGAAGAAGAACACGGTGGACCTCAGACAGAAGATCTCCGTAGAGCTGATGTCCAAAATGCAGGACCCCAGCTGGAAGGTGCGGAAGGAAGGGCTGGAGGAAGTCTCCAAGATCCTCAGCGACATCACCTCCATCCAGCCCAACTTGGGAGATCTCCCACTGGCCTTGAAAGCGTGCCTGCACGACTCCAACAAAGCTCTGGTGAAGCAGACCTTGGTTGTCCTGCAACAGCTCGCCAAGGCCATGGGTCCGGGATTGAAGCATCACGTCAAGACCCTGGGAATGTCCATCCTGGCACTTCTCAAAGATAGCAAAAGTAGCTTGAGGCCCATGGCTCTTACCACCATCGAGGCTTGGGCCGAGCAAACCGGCATGAAGGAATGGCTGGAAGGAGATGAGCTCTTCACGGATCTGAAGAAGGACCTGGTGTCCCCCAGGCAGGGCTTCCTGGGCTGGTTGGCGGAGAAGCTGCCGTCTTCCAACTCGGCTTCTGCGGACCTTCTCCGTTGCGTTCCTCACCTCTATTCGGCCTTGGAGAATTCGCACGAGGAAACTCGCGCAGCCGCCCAGGAGGCCCTGCCGTTTTTCCTTCTTCACCTTGGCGTTGAGAAGATGTGTGAAGCTACCAGCAAGCTGAAGCCAGCTTCCCGGGAACAGGTCCTCCTTCTCCTGGAAAGAGTCAAAGAAAGCAGATCTTCCAAGGCCCCCATTAGCTTGTCAAGGACCCTGTCCAAGCTCCCACGAGGCAAGTCTTGGTCCAGATCAGATGTGGCTCCTCCTCCACCATGCCTGCCAGCCCCTTCCTCCTCGACTGAAAATGTTGGGTCCAACGAGTTGAGCATGGATGTCCGAAAAGCCATCTCAGAAGGAACCGTTCCCAAAACGAAGCGATGCCCAGCCACAAAGTCCTCAACCAAAGTCGCCTTAAAAGAAGGTCCTGGCAAGCTAGGCCCCATCTTTATGATTGTCCCCAAAGGCAAAGAGCAAAGGGCCAAGGAGGAGAAGGCTTTGAAAGTCCTCCGGTGGAACTTCAGCACACCAAGCAGCAAATATATCGAGCAGCTCAAAGCTCAGATGTCCGGTTGTCTCTCCAACTGGCTGCAAGAGGAGATGTTTCATTCCAACTTTCAACACCACATCAAAGCGTTGGCGGTGATGTCCAAGCACTTGGAGATCGAGAAAGATGGGGTCCTCAGCTGCCTGGACCTCATCTTGAAATGGCTCAGCCTTCGGTTGTTTGACACCAATACGTGGGTCCTCATGAAGACTCTGGAGTACCTTCAAAGACTCTTCCATCTGCTCATGGAGGAGAAGTACCAGCTGACGGACAGCGAGGTGTCCTCTTTTCTGCCCTACCTTCTCTTGAAGCTGGGAGGAACCAAGGAATCCATCCTCAAAGAAGTCCGGGCAATTGTGAAGCAGATGTTCTTCATCTATCCGTCCTTCAAGACGTTTTCTTTTCTTCTCGAAGGAGCCCAGGCCAAGAACACCAACCAACGGGTAGGATGTCTGAAAGAGTTGGGATGGATGCTTAAGAAATATGGTCCAGAGGTCTGTCAGCCAAACCCCAGCAAAATTCTGAAAACACTCCTCGTCTTGACCGGTGATTACAACAATGCGGTCCATACAGCTGCTCTGAAGGTCATCGAAACTGCTCGGGATGTGTTTGGAGTAGAAACATTTCGGGTCATTGGGAATATCTCGGAGAAACATATGGGCCTTTTGGAGGAGAGCATCAGGGAGGCAGGAGCGATGGCTCTCCGAGAGGAAAAAATGAAAACACAACTCTCCAAGTCTTATGTGGAAGTTTCCAGGCAGAACATCACAACTGGAAACCAGATCGAAGAGGACTATTCAGATTCTGTCCAAGAGCAGGAGAACGTCAACCAGGTGGACCCCTCCTCAAATCCCAAACCAGCAGTTGGAGACCCACCGGGGATGACTATGGAGCTTCGGGCTGAGAGTAGGGTCTCACCTAATGTCAATATGATAATTTGCCACGTGGCTAGTGGTAGCATTGTCACAAGCACGGAGGCCTTAGTCCAAATTCAGGAGATTCTGGAGCAGGAGGACAACGTGGAACTCATGTCTGGCCACATCAACCCATTTCTGATAGCCACCCTCCGGCAGATGAAGTTCATCCACCATCTCCACGTCACGGCGGAAGAAGAAGCACGGAAGGAACAGGTGGTCGAGTTTTATCACTCCATCACTTGCAACCTGGTGTCCCTCTTCCAGGTAGACATCTTGGCCCAGGAAGCTTCCGCTGGAGTGCTGAAGGACCTCATCAGTTGTCTCATCAGCTTCTTGTTGGATTCTCCAGTAGAAGAGCTTCCAGAAGAGCAATCCACTAAACTGGTGGTAATGAAGGTTCTGGAGAAGTCCAACCAGACCAGAGTTCTTAGTTCTTTGCTTCTGCTTCTCGAGGAAAGCATGTCCGCCTCGGCCAACCTCTTTGCTTTTTCAGAAATGGTGGCCAAGTGCTTGTGGAAAATGGCCAAGAGGCTTCCTCAGACCATCGACAGCATCTACCTAGACCAGATCCTGCTGGATGTCCACCTATTTATGAAGGTCCTGCCCAAGGAGAAATTAAAGCAATATCAGAGTAATTATCCACTGCGGGCCCTGAAAATTCTTCTGCACACCCTTTGCAAGCTGAAGGGCGAGGAGATCTTGGATCATCTCACGCTGATCGAGGACAGGGGAGACTCCGATTTGGAAGCCAACCTCAGGAAGGTTCTCAGCCACTTTGAGGGACAGCCTGGCACGGACAGAGAGTCGGGCTCTTCTTCTCTAGCCCAAGATGAAGTCAACCAAACGTTGGCTGAGATCTTCAAGAAGATCAGCTCCAAGGAAACTGCCAGGGCAGGTCTGGAAGATCTCCACGAATTCAAGGAGAAGCATCCCGAAGCCGACTTAGAACCTTACTTGAAAAACTGTTCCCTTCTCTTCCGGAGTTACGTCAAACACGGCTTAGCGGTTATAATGTCCGAGAGGGAAAACAAACCGAAAACCAACATTTTCTCCGAGAACGTTGGGTGAAGTTAGGTCTCCCCTTCCCAAATGCCTTAAGTAAGGAATTCCAGGTGCAGAAGAAGAGCCCACAAAGGGGCTAGGTATACTTTTCAACTCAATCCCTCCTTGCGAGCCAGAAGGTCATCGGCAAGGTGAAAAACTAAAACAATAAAATCAGCTGTCTCTTGCTCAAAAGACTGTACGGTGGCCGGAGCGTTATTTGGGGTTAACGGGTAGGGTTTGGTTTCCCTTCACCCCCCCCCATAAAGCTACAACTCAATTGCGATAACACAACGGTTGTCTTGTTGTATGCTTTGCCCTGGTCTAGCACCTGCCTTGAAATGGAGAGCTTTGAGGGGCAAAAGGGGAAGGGAGGGGGCATCTTTGGGTGACACCCCAAATACTATTAGATGTAAGAGGCAGTTTGGCCTGGTGGTTAAGACACCAGAAAGCAGGACAGGGTGAGTTCTAGTCTTGTGTTTGGCATGAAAAAAAGCTGGGTGACTTTGGGACAATCACCAGTAGACAGTGAGTTCTAATCCTGCCTTAGGCATGAAAGCCGACTGGGTGACTTTGGGCCAATCACCAGGAGGCAGTGAGTTCTAGTCCCACCTTAGATATGAAAGCTGGCCAGGTGACTTTAGGCCAACCACCAGGAGATGGTGAGTTGTAGTCTCACCTAAGAATGAAAGCCAGCTCGGTGACTTTAGGCCAATCACCAGGAGGCAGTGAGTTCTAGTACCACCTTAGATATGAAAGCTGGTTGGGTGACTTTGTGCCAATCGCCAGCAGATGGTGAGTTCTAGTCCCGCCTTAAGCATGAAACTCATAAAGTGGGACTGGAACTCACCATCCCTTGATGATTGGCCCAAAGTCGCCCAGACAGCAGAACTAGAACTCACCATCTCCTAGTTTCTTGCCTGGCGCTTTCACCGCTAAACTTTCTTAACTTTAGATTAGGATGCGGCCCTCCGTCCAACCTCCTCCTTGTATTTCTTTTCTGAAACTAAAATCACTGCAAAGTGTGTAATTTTTTTCTGTGGTTATCTTGGCCTGTTTCTGGGGTCTCCACTGCTCTTTCGTCATCCTTTCTACACCTGCGATTTTCCTTTAACACAGGGGTCTCCAATCTTGGCAACTTTAAGACTTGTGGACTTCAACTCCCAGAGTTCCTGGTGTAGCTGAGCATTCAAAAACATAGAGTTGACAGAGTTGGAAGGGGCCTTGGAGGTCTTCTAATCCAGCCCCTTGCTCAGGCAGGAAAACCCTATGCCATGTCAGACAAATGGTTGTCCAATCTCTCCTTACAAACTTCCAATGATGGAGCACCCGCAACTTCTTGTGGCAAGCAGTTTCACTGATTAAAACTGTTGTAATTGTCAGGAAATTTCTCCTTAGTTCTAAGTTGCTTCTCTCCTGGGTTAGTTTCCATCCGTTGCTTCTTGTCCAGCCTTCTGGTGCTTTGGAGAATGAGTTGACCCCCTCTTCTTTGGGGCAGCCCCTCAAATACTGGAAGATTGCTAACATGTCCCCCCTAGTCCTTCTTTTTCTTTAAATCCATTTGAGTTTGTGATGAAAACCTCCCCCTGCATTTAGTGACGGCTGAGGATTCATGGACCTCTCTCATCTTGGAGCTGGAGTTAAAAAACAGCCAAATAATATTTCCAACGGGAATTCTGTTCTTCCATCCATTCCCCCTCCTTTGTATTTTCTTTTCGATGCATCAAGTTTTAAATTACAGTTTAGGGGGCTGTCGTAACCATCCTTCGGGCCAAATGGGGCCTTAAGAGGGCTCTCTGATTACGGAGTCATTTACAATATACATATATATATATATATATATATATATATATATATATATATAGGAAATATATATACACAAAGAGACCAAAGGAGGGAAGAAAGAAATAACACCTTGGTGTCATAAATATGCAGAGCAAGCTTGCGTGCAACTTGGAAATGCGTTGTGTCAAGGAAAGACTGATACAGGCAGCCGAAATGAAACATGCTTTATTATAAGCACCTGAGGGCAGGACAAGGAGCAACGGGTGGAAACTCATCAAGGAGAGAAGCAACTTAGAACTAAGGAGAAATTTTCTGACAGTGAGGACAATTAATCGGTGGAACAACTTGCCTCCAGAAGTTGTGGGTGCTTAAAAACCTCCAGTGATTGGACGGCCATTTGTCTGAAGTGGTGTAAGGTTTCCTGCCTAAACAGGGGGTTGGACTAGAAGACCTCCAAGGTCCCTTCCAACTCTGTTATTCAATTCAATTCTGTTCTATTCTATTCTATTCTATTCTATTCTATTCTATTCTATTCTATTCTATTCTATCCTATCCTATCCTACTCTACTCTACTCTACTCTACTCTACTCTACTCTACTCTACTCTACTCTATTCTATTCTATTCTATTCTATTCCCATTCCCTTCCATTTAAATCTTATTCTGTTCTGTTCTGTTCTGTTCTGTTCTGTTCTGTTCTGTTCTATTCCTATTCCCCTTCCCCTTCCCCTTCCCCTTCCCCTTCCCCTTCCCCTTCCCCTTCCCCTTCCCTTCCATTTAAATCTTATTCTATTCTATTCTGTTCTGTTCCGTTCCGTTCCGTTCCATTCCATTTCCATTTCTATTTCTATTTCTATTCTAATTTCCCAAACTTCTTACAAGGATATAAACTGGCTTCAAACCACGTCCTGAAGCTCCAGATTAACCCCAGTGGAGCCAAGTGCGTTTGTACAATTGGGTCTGGTTCAGCAAGGTGTGAGAAGAACACAGCCCGAAGGGTGGAAAATAAGCCGGTTGAAACAGAAAGGGAGCCGGGTGCAGTAGGAAGAAAATGGGGATTTTCAGCTAGGATAGGATAGGATAGGAATAGAATAAATGTTGGAATAAAGAATAGAATATAATAGAATAGGATGGGATGGGATGGGAAGGGAAGGGAAGAGGAATAGAATAGAATAGAATAGAATAGAATAGAATAGAATAGAATAGAATAGAATAGAATAGAATAGAATAGAATAGAATAGAATAGCAGAGTTGGAAGGGACCCTGAAGGTCTTCTAGTCCAACCCTTTGTTCAGGCAGGAAACCCTGTTCCATTTCAGACAAGTGGCTGTCCAGTCTCTTCTTAAAAACCTCCAGTGTTGGAGCATTCACCACTTCTGGAGGGAAGCCGTTCCACTGATTAATTGTTGATGGGGCAGTTAAAGGCTCCTCTGAGCCCCCAAAAGTCTAATCTTTGGATCAGCGTTCTAGTCTTACTCCATTTCCGCTAGAAGATTTAGGGAAATAACTAATTCTCCAGAGGTTTTCCCACTGGCGACCTACAAGCTAATTCATCAATCTGGGTTTGTGTTCCATCTGGGTTTATAAAGGACCTAAGCCAGGTTAACACAATCCACACTTGTCCTGTGACAGGGGAGCAGCCATAGAACAAACTGCCTTAATTAAACATGCCATAGGAACATAGAATTAGAATAATTTTACATCAATTTCCTTGTTCCTATTATAAATTGGAATAATAGCTACAATTTGCCTCAGACAAACCGATGAGAGCCATGTGCCTAGGATTCATACAAGACCTCAAACGAAATAATTATAACCCAGTTGAGTTCCAATAAACCATCCCCATAATGGTTGGCAGGAAAACAGGATGGAGTTTCTGTTCATGGCATCACCCCCATTATTTTAATATTTGCAAGGCAGCTGCTGAGAATGGAGAATGGTCAGGATGGATGCAAAGGCAGAGTCTGATCAGGAATTTAGTTCAGGAAGTAAGGAAGGAAGAAAGGGAGAGAAGAAAGAGATAAAAAGAGAGAGACAAATAGAAAGACAGAGAAAGAGAGAACGAGAAAAAGAGAAAGAAATAGTGTGAGGAGAATAGAGAGTAAGGGAGAAAGAGAGAAAGATAGAAAAAGTGAAAGACAGAGAAAGACAGAGAGAAAGAGACAGAAAGAGAAAAAAGAGACAGAAAGAGAGAAAAGGGAGAAAGAAAAAGAAAGAGGCAGAGACAAATAGAAACAAAGAGAAAGAGACAGAAAGAGTAAGAGACAGAGAGAGAAAGATAGAAACAGTAAAAGAAAGACACAGAAAGAGAGAAAGAGAAAGAAAGGGAGAGAAAGAGAAAGGGAGAGAGACAAATAGACACAGAGAGAGAAAGAGACGGAAAAAGACACAGAGAGAAAGATAAAAAAAGTAAAAGATAGGCAGAAAGAGAGAAATCAAGAAAAAAGGGAGATAAATAAAGAGAGAGAGAGAAAGACAAATAGAAACACAGAGAAAAAAGAAAAATAACATGAGAGAAAAATAGAAAGGGAAAGGGAAAGAAAGACAGAAAAAGAGAAGGAAAGAGAGAAAAAGTGAAAGGAAGAAAGAGAGAGTGAAAGGGAAAGGGAAAAGAGGAAAAGAGTGAAAGGCAGAGAGAAAATGAGAAAAATGAGAGCGAGAGAGAGAAGGGAGAGAAGGAAAGAAAGAGGAAAAAGAAGGGGAAAGAGAGCAAGAGAGAAAGAGAGAGAGAAAGAGAAAGGAAGGAAGGAAGAAAGAAAGAAAAAAGAAGGAAGGAAGGAAGAAAGAAAGAAAGAAAAAGGAAGGAAGGAAGAA
>WNWU01000104.1:1970226-1982877 GCA_012654045.1 Ptyas mucosa
AGGAAGGAAGGAATTGAGGGAGAGAGAAAGAGATTCAGAGGAAGGGAGGAACAGAGGGAGGGAGGGAGGAAGGAATTGAGGGAGAGAGAAAGAGAGATTCAGAGAAAGGAATTACCGGAGAGAGGGAGGGAGGGAGGAAGGAAGGAAGGAAGGAAGGAGGTGGGAATGAGAGGGAAGGAAGGAAGGAAGGAAGGAAGGAAGGAAGGAAGGAAGGAATAACAGAGTTGGAAGGAACCCTGGAGGTCTTCTAGTCCAACCCCTTGCGCAAGCAGGAGGCTCTATACCATACTGGACAAATGACTGTTTCGTCTTAAAGACCTTTTAAAAAGAAAAGAAAAGAAAGGAAGGAATTGAGGGAGACAGAGAGAGTGAGAGAATGGAAGCGAAGGAAGGAAGGAAGGACAGAATAACAGTTGGAAACCTTGAGGTCATCTAGCCCAACCCCCTGCTCAAGCAGGAACCCCTATACCTTTGCACACCAACGCCTGTCCGATCTCTTCTTGGAAACCTCCAGGGTTGTAACACCTTCCATTAAGGCTTCTCAAACGTGGCCCATGTTAAGATGCGTGGACTTCAACTCCCAGAATCCCCCAGCCTGTTGCTCTTGGGATACACTGTTAGGAAGCATTTGTGTGTTCAGACCCCGTTTCTCTCTCCCCCAGGGCTGCGAGAGGGACACCCCCCCCCCCACAGACTTGTTTGGGGGAGAAGACCCCTCCCCGAGCCGAATCCTTACCCAACTGACCCACGGTCCCAGCTGGTAAGTAAAAAAAACCTCTTGATGTTGTGTGCATTGGATTCCCTAACAACCGTTTTGTGCTTCGTTTTTGGATTAAGACGTCGCTGTGCATTTGTAGGCAGAGACAGTCCTCGACTTACAGACCACTCGTTTAGTGACCGTTGGACGTTGCAACAGGGCTGAAAAAAGTTGCTTCTTGTCCTGCTTTCAAAGTGCTTTGGCGACTTTAAGACTTATGGACTTCGACTCCCAGAGTTCCTCAGCCAGTTTTGCTTAGTCTCTTGTAATCCCTTCGTCTGCATTCTCTCCATTTTGGCAGGTAAGAGAAACGGCTGAGGAATTCTGGGAGTTGAAGTCCACAAGTCTTAAAGTTGCCAAGGTTGGAGACCCCTGCTTTGGAGAATAGGCTGACCTCCCCCACCCCTTCTTTGGGGCAGCCCCCCAAATATTGGAAGAGTTCTATCGTGTCACCCCAAGTCCTTCTCTTCCTTAGACTACATATACAGGTAGTCCTCGGACTTACGACCATAATTGAAGCCCCAAAATTCAGGTTGCTAAGAGAGACATGGGTCAGGTGAGCTTCGCCCCATTTTACGACTTTTCCTGCTGCCGTTGTTAAGCGAATCACCGTGCTTGTTAAGTGAAAATAACCCGGTTGTTAAGTGAATCTGGCTTCCCTCCTTGACGTTGCTGGTTCTAGAGGTCGAAAAGGGGATCATGTGACTCGAGGTCACTGCGACCGTCATAAATACGAGTCAGTTGCCAAGAGGCTGAATTTTTATCAAATGACCACGAGGATGCTGCAATGGTCATAAGTGTGGAAAACGGCCCTAAGTCACTTTTTCCAGTGCCCTTGTCACTGAATGGTCACTAAATGAACTGTCGTAAGTTGAGGACTACCTATACCCAGTTCCTGCAACCGTTCTTCATAGGTTTTATCCTCCGGTCCCCAAATCATCTTTGTTGCTCTTCTCTGCCATATTTCCAGAAATTCGGCATGTCTTTTTTTAACGACGTGGCCACTTGGTCAGTCTCTGTCTTTGGACCAACCAACTTTGGCCAAGATGTATGTCCTTCTTCGCATGTATGCAAGGATCCAGGGGTAAATGGAGACCATCCTGGTTTGTAGGAAGTCAAGGAACGTTGATCTCCCGTTCTGCCTTCCCTTTGCAAAATAGGAATATTCTTCTTCATTCTGCGTCTCTCCTCCTCCTCCTCCTCCTCCTCCTCTCCTTCCCCTTCTTCTTCCCCTTCCCCTTCCCCTTCTTCTTCTTCTTCTTCTTCCCCTTCCCCTTCCCCTTCTTCTTCTTCTTCCCCTCACTTCCCCTTCCTCCTCCTCCTCCCCCCTCCTCCTCTTCTCCTCCTCCTCCTCCCCCTCCCCCTCTTCCTCTCCTTCTCCTCCTCCTCCTCCTCCTCTTCTCCTCCTCCTCCCTTTCCTTTTCCTTCTCCTTCTCCTTCTTCTCTTCTCCTTCTCCTTCTCCTTCTCCTTCTCCTTCTCCTTCTCCTTCTCCTCCTCCTCCCCCCTTTTCCTTTTCCTTCTCCTCCTCCTTCTCCTCTTTTTCCTTCTTCTCCTCCTCCTCCTCCTCCTTTTCCTTCTCCTCCTCCTCCTCTTTTCCTTCCCCTTCTCCTCCTTCTCCTTCTCCTTCTCCTTCTCCTCCTTCTCTTCTCCTTCTCCTCCTTCTCCTTCTCCTTCTCCTCCTCCTCCTCCTCCTCCTCCTCCTCCTTCTCCTTCTCCTTCTCCTTCTCCTCTCCTTCTCCTCCTTTTCCTTCTCCTTCTCCTTCTCTTCTTTTTCCTTCTTCTTCTTCTTCTCCTCCTTCTTCTCCGACTGATGTTCTCTGCTGTTAGGCTGAGCCCCAAGTTCTGGAGAACATCAGAAGGTCACTTTGCGAGCCGCGTCTGGCCATATATGGCCAAATCTAAGGATCTCTTTGCCTCCAGACCCGATAAGCGCGTGGTTGGAAGCAAAGCAATTTCTGCCCCCACAATCTTGGCTTGTCCAGCCTCTTCCTGCTGGGAATCTGCATTCCTTGAATTTCAGCTCCTCGATTTTTTTTTGGGAGAGAGTTTTGTGGGTGGTTTTTTTTTGAGCTTGGAGATGTTTCTGTCTTGGGCCACCCACCGGTATCTCTCGGTGGTTTCCTCGCATGTAGAGCAGAGTTTCTGAGAGCCCTTCCTCCTGGCGCATCAGAGGGAATTGTCGGTCAATCAGAA
The DNA here is from genome assembly GCA_012654045.1 of Ptyas mucosa. Taxonomy (NCBI): domain Eukaryota; kingdom Metazoa; phylum Chordata; class Lepidosauria; order Squamata; family Colubridae; genus Ptyas; species Ptyas mucosa. The sequence goes on from WNWU01000104.1 coordinate 1,973,178, forward strand.
TTGAGCTGGAAGGGACCTTGGAGGTCTTCTAGTCCAACCTCCTGTTCAAGCAGGAGACCCCATACTGCTTCAGACAAGTGGCTGTGTCTTCTTAAGACACAGAGAAGGAAGGAAGGAGGGAGGGAGGGAGGGAGGGAAGGAAGGAAAGAAGGAAGGAAGGATGGAAGAAGGGACGGAGGGAGGGAGGGAGGGAGGGAAGGAGGGAGGGAGGGAGGGAAGGAAGGAAGGAAGGAAGGAAGGAAGAAGGGACGGAGAGAGGGACGGAGGGAAGGAAGGAGGGAGGGATGAAGGGAGGGAGGGAAGGAAGGAGGGAAGGAAGGAGGGACAGAGGGAGGGAGGGAGGGAAGGAAGGAGAAGGAAGGAAGGCGGGACGGAGGGAGGGAGGGAAGGGAGGAAGGGAGGGAGGGAGGAAGGAAGGAATTGAGGGAGAGGGAAAGAAAGAGTGAGGGAGAGGAAGGAAAGAAGGAAGGAAAGAAGGAATAACCTAGTTGGAAGGGACCTTGGAGGTCATCTAGTTCAACCCCCTGCTCGAGCAGGAGACCCTAAAGTTTAGGGCCTAAACCATTTCAGACAAAAAGGTTGTCCAAAGTTTCTTAAAAACTTCCAGTGTTGGAGCAACCACAACTTCCGGTGGCAAGCCGTTCCACTGATTACGGGTAGTCCTTGACTTACGACCACAATTGAGCCTGGAAATTTCTGTAGCTGAGTGAGGCAGTTGTGTGGGGAAAAGGTGTGAGGGGATTGTGTTGCGATAAGGATTGTGAGACTTGGGCTGTGGGTGTGGTGGAACAGCTACAAGGAAAGGTGATTTTGGGGTGGGGGCAGCGGGGGGGGGCTACCACGTGGCTCCCCCAAGGCTGCGCTGAAGCAATCGGTCATTAACCAAGAAGCACCTGTACCTGCTTCGATGGATTAGGAATTACCGATAGTCCTTGATTTACAACAGTTTGTTTAGTGACCATTCGAAGTTAGAACGGCACTGAAAAAAGTGACTTATGACTGTTTTTCACACTTACGACAATTGCAGTATCCCGGGGGTCACGCAATCCCCTGTTGTGACCATCTGACCAACAAAGCCAATGGGGATTCACTTAACAACCAGATTGGTAACTTACCAACTGCGGGGATTGCTTCGCTTAACAACGGTGGCAAGGAAGGTCATAAAACGGGCCAAAATTCACTTAACCATTGTCTCGCTGAACCACAGAAATTTGGGGCTCAATTGCGGTCGTAACCTGAGGACTACCTGTGTTTGGGAAAAAGAACCCCCAGCAGTATTCATCCTGTGTGTTTGGTTTGCTAAAAACCTGGTTACATCCAAAAAAAAAACCCCCTCCCCATGACCCCACTTAGCAGCAGAAATCTGGCACTCCGTTTTCGTCGTAAGTCAAGAACTACCTGGATTCATTTTTCTGTTGGAGCAAAAAATTTCTTCAGTATTTTGGAACCAAGCTGAGAAGGCAGTAGAAGTGGTCCTCGACTTACGACCGCTCACTTAGCGACCATTCGAAGTTATGACCTACCTGGAAAAAGGCAGGTTAAGGAAAAAGGCAGGTTATGATCTGTCTGAAGTTCCCATTTGTGGCATCTGTTGTGTTTTACGATGGTTTTGCAAAAAAATGAATATTATTTCCATTTTTTGGAGGGGTAAAAATGCATCATAACCAACAATGGATCCCCTTTAAAAAAACATGGTGTTTGTTTAACAACCGTGTTCTTTTTACGACCGCTGCATTCGCTGAACGACCGCTGGACGAAAAGCAGATCAAAAAATTGACTTTCATGGGACCCATCAGCTTTACAACTGTCGCAACACGGGCAGGATTCATTACGGTCATATATGGAGGACTAGCAGCATACGGTCGTTAGTGGAGTGAAGAGTGGGTTGGAAAGATGGCTGGCTCTATGCAGGCAGTTCTCGACATACGACCGTTTAGTGACCGTTCAAAGTGACCGCAGCATTGGAAAAAAAAATGGACTTATGACCTTTTTTTTCATAGTTACGACCATTGTGGCATTGAAGACTACTTGTGTTTAGGAAAAAGAACCCCCAGCAGTGTTCATCCTATGTGTTTAGTTTGCTAAAAACCTGATTACGTCAAAAAAAAACCCTCTAACCATGATCCCGCTTAGCGGCAGAAATTTGGGACTCGGTTCTCGTCGTAAGTCGAGGACTACCTGTATTCCCGCTGGAATCCAACCCTGCCTGGGTGCTGCGTTCGAAGGACGGCTTTTTATATCGGCTGGCGTCATCCATCCATTTCCTTGTTTGCACCACAGGTGTGTGCAGCCGTTATCTGGAAAGTTTGTGCAACGTGTGCTTGGCGTCCAAACTCCAGCCGAAGTTCCCTCTGAAACAAGGTTAGGATCGTGCGTGCAATCCTGGGTCTTCCCCTTAACCTGGTTGTGCGAACCCACCCGGCTTGCAAAACACGGGAGGGGTTGAACCACGGAGAGTCTATACTCCCACGGGGGGAATCCCGCGTCTGCGCCTCCGTACAGGTTATGGAATCGCTTTGAGGGGCTGGGTGGTGGTGGGTGTGCGGGCACGGCTGGGGGGCATCGGCACCCCTTTAGGAGGAGGCCAGAACAAACCTGGCTAGGATGTTGGTTTGTAGTAACTTCAAGTTAATCATTGACCTCTCCCCCCCTCCACCCCCAGGCTGGGGGAATTCCGCTCCGAGTCAACCCTGAAGTCGGGCGATTTTTCTAACATGCTTTTCGAGTTATGATCTCCATATTTGGAAATGTTTATCCATACCCCCATCTTTTTGGGAGGGGAGGGGAGGTGACTCAGGCTTGGGGGAAGTTTGGAATTCCTGGCGTCGGGATAAGCCCCCCCTCCCTTTCTCCCCCCCCTCTCTCTTTCGTCCTCTCTCTCTCTCTCTCTTTCTGCCTTTCCTTGCGGTCAGGCGGAAATTTTGCTCCGGGGCTGCAGCAAAATCGTCCATTTGTTCCGCTTTGGGACACGGTGTTCTCAGAAAACCGGACGGGGGTAAGTACCAGGGAGTCTTTTGGGGTATCGGACGGGCCGCCGGCAGTCCAGCGAGCCTCAGCCGAGCCCTGGTGGCCTTAACAGCCCCTTCCCACAGGGCAGGGGGGTCTCCTTAGGGAACCTGGACAGGCAGGCTAGGATAAGCCTGGCGTGGCTGCCCATATTTGGGGTTGCTTAAGCGTGAATTGTCCTCCTTGGGTGATACCAGTCCTGTCGATTTGTGGCTTGCTGGTCACCACGGTTCATATTTACCTGGTTCACTGGAACGGGGCAGGGAGGCTGCCTCGGTTGCTGTGGGGTTTTGGGGTTTGATTTGTTTTTGCAATTCTTCCTGTATTTTGCTTTATTTTGTTTCCCCCACTTTTTTTGCTGCCTGCTTCCTGGCGTCTCCAGAAAGGAGGCTGGGAACAAACTGAGATGGTTCTGCATCCTGGTTGAAGGGGGTAGCCATGTCAGTGATTCGTTCCTTCTCCGGATTGGTAAACCCCCCCCCACCCCCTCCCTTCCACGTTAAGCATTCTGCCTGCGTCTATAGGGGGTAGATGTAGGGAGTTGTGTGTTTCGCAAAGTCCCTTTGTGGAGTTGTGAGGGGTGTGTGAAAAGGGAAGTTGATCACCAGAGTGGGTAGCTTTTTGGGGAAGGAAAGCTTCGTCTGGTGGTGCTCTCGAGGCTAAATGGAGCCTCCTTTTCCAGGAGCACTCTACCCATAAATACTAGGAGCTGGCATAGGAGGGAATCTGGGAGGGATTTTGACTGAGATTCTCTTGATCTCTTGATGCTCAGCTCTGCAAATTCCTCGTCAGCTGCCCTTGAGGAAAAGCAGGGCTTAACCAAGGCAGAAGTTAGTCTCTTTCCGTGGGTTTGGAAAGCTTTTCCTGTTGAACTTTGGCCTAGTTTTTTCTTTCCTTTGGACAATGACTGCTTTATATTTTTTAATGAGAATAGTTTTCTATATATTGGTGTATATCAGTCACTTTTTCTCAGATGGGGGGCATATACAGTAGATGGATAGATGGATGGATGGATGGATGGATGGATGGATGGATGGATGGATGGATAGATAGACAGACAGATAGACAGATAGACAGACAGACATACAAGTAAGTAGGTAGACAGGTAGGTGTATAGGTAGAGAGAGATGTGATAAGTGATAGATGATAGATGATAGATAGGTAGAGAGAGACAAAGATAGATGATAGATAGATAGATAGATAGATAGATAGATAGATAGATAATGAGAGAGAGAGAGATAGGTGATAGATAATGGATAATGATAGGATAGAGTAGAGTAGAGTAGAGTAGAGTAGAGTAGAGTAGAATAGAATAGAAGAGAATAGAATAGAATAGAATAGAATAGAATAGAATAGAATAGAATAGAATAAACAGAGTTTGGAAGGGACCTTGGAGGTCTTCTAGCCCAACCCCCTGCTTAGGCAGGAAACCCGACACCACTTCAGAAAAAATGTTATCCAACATCTTCTTAAAAACTTGGATAGATTGATAGGGATTAATAGCTATCTGGCTAGTTAGCTTGATAAATTGATAGATAAATAGATAATCCCTATATACATCGATCAATAGATCAATTGATCTATATATATATATATAGATAAAAAGATTGATAGATGAATAGGTCAGCCGATTGATGAATAGATAGACAGGTGATCGATACCTGTGGAGATAGATACTGAGATTGATAGAGATGATAGATCAGTAGATCAACAGATATATAGATGTCAAATGAGTAGGTAGATAGATGGATAGATTTACAGAGATTGTTAGTTTGCTAGCTAGATAAATAAATGGTTAAATCATTTGATTAATCAATAGATAGATAGGCAGCATCCTTAAGAAATACCTTCTCCATAGTGGCCTGTCCCCTAACCGGATTCTTCAGATTGTCCAAGGCAGCTGCTGGCTGTCCTCTTTTTCTCTGAAGGACCAAGCTGGACACAGAACATCTGGAGAAGGTTCTGTCTGTCTGGTCCCCAGGATTCAACCCTGATTGAAAACAACTGGCCTCCAGAAGTTGTGAATGCTCCATTGCTGGAAGTTTTTAAGAAGAGGTTGGATAACCAATTTGTCTGAAGTGGTGTAGGATTTCTTGTTTGAGCAGGGGGTTGGACTAGAAGACCTCCCAGGTCCCTTCCAACTCTGTCATTCTAAATGATAAAAGCTCACCATCAATCAATCAATCGTCTGGTGACATCAGCAGGATTGTAGATCTCTTCTGCTTTTTTCTTCAGAGTCCTTTTTCTGTGTGTGTAGAAAAACTTAGCAGCCCCTCTGGTTTTCCCACTGTCGTCTCCCTTTTCCAGAAACGTCCATTCCCACGTTCATATTAACACTGTTTTAGGAGGGAAACTGGGTTAGTCTCGGCTAGCTAAAATCCAAACGGAGTTCGGATCAACGGTATCACCCACCCATCTACTTTTTAATCCCAATTTCAAAACTTCTGCCTTTGAGGACAAGTAGTCCTCGTCTTACAACCCAAGAGGGACCGGGATTTCCGTGGTTAAGCAAAGCGGTTCTTAAGCGAGCCACGCTTGATTTTATGACCTTTTTTCTTTTTTTTTTGGCCATGGTTGTTAAGCAAGCCTCCATCCTCAATCATGTGGTCGTTTAGCGAATCCAGTTCCGCCCGTCGCTTGTCAGAAGCTGGCTGGGAAAGACACAAGTGGGGTTCACGTAACCCGCGGACGTTGCAACCGTCGTAAAATAAGAACGCCCCCTCAATTTTGATGGCATCTCCATGGGACGGTTGTCAGTGCAAAGATCGGTCGTAAGTCACTTTTTTTCAGTGGCGTTGGAACTTTGAACCGTTGTTAAATGAAGGGTTGTAAATCGAGGATCACCTGTAAGATTAGAGAATCTGAAAACCTGATTTCGAACTGCTTCGGACTGGCATTTTAGGATGAATTGAGGTGGTTTTGCCAACCGGGTTCATTTTTCCATTGGAGCAAAAAAATTCAGTATTTTGGAACCAAATTGAGAAGGCAGTAGAAATGGCTCTCGACCTATGACCACTCACTTAGCGACTGTTCGAAGTTATGACCTACCTGGGAAAAGGCAGGTTATGACCTGTCTGAAGTTACGACGGTTGAACATTTACGACCATTTGTGGCATCTTCCGGTCTACGAGGTTGTGTTTTACGATGGTTTTGCGAAAAAATGAATATTATTTCCATTTTTTTTGAGGGGTAAAAATGCATCATAGCCAACAATGGGTTCCCTTAAAAAAAACCCATGGTGTTTGTTTAATGACCGTATTCTTTTTACGACCGCTGCATTCGTTGAACGACCGCTGGACAAAAAGCAGGTCAGAAAATTGACTGTTATGGGACTCACCAGCTTTACGACTGTCGCAACACCAGCAGGATTCACTACGGTCGTATATGGAGGACTAGCGGCATACGGTCATTAGTGGAGTGAAGAGTGGGTTGGAAAGATGGCTGGCTCTATGCAGGTAGTTCTCGACTTACGACCATTTGTTTAGTGACCATTCAAAGTGACCACGGCATTGAAAAAAATGGACTTACGACCTTTGTTTCATAGTGACGACGGTTGCAGCGTGATCAAAATTCAGGGACTTAGCGACTGGCTCCTATTTATGACGGTCACAGTGTTCCCGGAGTCACGTGATCTGCTTTTGCGACCTTTTGACGAGTCAACGGAGAAGCCAGATTCGCTTAACAACCATGTGACTAATTTAATTGAATTTAACCAGTGTAGTGATTTGTTTTAACAAGTGTGGCCAGAAAGGTTGTAAAACGGGGCAAAAAACTCACCTAAGAACTGTCTTTATTAGCAACGGAAATGTGGGGCTCAACTGTGGTCGTAAATCGAGGACTACCTGTAATTCTCTTACTTCATTTATTTATTTTTATTAATGTGTTTAAAGCAGGGTGTCCAACCTTGGCGGCTTTTAAGACTTGTGGACTTCAACTCCGTGGCTGGCTGGGGAATTCTGGGAGTCGAAGTCCACCCATCTTAAAGCATGCCGGCTGGGGAATTCTGGGAATTATTGTCCATAAGGTACAAGTACAGATGAGGCCAAAGGCGACTCAAAAACAGGAACTGTGAGATGGACCTTGGAGTCCCAACGGACGATCCCTTAAAGATGAGCCAGCCGTGTGCGGCAGCAGTCAAAAAAGCCAATACGATCCTTGGTTGTATAAAGAGAGGCACAGAAACAAAATCACTTGGAGGATTAGTTCCACTTTGTACAGTCTTAGTATGGCCACACTTGGAATACTGCAATCAATTTTGGTCATCACTCTACGAAAAAGAGGTTGAGACTTTGGAAAAAGTGCAGAGAAGAGCAATTAAGAGGATCAAAGGTCTGGAGACTAAAACATACGAAGAACGGTTGCAGGATTTGGGTTTGGCCAGTCTAGGGAAAAGAAGGACTGGGGAGGACATGATAGTAGTTTTCCAGTATTTGAGGGGCTTCCCCAAAGAAGAGGGGGGGTCAAAATTATTCTCCAAAGCACCAGAAAGCAGGAGAAGAAGCAACAACGGATGGAAACTCATCAAGGAGAGAAGCAACCTAGAACTAAGGAGAAACTTCCTAACAGTGAGGACAATTAATCAGTGGAACTGCCTGCCACCAGAAGTTGTGGGTGCTCCATCGCTGGAGGTTCTAAAGAAGAGACTGGACAGCCACTTGTCAGAAATGTCATAGGGTCTCTTGCGGGATTGGACTAGATGACCTCCAAGGTCCCTTCCAGTTCTATTCTGATCGAATGAAATTTATCCATTCTGGCTGGGAGTGTGGAAGTCCACCCATCTTAAAAGCAGGCTGGCTGGGGAATTCTGGGCATCCTAACTCCTTCTCTAAGCCCAAACCACAACCCAGAGACACATTATGGCTTTCATTTGTGAACACAACGGATCATTGGCAAGTTTTATGAGTCCTTCCTTTGTTTCGCGGCATTACAAAAGGGGGATCTGTTTTGACTTTTGGGCTTGGCCAATGGCAGCCCCCAGCAAATATTTCAAGATTGCCTCTTACTCAAGCTTATTGACTTCTGCCCAGAGCAGGAATTTTCTCTTTATTTTGGCTGAAGGATAAGGGGATTAAAGGTCAGGGCTGATGCGAATCCCGGCGGCTTGCCTTATCCCGGGAGGAGAACAATTTAAGCTTGTCTGGGACAGGGCTTGTCCTCCTGCCCCAGATCCTCCCCCCAGGAAGGATCCTTGCAGCAAGCGAGACATGCATTCCTGAGCAAGGTGACTCAGAGCCGCTTCGAAATGTTATTTATTGCTTTATGGCGAGAAAAATGTTGCAGGGCTCTTTGCAAAGGACTACGGGGCAAAGCAAAATGGCAAGGAAACGTCCCAGCATGGCTGAGTCAGGCCTGTCTGGTGGAGGAGATCTTTGATTTTTTTTTGTGTGTGTGTGCAAAAGGCCAGAAAACACAGACGGGGAGAGAACAAACATTTAAAGGTGTCTCCAAAAAGAAATGGGTCTACAACACATTCGTCCTGCATTTGGGAATAGGATGACCAAAGCTTCCAATTGTACCGGCCTCTGATTGCCACCATGCAGGGACTTCAACTCCCAGAATTCCCTTGCAAGCATTTGGGTGAACTTTGACTCCCAGAATTCCCCAGCCAGGATAGGGGGACTTCAGTTCCCAGAATTCCCCAGCCAGCATGCAGGGACTTCAATTCCCCGAATTCCCCAGCATGTAAGGTCTGCAACTCCCAGAATTCCCCAGCAAGGATTTCTGGACTTCAGCTCCCAGAATTCCCCCAGCCAGGATGTGTGCACTTCAATTTCCGGAAGTTCAAAGACACCACGCAGGAACTTCAACTCCCAGAATTCCCCAGCAACTGAATCTTCAATTGCACTTTCATGCCACTGTCTTGACGTTTTTTGAGCCAGTGATGGCGAGCAAAGCTTGGGGGCTCCTTTGCCTGACTTCGGATCGAGTCTTTTTGGGGCTAAGAGACCCACCTCTTTAAAAAAACCCACCCACCCCACTTTGGGATTTTTTTTTTTAATCTGCTGCTCATCCTCCTTCCTTCTGCCTTTCAAGTGTCCAGAATGTAGGCCCAGCGCTCACGATGAGCGCTGACCAAAATAGAAATAAAATGGAACAATTACATTTGGTAATTTGGAAATGGCACTCCGGTTGACGCAGCCAGAAAGTACATTTGTGGTGTTCTTTTTATTTTGCAGCTACATCATCACACGCCTGGCCCACTTCCAGTTCACAACCAACTACGGTTCCAAGTTCTTGTTCACAAGTCCCATTCCCCCCCCCCCCCAGCCTCTTCTTCTCCCCCAGCGTTTTAATTTCTCTCTGTTTGATTCCGTTCTGTTATTTCTGGCCAACTTTTCCATCCGATTAAGATGTGTTTCATTTCAGAGTTTCTAGGGGGATATGTTTCTAAATTTTAGCAACTTTTAAGACATGTGGATTGCGACTCCCAGAATTCTTCAGACACCATGCAGGGACTTCATCTCCCAGAATTCCCCAGCCAGGATGTGTGGACTTCATCTCCCAGAATTCCCTAGACACCATGCAGGGATTTCAACTTCCAGAATTCCCCAGCCAGGTTTTGTGGACTTGAACTCCTAGAATTCCCCAGCCAGCATGCAGGGACTTCAATTCCCAGAATTCCCCAGTCAGCATGCAGGGACTTCAATTCCCAGAATTCCCCAGTCAGGAAGTGTGGACTTCATCTCCCAGAATT
>WNWU01000105.1:0-38316 GCA_012654045.1 Ptyas mucosa
CATGGGCAGCTTTTTTCTGACCGCGGCATCACGCGTTTTCTTCCTCTCGGAGGAAAAACACTCCATTTTTAAAAACAGCAAATAATAACATTTTTTAGCATGGAATTCCAACCCAAATCTCATCCTAGCATCAGCTTTTACTTTTGAGTCAAAAAAAAAATTGCTCCTGGGCAGCTTTTTTTCTGACCGCGGCATCACGCGTTTTCTTCCTCTGGCAGGAAAAACACTAGATTTTTAAAAACAGCAAATAATAACATTTTAAAGCATAGAATTTCACCCAAAATCTCATCCTAGCATCGGTTTTTACTTTTGAGTCAAAAAAAAAAATTGCTCCTGGGCAGCATTTTTTCTGACCGCGGCATCACGCGTTTTCTTCCTCTGGCAGGAAAAACACTCCATTTTTAAAAAGAGCAAATAATAACATTTTAAAGCATGGAATTCCAACCCATATCTCATCTTAACATCAGTTTTTACTTTTGAGTCGAAAAATTTATTTTTGCCAATGGGCAACTTTTTTCTGACCACGGCATCACACGAATTCCACCCCGAATCTCATTTTTACTTTTGTGTCAGAAAAATCTTTTTGCCCATGGGCAATTTGGGAGAAAAAAATTGTTCCTGGGCAGCGTTTTTTCTTCCTCGGCCAGCGAAAACACTTGATTTTTAAAAAGAGGAAATAATAACATTTTAAAGCATGGAATTCCACCTCGAATCCCATCCTAGCATCAGTTTTTACTTTTGAGTCGGAAAAAAAAAATTCTCTTGAGGAAGCCTTTCTTTTTGACCGCAGCATCACCCATTTTCTAATCCTAGTATCGGTTTTTACTTTTCAGTTGGAAAAAAAATTGCTCCCGTGCAACTTTTTTTCTGACCGCGGCATCACACATTGTCTTCCTCTGGCAGCAAAAACACTCGAAGAGCGTGCACGGACGGCCCCGCAGTGTACCGGTAGTAAAGTTAAGTAGAACCCATCCCTGTACAAAACTCAATAATTCCTCTGTAGAACTGTATCAGCAGCTTGCTAGGCAGTTTGAGCTTCCTGCGTTGGCACAAAAAGAACATTCTTTGTTGTGCTTTTTTGTTAATTTCTTTTTATGAATGGTTTATCTCTTATTTAAGGACTGAGATCAGAAAAAGGAAAAAGGTAACTTGAACAGGTTGCTTGTCTACATTTTTCTTCTAATGAAATGCTTACTATTTTCATTTATTATGTAAAAAGTTCATCGGGGAAGAAGTAAACCATGACAAAAACATCCGTCGGATTGTAATAAGTAAATTGGTTGTGGTGCACAAGCCTGAGTCGCTGGGGAGTTGGCAGAAAACAAATGTAATAATAAATACAATTTATCAAAAGATCTAAAGGTAGGTGTTGCCTGTTCCTTATAATGTTAGTTCCTGTAGTGAAAAGAGGCATTTGAAACAAACATTTGAGCCAGTTGGAAGCAGAAGCCGAAGGTCCTTGAAGAGATGGCACAGCCGGTTGATTTCTGTGTTTTCAGCGTTCTCGTGACAGGATCCGATCGGGGGATCGGTCTGGGTCTGGTGAAGAGATTTCTGGAGTTGCCCTTTCCACCCAAATGGGTCTTTGCTACAACTCTTGACCTGGAGGGACAAGAAACCAAGGTGAGAATGAGTTAGCACAGGACAGGCTGGAAATAGTGGTTCAGAAGTTGAACCGAGGATGAATGTCAACCTTGAATTTCAAACATCCCAGGAATATTCGGAGCCACATACATTTCCACACCAATTAGTATATTCTTTCCTTTTGCAGCAGGCAGTGCTAAGTAAAATGCAGATGGAATTGATTCTGTTTAAATAGTATAGAGTTCCCCATTTCTTTTTTCCTTAAATTCTATTGACTGTGGTTATTAACTTTTTTCACTGCATAAGCCCCCTTGTTTTTTTTTCTTCTCTAAAGCATACTTTGTTTCTTCTTATATTCAACCAATTTTTTTTTAAAGAAAACACAATGCCATTCAAAGTAGAGGAATAAAGTAGAGGAAAATAGCAAGCAAAATAAATTAAGGCATAATGCAAGAGGTACGTGAGACAGTGAAAAGAAGATGTAATGAAATCTAATTCATATCAACAAAATTCATTACACCTCTCTATGATTTTTTTATCCTTTCCCATGGGCAAATCACCTCGTAAATATTCTGCTTCGTGCATTATATTCCTAGAAAAAAAAATGTGTGTAGATCAAGTTGCTTCCTACTCATGGGCTATTTTGCTCCTAATTGTCCAGATAAACATTGTCTGCTATTCTACAAAATAAGGACTGAGCCATTAATCTTATAGTGAGGGGTTCCATTGAGAAGCTTTGAATCTGCAGTAGAGTGTGGAGGATTTTGTGGGGAGCAATACGTGGTTGGGTTAAGTGGAATGGATTGGGGTTCTAAGTTGCATTAAGCCTTAATTTAGTTTCTTAAATTTTGTTTTGTTCAGTCAGAGATGTTGCACATCTAATGAAAGAGAAATTGCATATCGTTCCTGCTTTTGAGATTGTCTCCTTTGACATCCAGCTCATATCATTATCTGTGAATATTAACTCACAGAAAAATCTAAGATCTTTTTTTCCCCTTCCAGGAGCTAAGAGAGTTGGTTTGCAAATATCCAAATCTGGTGGTATTGCAATTAGGTAAGTTTCAAGAGCCACGTGAAAATGGGAAGGAGATTGAGCATAGCAATGTTTTTCAAAATGAGCAGCTTTAAGATATGTGGACTTCAACTCCTAGAACTGAACTCTCAACTGTTCCAACAGTCAGTAAACTGATGGAATCTGGTTGCCCTGGATGATCTTAGCAGTCAAACTTTATAGTAGTTACACTTTATATTAGTTCACAGGGTTCAGGAAGACCTCACGTGTATTTCTGTATTTTAATTATTTTATTCAATTTCTATCGTCGTTCATCTCAGTGCAACTGATTCAATTGTCGTCAGGATTTGAGTGTTGCAGGAACAGAATCAGTTGTGAGTTTGTGCAGTAGCTCTTGGTTATAAAGCCATGATTTGGATATAATCTGTAAAGACCATCTGACTTTAGCTCTCTGCGGGTGTCAGTTCAGAGCCGAGAGACTAAGTCAACCTGTGTGATCATCAAAGTTCTTTCTTTGAACTTTGAAGGTGGTTAGTGGCACGAACAGACACAAAGATCTGTGGTTTCAGGAAGCTCTTTACCTTGCAATTACAGAACTTCATGTTGCTGATGTTTCAATAACCTTGTTTTTTCCTGAGATGTTACTAAACTTGAAAGCATCCAAGCTGCTCAGAAAGAAGTGCAGAAATGTGTCGGAGAAGGTGGCCTGACCATCCTATACAACAATGCCGGCATTTGGGATTTCAACGATCTGCAAACCGAAAATGCTAAGGATATGATGAGAGTTTATTCTGTCGATACCATTGGTCCACTACAAATGAGTCAGGTTCGTTTATGAACAAACCCTTTTCAATGCAAGGAAGACTGCTTTAATTAAAGCCAAAAAGATTGAGCCATTTAATTCAATATAATTCAGGGATACTGTAACACTGTAGTGTCTCAAAACAATGAAGTAGAAATTATACATTGATTTGTTGACAGGTTGACACAGTAGGGGTGGAGGCTCCCTTTTAGGGAGTGTTGGAACGTAGCAGTTTTCCTGGCTGTGCTCAGATCAGGGTACGTCTATGAAGGTCTTGGAGAAGTCTATGAAGGGTCCCTTGGAGAAGGAGACGGAAGACCTTTCCATGTCATTGCACTGCTCCTTCTCCTAGTAATAACTGCAGCTCCTTTTCTTTTCTTCTCTCTACAAGGCATTCCTACCCCTGCTGAAGAAGGCAGCCCGGAGAAGCCCATGTCAAGGGCTGAGCACCAGCAAGGCAGCTATTATTAACATGTCCAGCATTGCAGCCTCAATTGAACTCATGGCTGGTTTTGAAAAATTTAAAATGATTGGATACCGCTGCGCTAAGGTACCTAGTGAGTTTTTTATATGGATCTGCCTGCACATCCATGAGGGCATCTGCCCATGCTTCTGTGTCCCTAAATGTGATTATTAATCAATTGCTGAGATGCAGCCCTGTGTGGTGTCCCAGCTCTGGGTCAGCAATGATGCTTTAGTATAGTATAGTATAGCATAGTATAGTACGGTACGGTACGGAACGGAATGGAACGGAACGGAACGGAACGGAACAGAACAGAACAGAACAGAACAGAATAGAATAGAATAGAATAGAATATTGGAATGAAGAATAGAATAGAATAGAATAGAATAGAATAGAATAGAATAGAATAGAATAGAATAGAATAGAATAGAATTTTATTAGCCAAGTGTGATTGGACACACAAGGGATTTGTCTTTGGTGCATACGCTCTCAGTGTACATAAAAGAAAAGATACGTTAATCAAGAATCATAAAGTACAACACTTAATGATAGTCACAGGGGTACAAATAAGCAATCAGGAAGCAATATTAATATTTGCGCTGTCGTCTGTGCTCTTCTACAAGCAGTTTCCCCAATTCTGATGCAGACGTCTTGTATGAAAGTGCTCCCTTCCACTTTTGAGCTCTTCCTCACAAGAATTTGTTCAAATTTGTTCAAATTCAGCGGGAAAGGATTCTTTGAAAAAGAAATTTCATTTATTTTTTTGAGAATGATTTACATCTAATGTAAGGACTGAGATAACGAAAAGAAAAGAGTAACTTAAACAGGTTGTTTTTGTACTACCCAAATGTTATCCTTTTCATTTATTGTATAAAAGTCAACAAGTCATCAGGAACAAAAAAAAACCAATATCAATGTGAATGTTTGCCTTGGGGTAGTACAAATACTTCTTATTTGCAAAAAGCAGCTTTGAAACTCATCAAATTTGGTACTCAATGTATTTTGACATGAAAATTCTGTCCTGGTACTCGTTGTTTGTATGGTACTCAACACACAAGCTAGAACTTGTCAGTGTTGGCTGCCATGTGACTCAGTACATTAGTTCTTATAGGAAGAATTTGTTTGGTACTCCTCATGAGTAACCGAGGTACCACTGTATTTAATGGAAAATTGTTTTGACAGGCCCAACCGGTTATTAAGCAGACCCTGAAACAGATTTTTCTGTTGGGTATTTGCCTCCTTTTAGAAGGTCATTGAAACACTTGGATCAACTGTCTGCAAGGAATATAAACCCTTCCATTACCCACCATCCAGTCAGAGCTGAAGAAGCTTCTTGGATGGGAAGCAAAACGTCTTCAAAGAAAAAACCAGAAAGTCCAGTTGCCACCTGAAAAAGCACCTTTGGGACAGAATAATTAAGATACACATTAAGATACCCTTGCGTGACCTCAAGGAATTTTTCAGTTCATTGCTGGTGTGCCTCATAGGCCTTTCCAGCTCCGTGTAACATGTAATATAAAATACGCAATATAATATCCTGTGTGTACTATTTATCTCCCCCGTATCCTTCCTTTTTTCCTTCAATGCATTTTCCTCTCATAGTTCTTTTTTCTCTCACTTTTGCAGACTGCTCTAAACATGCTGACCAAGTGTCAGTCTCTTGGATATTCAGCCGATGGCATCATGAGTGTGGCCATGCACCCCGGATTAGTTAAAACTGCTAACAGCCCAGTTGTAAGTTTTTCTTTTTGACATGGAAAACCAATAAAGGAGAGTATTTGCAGTTCAGGGTTGAAATGAAGGGTCCTTGGTGCTCTCTGAACTTGATTGTTTTCTTGTAGACGTTTCATTACCCAACTAAATAACATCATCAGTGTTAGTGATGTTGTTCCCTAGCACTGATCACTAGCATTGATGATATTAGCTAGTTTGAGTAATGAAACGTCTGCCAGAAAATAACCAAGTCTAGAGAGCACCAAGGACTCCTCATGACATGGGAAAAGCATTCATACGTAGTCAGCTATCTATGAATCAACTTAGATAGACATTTTCAAAGACATGAATGATAAAGGAGAATATTTGTAGATCAAAGTTGAAATGAGCGTCCTTGGTGGTCTATGAGCTTGGTTTTTTTTTTCTTGCAAACATTTCATTACAAAATTAGGTAACTCTAGTACACTCATGATGTTACCTAGTTTGTGTAATGAAATGTCTTCAAGAAAAACAACCAAGCTCAGAGAGCACCAAGAGCCCCTCACACAGGGGTGAAATGCTCCCAGTTCGGACCAGATCGCCTGATCCAGTAGTGATGGTGGCGGGTGGTTCAGAGAACCAGTAGCAAAAATCCCTGCGCCCAATCCTCCTTGCCCAGCTGAGCTGCGTGATCATCAGAGGCTGTTTTTTTTTACTTTTAAAAGCATTTTTTCTACAACCTCTTCTGCCGAAAAAATGTTTTTAAAAGTTAAAAAAAAAAGCCTCTGATGATCGCATGGCTCAGCTGGGATTGTCAGAGACTTTTAAAGGCATTTTTTTCAGCAACCTCTTTGGCCGAAAAAATGCTTTTAAAAGTTAAAAAAAAAGCCTCTGATGATCGCGTGGCTCAGCTGGGATCGTCAGAGGCTTTTAAAGACATTTTTTTCCTGCAGAAAAAAAAAGCCTTTAAAAGCCTCTGACGATCCCAGCTGAGTTGCCTGATCATCAGAGGCTTTGAAAAGCATTTTTTTCTGCAACCTCTTAAAGTTGTAGAAAAAATGCTTTTAAAAGTAAAAAAAATTTTTAAAAGGTGGCCACGTCCACCCGGTCACATTATCCCCCCCACCAAGCCACACCCACAGAATTGGTAGTAATAAATTTTAGATTTCACCCCTGCCTTCACATATGAATGACTTAATGGTGAGTCCCCGGAAGTTTTGGAATTCTGATCTTTTGGGACACTCTGGCCCGATAGCAAAGCATTGCAAAGCGATTCTCAAAGAGAAAGAAGGATGTGCGGCACACCCAGAGCTGCCGTTTCTTCGCAACAGCTGAGGACCCTTTCTGCTTGGAGCTCCAAGTTCCGGGGAGGGGGGGATGGCTGCAATGCTGGCAGCTTCAGGGGGCTCCTTCCCTCAGTGGTTCGCTTCCTTTTACCTCCTCTAGGTGGCTACACCGACTTTGTCATTAAAGGCTGCTCCGCGCCTTTTGAACTTTCTTGAGCACAGAAGCTTTTTTCCACCCAGCCGCTGGCACACGGCACCAGAAAGACCTCCAGTCATTGCCGCCATCTTTGCGCATGCGCAGCTTTCTTCTCACTGACTGAAGGACTTTTCGGCGCCCTGCGGCCAGGCAGCTGAAAAGCTCCTTTGCTCTGGTCAGCTTACCGTCCGATGGATGCGTCGGGTGGGCGAGTGAGCAAGGACCGGATGACTGGTTCGGGGGTGTGGCCAGGCTGCCGGTACTACCAGTTCGGAGAACTAGTTCCTAAAGTTACTACCTATTTGGTAGAACTGGGTCGAACCGGTAGCAACCCACCACTGCTTGGTTCCCAAAAGAAAGTATTTTGTTTTGACTATAATACCCCAACTATCTCTATTCCCCCCTCCCTATCCCTCGGCTCCAGTGTGTCAGCACTGGAGTCTCAAAATGGCCTCAGTCAGGCCAGCTTCAGGGTTGACAGGAGCTTCATTCTGCTGATCTGCTTATGGGAGGGTTCTGGGGTGGGGAGGACCGATTCTCTTAACTTCATGAGATCCTTTTTTGTGGCAGCCGGAAATCAGCGTGGAAGAGAGCACCCAAGGCATTGTGGCTGTGTTGTCCAAGCTTTGTGAAGAGGACAATGGGACCTTTGTGGATTATTTGGGTCGTCGCCTTCCCTGGTGATCCATCCGTCTCACCTTAATGTCATTGTCTCATAATAAAGTGAGAAGCAACAAATAAATAAATAACTGAATGTCATGAAAATCTTGGTTTTGTTTTCTTTCAGAAGGATTTTTTTTTAAAAAATTAACCAATAATTCTTCAATGTCTCATATGTAATGTGAGAGGATGAGGAATTGAACCTTACATCAAGCCTGTACATAATCTATTAATTTCAAATACTTTTTTCAGAACATATTCTTCAATCGTACCCTATAAACATATGCAAATACACACACACACACACACGGAAAAGTTGAGAAAAAAATCAAGTAAAAGAGAAAAGATAATTAAAGATATTTAATTAATTAAAGATAATTAAAGATAATTAAAGATAAAAATAAGCAACTTCCAAATGTCTTTTCAACAATTATAAAGAAACTCATTGTCCCTCTTACCTCTTCAATATTACAAAATCCCTTATTCCATTCCTTTTTTAGTCCAGAATTCCAATCCAGAATTCATTATTAATTCATTTTTTGCCATTTCTGTCAAAAATGTCCACAAGGTTTCCAGTCTTTTATAAAATTACTTATTGTTTTGTCTTTATCAAGAACGGGTGAGTTTTTCCATTTCTGCCAGACTTGTCATTTTCATACTCCATTCCTCTATTGTGGGTGTATCAGTATTCCTCCATCATTGTGCATGTTACAATCCTGGCAAAGCACTGCATATCGGACATAAATACAATCAAGAGAGTTCAGAGATATTTTACGAGACAAGTCCTCCATTCCTCTAACCACAATAAAATACCTTATGCCACCAGACTCCAAATTTTCAGCTTAGACAAATTAGAACTATGCCAACTTCAATCTGACCTAAGCATAGTACATAAAATTATCTGCCACAATGTCCTTCCTGTCAATTACTACTTCAGCTTCAACCTCAATAATATATAAGCACACAATAGATACAAACTCAAGGTAAACCGCTCCAAACTCGCTTGCAGAAAATATGACTTCAATAACAGAGTGGTCAATGCCTGGAATGCCCTACCTGACTCTGTGGTTTCTTTCCCAACCCCCCAAAACTTTAACCTTAAACTGTCTACTGTTGACCTCACCCCATTCCTAAGAGGTCTGTAAGGGGCGTGCATAAGTGCACCAGCATGCCTACCATCCCTGTCCTAATATTCCTTTTTACTTACTCTTTTCATATATTCAAATTATGTTTACACTTTTACCTGTTATCTTATATATGCTTGACAAATAAATGAATAAATAAATTTTATTTATTTATATATATATATATATATATATATATATATATATATATATATATATATTTGTTTTCTGAGGTTTTCGCGGGTGTTTGCATGTAGGTCTTTGGTTATTCGGGTTTTCTCCCGCGTAAAATTGGAAGTGTCTTGGCAACGTTTCGACGAAGTCTCATTCGTCATCTTCAGGCTGGTGTTCTCGGCTTCGTGCTTCCAGGAGCAATGTGTGATCGCCGCTGTTTCCTCCTTTTAACTGCCAGTGGGGGTGGGAGCTGATTGGGTGGGAGCATGGCTGTGTTCTGATTGGATGGGGGGTTGGCTGTGCTCTGATTGGCTGGGGGTGTGCTCTGTTTGGGTGGGGGCTTGGCTGTGCTCGGGTTACTCTGAGTTGCAGGGGGATTTGAGCTGGTGAGCTGCATTGCTGTTGTTTGGCTTCGCGTTCGTGGTCGTGCCACATCTTCGTGGTGGGTGTCAGTTTGCTTCATGTATGGATTGGAGGGGTTTAAATTGGTCAATGGTGCAGCTTTGGTTTGGCTTCTGGTCTGTGGTCGTGTCTCATCATCGGTGTGGGTCTGGGTTTGCTTTTTGCGTGGAAGTGTGGTGGTGATATCCTGTGTGGTTTTCGTGAGTGTGGGTCTGGTGTCATTCTTTGTGTTAAGGACTCGTTTGTCACTAAGGGCGGGTTTCCAGATGGCTGGTAGGCGGGAGGTATCATCTCGTTTATTCATGCTGTGTGGGCGTTTTTCTATCTCGATAGCTTCTCTGATTATTCTGTTGTTGAAGTGTTCAGTTTTGGCGATAGTTCTGGTCTTTTTAAAGTCAATATCATGTCCTGTGGCTTTAAAGTGTTGGACCAGGGAAGAAGTTGGTTCCTCTTTTCTGACTGAGTCAGAACACAGCCATGCTCCCACCCAATCAGCTCCCACCCCCACTGGCAGTTAAAAGGAGGAAACAGCGGCGATCACACATTGCTCCTGGAAGCACGAAGCCGAGAACACCAGCCTGAAGATGACGAATGAGACTTCGTCGAAACGTCGCCAAGACACTTCCAATTTTACGCGGGAGAAAACCCGAATAACCAAAGACCTACATATATATATATATATATATATATATATATATATATACTTTTCTATCTAGCCAGGTTTTACCTACGTAATTCTGGGCCTCTCTCTTCTCTAGCCAACTGCAATTCTCTGTTGCTTTCTGGGAGACTCAGATGGACCATTTCTGCCTTATTAGGCTTCCTCAGTGAGCCACACCCCTTTTTTTATCCTCCCTGTAGAAAGCAACAGAGAATTGCAGTTGGCTAGAGAAGAGAGAGGCCCAGAACCTGTGGATGTGATTTCACAAAAGGTCGTTGTTTTAAGGCCCCTTCTAGGCTGGATGTCTCAAGAAAGAAAATATGCAAACCCAGAGTTCTTTTGTGGACACCAAACTACAGTTTAGGTAGTGAAATCATTTTTCCCTGACTTCCAGAGCTTTTAAAACTTGCCAAAGACTGCTGCCTTATGATCTCCTTATGGGGAGCTGCTGTATGGAGCACTTGGGGGCAACCCTGGTCCTGTCCTTGTTCCAGAGAGAAATTCTGAGGAATTTATCTATTCGCCAGCTCCTCTTTCCATGCAGGCATCACCTATGTCTTCAATTTGCCATTGATTCACCCAAAATCATAACTCCTGTAAGATGTGTTGATGCTTTGGGTGGAAGCGAGGATCACAAATATCTTCTTAGGTAATGTATCTTTCCCTCTTATGATGTGGATTACTCTTTTGATCAAAAGAAGTAATGATGCTCTTGAAGACAGAGGTTATTATTAAGGTTTTTCAACAGTTTTAAAAGTGGGTGTGTCATGTTTCTTATTATAGTCCCTAGAAATATTTGAAGAACATTTTCCAAGAAGATTTGAAGCAGAAGCCGCAGCCGCAGAGATGGCAACATCAGTGAATTTCTGCATTTTCAGCATTCTGGTGACAGGATCCGACTGATGGATCGTTCTGGGTCTGGTGAAAAAGTTCTTGGAGCTGCCTTCTCCACCCAAATGGGTCTTTGCTACAACCCTTGAAGTTTGATTTTTGCAAACTTATTTGCAAAAAACAACTACCCTGTTTCCCCAAAAATAAGACATCCCCTGATAATAAGCCCAGTCAGGCTTTTGAGTGCACGGCAATAAGGCCAAGCACTTATTTCAGGGTTCATAAAAATGTAAGACAGGGTCTTATTTTTGGGGAAACAGGGTATTTCATGGGATATTGTTCTGACACACCAGCCAGGTTATTAAAAAGACTCTGAAAATATTTTCATGAGCATCAGATGTAGAATGATTAAAATACACATTTCTTCACTTTTGTGTCCTCAAGGAATGTTTTAGTTCAATTCTGGGGTGTCTCATAGGCTTACTTATAGAAGTGCAGTAGCTCAGTGGTTAAGACACTGGGCTTGTCAGCCTGAAAGCAGGTAGCCCAGGTTCGAGACCCAAGTGTCACACAACAGGGTGAGCGCCTGTCCTCTCCTCGGCTCCTACCAACCTAGCAGTTTGAAAGCATGCAAATGCGAGTAGATAAATAGGTTCCACTTCAGTGGGAAAGTAACAGCGCTCTGTGATGTCACTCTAGCCACATGACGATGGAAATGTCTTCGGACAGAGCTGGCTCAAGGCTTTGAAAGGCCTTGAAAGTGATTGCTCACTTTTGTTGCCAGCGGTTCACAACCAGTCACATGGCCCAATCAGGATACAATCCAGTTGCTAGGTGACATCAGTCCCCTACTTCCAAACACCTGCTGTAATGTCCTTGGTTCCCAAGGGAAAGTATTTTCTTTTGACTATAATACCCAACTATCCCTCGGCTCCAGTGTGTCAGCACTGAAGCCTCAAAATGGCCTCAGTCAGGCCAGCTTCAGGGTTGACAGGAGCTGCATTCTGCTGATCTGCTTATGGAAGGGTTCTGGGCTGGACAGAACCGATTCTCTAAACTTCATGGGATCCTTTTTTGTGACAGCCGGAAATCAACGTGGAAGAGAGCACCCAAGGCATCGTGACTGTGTTGTCCAAGCTTTGTGAAGAGGACAACGGGACCTCTATACATATACTATAAATATATTCGGCAGAGTGGTACCTTGCCTTCCTGAGTGTTCCTTCAGTTATAGGTAAGCAATGCTGCTTTTTGTAATCAGTAAATTGGTTGTGGTGTGCCAGGCAGAGTCGCTGGGAGTTGGTAGCAAACAAATTTAATACTAAATACAATTCCTCAAAAGATCTAAAGATGGGTGGTGTCCAATTATTATAAAAGAGGCATTTGAAACAAACGTTTGAGCAAGTTAGAAGCAGAAGCCAAAGGTCCTTGAAGAGATGGCACAGCCAGTTGATTTCCGCGTTTTCAGCGTTCTGGTGACGGGATCCGACCGGGGGATCGGTCTGGGTCTGGTGAAGAGGTTTCTGGAGCTGCCCTATCCACCCAAGTGGGTCTTTGCCACAACCATGGACCTGGAGGGAGAAGAAACCAAGGTGAGAATCACTTTAGCAGCAGATGGCTTGGGAATAGCAATTCTGAAGTTGAACTGAGGTTGAATATCAAGCTTGCCTTTTGGGCATCCCAGGAATATTCTGACCCATGTACATTTACACACCAATTATATTCTTTCCTTTTGCAGCAGGCTGTGCTAAATAAAATGCAGATGGAATTGATTCTGTTTAAACAGTATAGAGTTCCCCTTTTCTTTTTTCCTTTTCTTTAAATCACTGTGGTTATTATGTATTAACTTTTTTTCACTGTATAATCCCCTTTGGTTTTTTCTTCTCTATAGCATACTTTGTTTCTTCTTATATTCAACCAAATATTTTTTAAAAAACAAAACAAAACACAATGCCCATCAAAGTAGAGGAATAAAGTAGAGGAAAATAGCAAGCAAAATAAATTAAGGCATAATGCAAGAGGTACGTGAGACAGTGAAAAGAAGATGTAATTAAATCTAAATCATATTAACAAAATTCATTATACCTCTCTATCATTTTTTTATTGTTTCCCATGGGCAAGCCATCTCATAAATGTTCTGCTTTGTGCATTATATTCCTAGAAAACAAAATGTGAGTAGATCAAGTTGCTTCCTGCTCATGGGCTATTTTGCTCCTAATTGTCCAGATAAACATTGTCTGCTATTCTACAAAATAAGGACTGAGCCATTAAACTTATAGGGAGGGGTTCATTTAAAATGCTTTGAATCTGCAGTAGAGTGTGGAGGAGTTTGTGGGGAGCAGTACGTGGTTGGGTTAAGTGGAATGGAGTGGGGTTCTAAGTTGCATTAAGTCTTAATTTAGTTTCTTAAGTTTTGCTTTGTTCAGTCAGAGATGTTGCACATCTAATAAAAGAGAAATTGCATATCATTCCTGCTTTTGAGATTGTCTCCTCTGGCATCCAGCTCACATCATTATCTGTGAATATTTAAAAATCTAAGATCTTTTTTTTTCCCTCCAGGAGCTAAGAGAGTTGGTTTGCAAACATCCAAATCTGGTGGTATTGCAATTAGGTAAGTTTCAAGAGTCATGTGAAAATGGGACCAATTTGGTACTACAGGAATGATGTCCAGAACAACACAATTCAAAGTTATCCTCAGAACTAACCAAAGCTGTAAATATCATTGTTTGGGTTCCTGAAAGTCAGTTTCCTAGAGAGAAAAGAATGTAACTTACATGCCTCCACCTGTTAGAACAGCTTTTTCCAGAGAACGTTTTGAACAACTAGGTCTCATGGTAAGTATCTGCAGTTACAGGGTGTTCCATTTGTAGAAAGACTCTGCAGCTTTGGTGCTGAAAGTCATCACACATATACTGCTGAGATGATCAGATGATTAATCAATACATTTAGTTGTTTTTGGTGGTTGTGGTTTGGTTCACTGTGGCTTTTTTGAGTTGGGGTACATTGTTGTGAGGCCCTCCGTTCAAAGTAGACAAACTGCTCCCCCTTCCAAGAGTTGGCAGTCCACTAAAGATGCTCCATGCATGGGCATCTGACATAAGGTAACACCTGCATCTCTCTGCTTTGAGAAGGGAAGGAGATTGTGCATAGCAATGTTTTTCAAAATGAGATATTAAAGATATGTGGACTTCAACTCCTAGAACTGAACTCCCAACTGTTCCAACAGTCAGTAAAGTGATGGACTCTGCTTGCTCCTGTTGATTTTAGCAGACAAACTTTATAGTAGTTAAACTTTAAATTGGTTCACAGGGTTCAGGAAGACCTCACCTGCATCTTTGTATTTTAATTATGTTATTAGTCGCCCATCTCAATGCAATTGATTCAAATACTGTATACACCCTGGTCAGCATTTCTTTACTCTCCTACCATCGGGCAGGAGATATAGAAGCATAGCCAGTTGTACGAACTGGCTGAAGAACAGCTTTTATCCATGGGCTGTCAGACTCCCGATTACAACATAACATCATAAGTATGCAGTATGATAGACATGCAGGGCCGGTGCAACACGTTCATTTTGGTGTAATATATTATAACGTAATGTAAGCACATAAATCTATAGAGGATTGTTTGTTGTTAGCATGATTTATTGGGTTAGGGATCTTCCTTGTTTCACTGTGAGTTATTGATATGTATTTATGGTGGGGGGGGCTGCACTAAGAGAGGCTCAACCAATCTCATTGTACACATGTTGTGCATTGACAATAAAGGTTGAATTGAATTGAATTGTCGGTCAGGGTTTGAGTGTTGCAGAGTAGAGTAGAGTAGAGTAGAGTAGATTAGGGTAGGGTAGGGTAGGGTAGAGTAGAGTAGAGTAGAGTAGAGTAGAGTAGAGTAGAGTAGAGTAGAGTCAATAGAGTCAATAGAAACAGAGTCAGCTGTGAATTTGTGTAGTAGATTTTGGTTATAAAGCCATGGTTTGGATATAATCTGTAAAGACCATCTGATTTTAGTCCTCTGCGGGTGTCAGTTGAGAGCTGAGAGACTAGGTCAACATGTGTGATTATATTATGTTATGTTATTTTATTTTATTATTTTATTGATTTGTCAAGCATATATAAGATAACAGGTAAAAGTATAAACATAATTTGAATACATGAAAAGAGTAAGTAAAAAGGAAAAATAGGACAGGGAGGGTAGGCATGCTGGTGCACTTATGCACACCCCTTACAGACCTCTTAGGAATGGAGTGAGGTCAACAGTAGACAGTTTAAGGTTAAAGTTTGGGGGGTTTGGGGAAGAAACTACAGAGTCAGGTAGTGCATTCCAAGCATTGACCACTCTGTTACTGAAGTCATATTTTCTGCAATCGAGTTTGGAGCGGTTTACCTTGAGTTTGTATCTATTGTGTGCTCATGTATTATTGAGATTGAAGCTGAAGTAGTCATTGACTGGTAGGACGTTGTATCAGATAATTTTATGGACTACACTTAGATCAGACCGAAGACAGCGTAGTTCTAAGTTGTCTAAGCCAAAAATTTCAAGTCTGGTGGCATAAGGGATTCTATTGCGAGCAGAGGAGTGGAGGACTCTTCTCGTGAAATACCTCTGCACTCGCTTAATTGTATTAATGTCCGATATGCAATGCGGGTTCCAGACAGATGAGCTGTTTTCGAGAAGTGGTCTATCAAATGTTTTGTATGCTATAGTTAGTAGTACAATATTACCAGAGAAGAAGCTATGCAAATTAGGTTAACAACTCTTAATGTCTTTCTTTGAACTTCGAAGGTGGTTAGTGGCACGAACAGACACAAAGATCTGTGGTTTCAGGAAGCTCTTTACCTTGCAATTACAGAACTTCATGTTGCTGATGTTTCAATAACCTTGTTCTTTCCTTAGATGTTACCAAACCTGAAAGCATCCAAGCTGCTCAGAAAGAAGTGCAGAAATGTGTCGGAGAAGGTGGCCTGACCATCCTAATCAACAATGCCGGCATTTGGCTCTTCAACGATCTGCAAACCGAAAATGCCAAGGATATGATGAAAGTTTATTCTGTCAACACCATTGGTCCATTACTAATGAGTCAGGTTTGTTTATGAACGAAATCCCTTTCAGTGCAAGGAAGACTGCTTTAATGTAGCAGTTTTCCTGGCTGTGCTCAGATCAGGGTAGGTCTATGAAGGTCTTCGAGAAGTCTATGAAGGTCCCCTTGGAGAAGGAGACGGAAGACCTTTCCATGTCATTGCACTGCTCCTTCTCCTAGTAATAACTGCAGCTCCTTCTCTTTTCTTCTCTCTACAAGGCATTCCTACCCCTGCTGAAGAAGGCAGCCCGGAGAAGCCCATGTCAAGGGCTGAGCCCCAGCAAGGCAGCTATTATTAACATGTCCAACATTGCAGCCTCAATTGAACTCATGGCTTATTTTGACCAATATCAAGTAATTGGATACCGCTGCTCTAAGGTACCTAATGAGTTTTCTATGTGGACCTGTCTGCAGGTATTTGGACCCCCTCTTTTCATCCATGAGGGCATCTGCTGATGCTTCTGTTTCCCTAAACATGTATATTAATCAATTGCTG
Source organism: Ptyas mucosa (assembly GCA_012654045.1). Taxonomy (NCBI): domain Eukaryota; kingdom Metazoa; phylum Chordata; class Lepidosauria; order Squamata; family Colubridae; genus Ptyas; species Ptyas mucosa. The sequence continues at coordinate 16,461 of WNWU01000105.1, forward strand.
AGATGCAGCCCTGTGTGGTGTCCCAGTTCTGGGTCGGCAATGATGCTTTAGTGTTGCCTCATGAAAAAGCATCTTTGGAACAGAATAATTAAGATACAGATTTGTTCCCTTGTGTGATCTCAAGGAATTTTTCAGTTCATTGCTAGTGTGCCCCATTGGCCTTTCCAGCCCCATGTAACATTTAACATACAACATCCTATGTGTACTGTTTATCTCCACCTTTCTTTTTTCCTTCAATGCCTTGAAGGAAAAATGCCTTCGGAGCCTTGGTGGCGCAGCAGACTAAAGTGCTGTTAAGTAGCACCAGCTGCCTGCAATTGAGCCTGAGTGGCATAGGAGGCTAATGCCTCCTACTAAGGCAGCATTTAACATCCAGCTGCCTGCAATTACTGCGAGTTCAATCCTCACCAGGCTCAAGGTTGACTCAGCCTTCCATCCTTTCTAAGGTGGGTAAAATGAGGACCCGGTTTGTGGGGGCAATAAGCTGACTTTGTATAAAATATACAAAAGTATGAAGGCTATTGCTTAATGCGTTGTAAGCTGCTCTGAGTCTCCAGAGAAGGGCGGCATATAAATAATTTTTTTTTTAAAAAAAGTTTGAATCTCACCAAGCTCAAGGTTGACTCAGCCTTCCATCCTTTTGAGGTAGGTAAAATGAGGACCCGGATTGTGGGGGCAATAAGCTGACTTTGTATAAAAAAGAACACCGCTTTGAGGGGGGGGGAAGCCCTACTAAGCAGGTATATACAAAAGTATGAAGGCTATTGCTTAATGCATTGTAAGCCACCCTGAGTCTCCGGAGAAGGGCGGTATATAAATTGAACCAATAAATAAATACAATAAATAAATAAATGCATTTTTCCCTCATAGTTCTTTTTTCTCTCTCACTCTTGCAGACTGCTCTAAACATGCTGACCAAGTGTCAGTCTCTTGGATATTCAGCCGATGGCATCATGAGTATCGCCCTGCACCCCGGAATAGTTAATACTACTAACAACCCAATTGTAAGTTTTTCTTTTTGACACGGAAAACCAATAAAGGAGAATATTTGCAATTCAGGGTTGAAATGAGAGGTCCTTGGTGCTCTCTGAACTTGGTTGTTTTCTTGTAGACATTTCGTTACCCAGCTAAGTAACATCATCAGTGCTAGTGATGTTGTTCCCTAGCACTGATGACTAGCATTGATGATGTTACCTAGTTTGAGCAATGAAACGTCTGCAAGAAAACAACCAAGCTCAGAGAACATCTTGGACTCCTCATGACATGGGAAAAGATATAACACATTCATACGTAGTCAGCTATCTATGAATCAACATAGGCAGACATTTTCATATGAATGATAAAGGTGAATATTTGTAGATCAAGGTTGAAATGAGGGTCCTTGGTCGATGAGCTTGCTTGTTTTCTTGCAAACATTTCATTACCAAATTAGGTAATCATCTGATTTTTAATCACTGATTATGTTACCTAATTTGGGTAATGAAATGTCTTTGAGAAAACAACCAAGCTGTCAGTTATGTTTCCTTCAAAATCCAGGAAAGAAAGAATCAGACTCCATTGTTATGAAGAACTGTACTTTTATTGGTAAAGACTGAATGCAACCATAGCAAAGCTGAAACTAATTACTATACGCGCGAAACCTGTATATAGAAATCATCCCCTCCCACTGTCCATCGTAAATCACCCAATCCACAGGTCTTCTAGGGGTCAGGTGGAAGCACGTCTGGCCGCGTCATCAATCAGGAATGTCACGACGGTTGGCCGATAACAGCAGTTTTGTTTTCCCATTCTAAGCAGACTTTAATCTAGTAAGGTTTCACTTTTCCCCCATACCCCCTCCCCCTTTTCCCCATACCCCTCCCCCTTTCTATGGCAGCCAAGCAGTAAGGCGGAGGCTGACACAAGCTCAAAGAGCACCAAGGGCCCCTCACAGATGAATGCTTTAAAAAAAAAAAAGTTGGCCACGACCACCCAGTCACATTACCCCACCACCACCAAGCTATGCCCATAAAACTGGTAGTAACAAATTTTAGATTTCACCCCTGCCCTCACATATGAATGACTTAATGGTGAGTCCCTGAAAGTTTTGGTATTCTGATTATTGGGGTCTTTAGTGCTTTGTTTGATGAAACAATGTGCTAGTATAGAAATAGACACATCAACTACTTCTGTGTAAGTTACACTACATGTTGAATTAGAGCATTGAATGAGGTGTAAAGACAGTGAAGGAACAGAACAATCTTCCCCTATAAAAGTTAAAATCCGTTTCCTCTTAAAAGGAAATCTACTAAATCTTACCTTCTCGTGCTTAAATCTCTTCTACTGGGGATTCTCCCTATTTGCCAAGCACTCTTTCTGCAGGAAAGCGTCTGCTTATATACGGAATGAGAAAGACTCCGTTCATGTCATATCTGAGATTCAAAGCAGGATTGAGACATTAGTTTCGGGAATCATAACAGGGGAAGCTTCGCATAGCAAAGCAAATAATAAGACTTCCATTTTGCAAACATTAGAAGTAATTTTATCAACTTAGTACCTGCACTTGCAAGGCCTGCTCATCCACGGCCAACTTAACTAACCCAAATTTAGGGATTTACATGATGCTTTGCATCTTCACACATCATAGGGGCTGTGCTTGCATGCTGCACCTTTATAAGCCAAAATGAGATTGGCCTGTTTTAATACAAATCCTTCTCTATATTAGAATTGAACATTTATGGTCAAGAGGTCTAACTGTCAGGGTTCCAGGTAACATACCCATAGCAAACAAAACTCTGAGGCAGGTAGATTCCTCAAAGAATAAGTTTATTCGATATGTCATATTGGCACAGGCTGGTGAAAACCGACTCTGAATATTCCTGTGGTTTTCACCTAATTAAAAGTAAAAGTTTGTCACTTTCTCAAAACAACCAGTCACATGGCCCAATCAGGATACAGCCCAGTTGCTAGGTAACATCAGTCTCCTCCTTCCGAGCACCTGCTGGAATGTCCTTGGTTCCCAAGGGGAAGTATTTTGTTTTGACTATAATACCCAACTATCTTGATTCCCCTCCTTATCCCTCGGCTCCAGTGTGTCAGCACTGGAGTCTCAAAATGGCCTCAGTCAGGCCAGCTTCAGGGTTGACAGGAGCTGAATTCTGCTGATCTGCTTATGGGAGGGTTCTGGGGTGGGGAGGACCGATTCTCTTAACTTCATGAGATCCTTTTTTGTGGCAGCCGGAAATCAGTGTGGAAGAGAGCACCCAAGGCATCTTGGCTGTGTTGTCCAAGCTTTGTGAAGAGGACAACGGGACCTTTGTGGATTATTTGGGTCGTCGCCTTCCCTGGTGATCCATCCGTCTCACCTTAATGTCATTGTCTCATAATAAAGTGAGAAGCAACAAATAAATAAATAACTGAATGTCATGAAAATCTTGGTTTTGTTTTCTTTCAGAAGGATTTTTTTTAAAAAAATTAACCAATAATTCTTCAATGTCTCATATGTAATGTGAGAGGATGAGGAACTGAACCTTACATCAAGCCTGTACATAATCTATTAATTTCAAATACTTTTTTCAGAACATATTCTTCAATCGTACCCTATAAACATATGCAAATACACACACACACACACGGAAAAGTTGAGAAAAAAATCAAGTAAAAGAGAAAAGATAATTAAAGATATTTAATTAATTAAAGATAATTAAAGATAATTAAAGATAAAAATAAGCAACTTCCAAATGTCTTTTCAACAATTATAAAATTATATATCATTGTCCCTCTTACCTCTTCAATATTACAAAATCCCTTATTCCATTCCTTTTTTAGTCATCCAATCCAGAATTCATTATTAATTCATTTTTTGCCATTTCCATCAAAAGTGTCCACAAAGTTTCCAGTCTTTTATAAAATTACTTATTGTTTTGTCCTTATCAAGAACGGGTGAGTTTTTCCATTTCTGCCAGACTTGTCATTTTCACACTCCATTCCTCTATTGTGGGTTTTTCAGTATTCCTCCATCATTGTGCATGTTACAATATTGGCAAAGCCATCTATATCCCTGTCCCTGAAGTGGCCATGGGAGTAATAATCAGTCACTCCTTCCAGGTAGAAACAAAGAAGGTTCTTTCATTTGAACTTTGCATCTGGTTGTTGTTTTAAGGGCCCTTCCAGGCTCGGTGTCTCAAAAACGAAAATAAGCAAACCCAGAGTTCTTTTGAGGACACAAAACTACAATTTAGGTAGTGAAATCATTTTTCCCGGACTTCCAGAGCTTTTAAAACCTGCCAAAGATTGCTGTCTTATGGTCTCCTTATGGGGAGCTGATGAATGGAGCACTTTGGGGCAACCCTGGTCCTGTCCTTGCTCCAGAGAGAAATTCTGAGGAATTTATCTATTCACCAGCGCCTCTTTCCATGCAGGCATCACCTATGTCTTCAATTTGCCATTGATTCACCCAAAATCATAACTCCTGTAAGGTGTGTTGATGCTGTGGCTGGAAGCGAGGACCACAAATATCTTCTTAGGTAATAGATCTTTCCCTTTTATGATGTGGATTACTCTTTTGATTAAAAGAAGTGATGCTGCTCTCGAAGACAGAGGTTATTATTAAGGTTTTTCAACAGTTTTAAAAGTGGGTGTGTCATGTTTCTTATTATAGTCCCTCCAATGAAAAGAAGAAATATTTGAAGAACATTTTCCAAGAAGATTGGAAGCAGAAGCCGCAGCTCCCGGAGAGATGGCAACATCATTGGATTTCTGTGTTTTCAGCGTTCTGGTGACAGGATCCAATCGGGGGATCGGTTTGGGTCTGGTGAAGAGGTTTCTGGAGCTGCCTTCTCCACCCAAATGGGTCTTTGCTACAACCATGGACCTGGAAGGAAAAGAAACCAAGGTGAGAATCACCTAATCTAGGCGGACAATGGGGTACAGTAGGTATTGTGTTGAATGGAGACTGGAATGACCTTGATTGGTCATGGAGCTCACAGGTGATTGATCTATCTATCTATCTATCTATCTATCTATCTATCTATCTATCTATCTATCTATCTATTGGTTTGATTTATATGCCGCCCTTCTCCGGAGACTCGGGGCACCTTACAATGCGTTAAGCAATAGCCTTCATACTTTTGTATATATTTATACAAAGTCAGCTTATTGCCCCCGCAATCCGGGTCCTCATTTTACCTACCTTGAAAGGATGGAAGGCTGAGTCAACCTTGAGCCTGGTGAGATTCGAACTTGCAGTAATTGCAGGCAGCTGGTGCTAGTTAACAGCACTTTAGTCTGCTGCGCCACCAAGGCTCTAACCTGATTGGGGGCCTCTTGAGTATCCCCACACCTACTTGTTCCCAAAGGTGGTTGTTGGGGAGAAAAGAATTTAGAGTACCATCTACACTAACTAAGCTTCCAGATGAAAGATGGAAGAAAATGTGACCTTGAAAACTGAGTAGCAAATCACCCAAAAGATTTACCTCAATTATCTTATTCTGTAATGACAGTTGGAATGACAGAGGTGAGCAAACTGGCCAGATTATCCTCTGCAGCACAGGCTTTGTTCCAATTAAGAAAATCAGAGGTAGCAGTGAGATATGCACTGTTTCTTGGGGACTCTATCCGTACTGAATGAATTCACACATTACTTTAAGCTTCAAAGTGGTTTGTTTCCATTTGTTTTATTGGAGTGGTAATATTGCACAGCTGGCATTTAATGAAAAAGTCACTTCATACTTTTCCTGGTTGGTCCACTTTTTAATATTATTCTTTTTAGAATCTTGCTCAGCTTGTTCCTTGCTCCTGGTATGTATAATTACAACTTTTAATTTCTTAAGGTTTTGTTTTGTTCAGCTAGTAAAATTCTACAGCTGCCATTTAGTAAAGAAGAAATCGTACCCCTTTCCTCTTTTTTAAAATACTGCCCTCTTTAATATCCTGCTCAAATTATTATCTGCTTCTTGTATATAATTGTGAGTTTTAACTGACCCCAAAAAACCTATGATCTTTTCTTTTCCCTCTAGGAGGTGAAAGAATTGGCTTGCAAACATCCTAATCTGGTGGTGTTGCAGTTAGGTAAGCTTCCAGGAACCTGTGCAAATAGGACACACTTTGTACTACACAAAGGTGCAAAGTATCAAACTAGAAGCCGTTCTTGGAACTAACATGACTTGTAGAGTCAGTCATGGTGAACCCAGCTAGTGACTCTGCTGTGTTTTTTTTTTAAAGTTTGTCTACTGACTCTGTGGGCTTTTTGGGGTTTGGCTGCTATGTGGTTTGTAAATGACACCAGTTGTGTAGTTTGTCAATTAGCAGAATGAGTTAGACGTAAGCTCTGGGCTACAAAATACTGATGAGAATAACATGTCAGGAACAAGAGTTGAGAAATTTGATGAAGTCTCTTTGCAGCCCGGATAGGATAGCCTCAGGTAGAGGTGGTATTCAGCCGGTTCGGACTGGTTCACCCCAAGCGGTAGCGGAAATCGCAAGTGGGATTGGAGTATGATGTGCTCAAATGGGGGGGGGGGGTAGTTTTGTTTTGTTTTTAAATTAGGGCAACGTGGTCTACCCCTATATGGGCGGAGCATACTGCTTCCACTTTCACCTTTCAGCCCCAATCCAGGGGCCTTCACAGGCAGTCGCTTTCACGACAAACTATTTTTGTGTTAAATTTTATACTTTATACCAACAAAGAAATAAAGGGAGACTAGTATAGATCTATTTCAAGCTATTTAGCTCTCATCAGCTAGCTATACTCTTCTGGATTCGAACTCGGGCTACTTACATATTAGATAGATGTATTAACCTCTAAGCCACGGACACTCCTGGCTTTGTCAGCTACACCAGGAGAGAGATTAGTGTTTTTTTTTAAACAGGGCAACCTGGTCCAATCAAATATGGGACGGAGCATACTGCTTCCACTTAATCTCTCCCCTGGTATAGCCGACAAAGCGAGGAGAACCCGTGGCTTAGAGGTTAATACATCTACCTAATAATATGTAAGTAGCCTAAATTCAAATCCCAGAAGGGTATGGCTAGCTGACAAGAGCTAAATAGCTTGAAATAGATCTATACTAGTCTCCCTTTATTTCTTTGTCAATAAAATATAAAATTTAACATGTGCAAAGATACTCTTGTGTCACAATTGATCTTTGATCTCACTAATCAAACCCGACTACCGGTAACTGATTTTGTTTCAGGTCTGCTTGGAGCCCAGTTTTTAAGAGTAACTGGGTGTGTGACCTTAAAGTTCTGATATTTAGATAATATCATTTGCTGCTGACTGATCCATGCCCCATCTATTGAGGGCTGGTAGCTGCCAAGATAGCCAGTTGCATGGATGGATACACAAATCCAAGTTTGAAGGAAAGTCCTCCCTAGCAATTCTGAAATGGCATGCTGTTGTGTTTCAAGCAATGTTATCGTTCCACAGATGTCTCTAAACCTGAGAGCATCCAGGCAGCTCAGAAGGAAGTGGAAAAGTGTGTTGGAGAAAGTGGGCTGGCCCTCCTCATCAACAATGCTGGCATTGGGTTGTTCAATGACCTTGAAACAGAAAATGCCAAGGATATGATGACGGTGTATTCCATCAACACCATCGGCCCTCTACTAATGAGTCAGGTTTGTTAACTTTCAATTTAAGTTTTTGGAACTACCTTTCAAGGCAAGTCCGGTTTATTATTTATTATTATTTATTTAGTGCCTGGAAACCGTGCGGATCTGGATGGGGAGAAACAAACTCAGGCTCAATCCGTCCAAGACTGAGTGGCTGTGGTTTCCGACGTCCCGATATAGCCAGTTGGTGCCATCATTGGCTATTGCGGGCGAGTCGTTGGCCCCTACGGAGAGGGCTCGCAACTTGGGTGTCCTCCTGGGCTGTCCTTAGAAGAACATCTGACAGCTGTGGCCAGGGGACTTTTTATCAGGTTCGCCTGATTCGCCAGTTGCGTCCCTTTCTGGATCGGGACTCCTTATGCACTCATGCCCTCGTCACTTCCTGCCTGAACTACTATAATGCTCTCTACATGGGATTCCCCTTGAGGAGTACCCGGAGGCTCCAACTGGTCCAGAATGCAGCCGCGCAGGTGGTTATGGGAGCGACATGGCGCTCCCACGTAACACCTCTCCTGTGCAAGCTGCACTGGCTCCCGGTGGTCTTCCGGGTGCGCTTCAAGGTATTGGTTACCACCTTTAGAGCGCTCCATGGCTCAGGACCTGGTTATTTACGAGACCGCCTTCTGCCACCGGTAGCCTCTCACCGGCCAGTACGCTCCCATAGAGAGGGGCTTCTCAGGGTGCCGTCGGCCAAACAATGTCGCCTGGCAGCCCCCAGGGGAAGAGCCTTCTCTGTGGGGGCACCTGCCCTTTGGAACAAGCTCCCCCCAGAGATACAGAGGATCCCGGATTTGCACACTTTCCGCCGTGCCCTCAAGACCTTTTTATTCCAACAAGCGGGGCTGGCCTAACCCTTTTTAATTGTTTAATTTTAATTTGAATCTGTTCTTTAAAATAGGGGTGTTTTAATTGTGGGCCAAATTTATTTAATATGCTTTTTTAACTTGTTTTTAAATTTTGTATTATATTTGTTTTATTTATTGCTGTTCACCGCCCTGAGTCCTCCGGGAGAAGGGCGGTATATAAATCTAATAAATGAAATGAAATGAAATAATTAAATTAAATAAGGCTAAAATACTAATCAATTAAATTCTATGTAACTGAAGTCGTCACAAATAGAAAATGTATACTGAGCCATACTCTTGGCCAATGAAGAATTTTATTCTATCCATCTTGAAAGGCCTTTCTGCCCCTGCTGAAGAAGGCAGCCTGGAGAAGTCCTTGTCAAGAGCTAAGCAGCAGCCAAGCGGCCATTGTCAATATCTCCAGTTCTGCTGGATCCATGGAAGTGATGCTTCTTTGGGATAAGTGGAAAGTCATTGGCTACCGTTGCAGTAAGGTAATATGCAGTAAGGTGATGGCTTTATGAAAGTTCCTGCCCACAGACTAAACCTAATGACTGGACCTGCCTGTATCTACCTGGGGAATAAGCAGGTTCTTATTATCCGCCTGTTTTCCCTCTCGGAAGGAGTTCACATCCAAGCTGTTAGCCATATAGACAAACCCCCATGATCCCAAACATCCCTAAATATGTTTGGGCAAAGTTTGAAGACTTTTGTAGAGATTGATGGGACCAGAATTCTAACCTTCCGCATTTGAACTGTAAAAGTGCCCAGGAAGATATAAGAGATTGAATTCATTATAATTATCAATTATAATTATATCCATCCATCCACCCCCTTTGTAGATAGATGAGCATTAGGTTAGTGTCTTACCCAAATTCTTTTAGGGAAAAAAATAGATTTAAATAAAGCTGTGGCAGCTCTGAAATTTCATTCCTGTCTCTTTGCAGTTGCCATTGCCTACATAAATTCTGAAGGGCTTCCTACCTGACTGATACACCTAATATCCGGTATTAATTCATCATATTTTTCCCTTCTATAGTCTCTTCAGTGCCTTCCCTGCTCACCATTGTTATTTGTCCCCGCCAGGCTGCTTTAAACATGCTCACCAAATGCCAGTCACTTGAGTATCCACGCTATGGGATTCTGTCCGTCTGCATCCATCCTGGCTGGGTGAGGACGAATTATAAAGATGTAAGTGCTTTAACCTGGGAAAAGGAAAACCTATTCAGACATGCACCAATGACCTAATGACAAGCGCCTGATAGTTTTGCTGTGCTGATTATTTGTGTTTCTCGTATTTTGTTTCCTATTGTATTAATTAGGAAAATATACTAAAGCAAACTCATGACTACTAGACAAATGCTGCTCATCGTACAAGTTAAATTAGCAATTTGTGTATTGTGTAAAGGACTGGCAACATTAACTACGCAAACGGAATATAGATTTTAAACAAGCTTTCCTTCCCGTTTTTCTTACGAGGAAAATGTATGTAACCTCTTACCAACTTTCTTTCATGGAATCTCTGCCAGTTTGAGCTACTTAAAGAATATTCCTATAGTCAGAAAACTTGAGTAAGTAAATGTTACCCTAAGGCAAAAAATGCGACATCCGGAAAAATACGGCATCCTTCACTTAATCCTCCAGAGAAAGATTGAAGGCAAACGAAGTCCAGGCAGAAGAAGAACATCGTGGCTTCAAAATTTAAGGGATTGGTTTGGATAAAACTCAGCAGCACTTTTTCGTGCGGCTGTTGATAAAAATAGGATCGCCAACATGATTGCCAACGTCCGATGATGGATATGGCACAAGAAGAAGAAGAGAAGGCAAAAATCATACCATGGAGCTTTAGAAGCACCAGAAGTACTTAAATGCAGAACCCCAAATCTAGAAAGGATGGGATAGGCTTTTCTCAAAGATGTTGAGACAGGTGTTGCCCAAGGGTGGGTTCCTACTGGTTTAACAACCAGTTTGCTGAATGCATGTGGGTGCGCAGTTTGCAGAAAATTGAACTTCTGCGTTGCTGAGAGCAAGGAAAACAGCTGAGGAGCGGCGGTCCACTCTGCTGCCCCGATCAGCTGGGCTTTGGAAGCAGAAATATAGGTGAGTATAACGCAGGGGCGGGCCCACTTCAAAGAATGAGAGAATTGGTTCACTCACGGCTGAAAGACGGAGCTAACGGTTCGCCCGAACCAGTCCGAACCGGAAGAAACCCACCATTGGTATGGTAAATACCTTCAGACTTGCAAGATTGATATCAGCCTTGTGAAGTAATTCAGACAAGAACCACATCCATCAGTTCTAGCTCTATTTTATTATAAGATGATGTTAACAGAATCTTGCAAGACTGAAGGTACATCTCTACATCTCACTCACTTTTACAGTCCAAGAAACCAGGGAAGGTCGTTTCTGAGACGTTTGACACATTCACATTACTTCTGCAGGTTCAGCTGCCTCTTATCTGACCGTTGTCTGGTCTGTGGTTCTTCCTCCTGTCTCCCAAGGGTTATCCCACATACCATTATAGGAATTTGGGCTGTGTTGACGAGTTTTTTCTTTTTTTGTTACAGGCGGATCTATCAGTGGAAGAGAGCACACAAGGCATCATGGCTGTGCTTTCCATGCTTTCTGAGAAGGATAACGGGACTTTTGTGGACTGGTTAGGTCGACAAGTCCCCTGGTGAACCATTTGCATCTTAATGCTTGGACACTAAGCACTAAGTGTCCACTAATGCTTAGTGTCCAAGCTAATATAACACTAATGTAACACTATATTCCCAGGTGATGAATCTCCAATAAACCACTGCTTGTCATGACAATCTTGTCTTTGTTCCCCCTCCCCCCCTTCATTGTATGTCTGTTTGACATTTTCACTCTGCACTAGTGAAAGTGGCATATAAGTCTAAGTGCTATTGCTATTAAAAAACGTGGATGGGAATCAGTGATGGGTTCCTCCCAGTTCAGCCTGCTTCCGCCAAGCCGGTAGCGGTGATGATATGATGTCACCAAACTGGTTCTCCCTCCCCAGCCCCCCTGCCCCCCCCCCACGTTATTCTTACCTTTTATTTGGCCCCACCCCCAATCTATTGCTGCCTCCTGAGTCCCAGCTGATCAGCTAGAAGGAAAAAAATTGTTTAATCTCTTGCCACAGGGCTTCAAAAGGCCGCCCTGGGGCTGATCAGTGTTAAAAGGCAGTGTGATGGTAGACCAGTGCCTCCAAAAACAAATGAGTAGACCGGTGCCTCCAAAAACAAATGAGTAGACCGGTGCCGCCAAAAACAAATGAGTGGACCGGTGCCTCCAAAAACAAATGAGTAGACCGGTGCCTCCAAAAACAAATGAGTGGACCGGTGCCTCCAAAAACAAATGAGCAGACCAATGCCCGCAAAAATAAATGGGTAGACCAGTGCCTGCAAAAATAAATGAGTAGACTGGTACAGCTCTGCAAGTAGTTAAAAGCCTGGTAAAGCAGTACCTCTACTAAATCCTAAAGACTTGTCACATGACCATCAAGCCACGCCCACAAAATAAGCCACACCCACAGAACCGGGAGTAAAAAAATTTAGAACCCACCCCTGATGGGAATGATGTATTAGGAACAGGATACAGAAAACAGATGAAATCTCTTTGCAGCCCCCTCATGTGGTAATATCAGTTTATTTAGACAAGCATAGTTTGTTTTGGGATTGGTTCAGAGATGTCAAGAACATTATGTGTACCTCAATGTCATCTCTTAATGTGATAATTGGACCTCAGGTGTTGGAGAAGTACAGTCAGTTGTGGGTTTATTCAGTTGGTTTGGGGTATAAGGCTGTGAATTGAGTGTGATGTGCAAGGACAGTTTGTATCAGTGGTGAAATCTAAAATTTATTACTACCAGTTCTGTGGGCGTGGCTTGGTGGTGGTGGTGGTAATGTGACTGGGTGGGCGTGGCCATTTTTTTTTTACTTTTAAAACCATTTTTTCTACAACCTCTTCGGTGAAGAAGTTGTAAATAAATGCTTTCAAAAGGCTCTGATGATCCCAGCTGAGTTGCCTGATCGTCAGAGGGTTTTTTAAAAAGCCTCTGCCTGTCAGGCAACTCAGCTTGGATCCTCAGAGGCATTTAAAAGAAAAAAAGCCTTTGATGATCGCACAGCTCAGCTGAGCATGGGGGGGGGGGCAGGGATTTTTGCTACCGGTTCTCCGACCCACCCGCCTCCATCGCTACCAGATCAGGCGATCCGGTCCGAATCAGGAGCATTTCACCCCTGGTCTCGGCTCGCCTCTCGTCCGATCCGTGCGACGATCAAAAAACACCCAGCAAACAATGTAAGGTGATAAAGATTTACTGATGGTTTAAGCAGTCCACAGCCAAAGAACAGAACAAGCCGGAATCCATGTAAAGTCAACGCTGCGTGCGACTGCCACGCAGCGCTATTTATCCCCTTCCCTATCCCTTAAGCTAGCATCTGGCGGCTTGTAGTCATAACCCCCCCTTCGTCAGCTGTTCGGCGGTTCAGCAATTCATATCTCCCGCCGCTGTCACACCGTCACCTTCTATATGATATCATAGATGAGCACCATCTGTAGTCAGGAAGTGGGAGATGAGCCGAAGATGTCGGCCATTGCTGTGGGCTGCCTGCCGCTCGGACCTTTCCCCACCGTCTTGGGTGTTCGGGTTGCTGGCTCCTCAGAAGTCCCCAGCCACCCAGGAATGGCGAGTCCCAACCGGGGCTCGACACCTGGTTTGTATCATGGTTGTATTTAATTTCACAAACAACCCAACCCATCCAACTAACTATATTTTAACCCCAGTTGGAGCCGTGTTTTTAAAAGAGTGGCTAGGTCACGCTTTGCTGGCGATCTTAAAAGTTTTTCTTTTGGGACAATGGCTTCTTATGCGTCTACTGATATTCTTATGCAGTGGCTGGAAGTCACGGGACTCAACCACTGAGGCTTGGAAGCTGTCTGGAGGCTCCTGAGAAGGTGATGAATTGCATGGATTGACCCACAGATCTGATGTTCCAAGAGATGGAAAGACGCTGAAACAGCACATTGTTGTTGTTGCCTAAATAATGTGGTGGTTTTTCCCGAAGCCGCTGATCAAAGCAGTTTACTTTATTACATAAAATTAAAATACTGAACAATTAAATTCAGACTAAGTCTGTGATGGCGAACCTATGGCACATGTGCCAGAGGTGGCATGCAGTGCCCTCTCTGTGGGCACGTAAGCCATCACCCCAGTTCAGCTCCATCGTGCATGCGCATGCACCAGTGGTGGGTTCCTCTCGGTTCAGCCCAGTTCTCCTGAGCCGGTAGCGGTGACAATATGATGTCACTGAACCGGTTCTGCCCCCACCCCACCCTCCGCACCCACACACACACACACCATGTTATTTTTACCTTTTATTTGGCCCCATCCCCAATCTATTGCTGCCTCCTGAGTCCCAGCTGATGGCTAGAGGGAAAAAAAACTGTTTAATCTCTTGCCGCGGGGCTTCAAAGGGCCGCCCTACAGCTGATCAGTGTTAAAAGAAAACAAATGAGTAGACCGGTGTCTGCAAAAATACATGAGTAGATCAGTGCCTGCAAAAATACATGAGTAGATCAGTGCCTGCAAAAATAAATGGGTAGACCAGTGCCCACGAAAAATAAATGGGTAGATCGGTACAGCTCTGCCAGCAGTTAAAAGCCTGGTAGACCAGCACCTCTGCTAAATCTAAATAATTGTCACACGACCATCAAGCCATGCCCACAAAATAAGCCACACCCACAGAACCAGTAGTAAAAAAATTTAGAATCCATCCCTGGCGTGCACCTCCCACTGGCCAGCTGGTCTTCGGATCTCTGCCGCACATGCGCGGGGAACCGGGGCTGTGCAGGGTGGCCATGCACATGCATGGGGGCAAGGCACACAGGGGGCATGCACGCATGGGTGGGGTTGCATTTTACATTTTGGGGGTTCAGGCACACACATTTGCGTGAGCACGCACACACTTTGGCCACTCAGTCGGGAAAAGGTTAGCCATCACTGGAATAAGTAAATACAGGAGAACAATAAGGCTTAAAATGGGTCGTCAAAAATTTGGTCCATGCTGTATGTGTGTGTTGAATTAAACTCTCTTTCTCTCTTTTCATCTTGCATCAGAAAAAAATTCAGACGCAACACTAACCTGTCTGTGAGACATAACAAATCATAATGTTACTCGTCTATTTGCTAGGGTGTTTCATTGACAAGCGGTCAACCTCTTTGATCCTTGGTAGATCTCTCCAGCAGAAACATGGAAGATGTCTGTGGTTTATTTTAGGGCTAGTTAAAGTTCTAAAATTAATTCTTTATTAGCTTTAATAATAATTTATTTTAGCTTCAGAAGTAAACTGCCTAGTTGCTAACATAGCTGATACAGAATACACGTCACACTTAAAAAATTGTCCATAGGGAATATGATCCAATAAAGTTCCTGAAGACTCAGGATAAATTCCCAACTTTTATTACCTTTTAACCCAACAAGAGTTGGAAGATGGTAGTGATTTTCTTTAACCGGCTTTGTTCTCTCTCTTCCTAACACAATTGCACACAGAAACACGGACATATACTGGTCTTCCAAAGATATATCTCAGCAACATAGGTCAGGAGGCTCCAAAAAAGAATTTGCTGGGATCATCTAAATATCCAAGGTCTGCATCAACTAGATGTTTTGCTGGCTATGGATCGCCATGAACATCAACTGAGGTGAATGTAAGACCTTCTGATATCTGAAGAAGGTAGCTCAGAGAAGTCCTCAGCAAAGGCTAACATGCACCATCATCTTCTTTTAACAACCCCATAATCTCCATGAGGCAGTGGGGAAATCTAAAATTTGTTACTACCGGTTCTGTGGGCGTGGCTTGGTGGTGGTGGGGTAATGTGACTGGGTGGGCGTGGCCAATTTTTTTTTTTACTTTTAAAACCATTTTTTCTACAATCTCTTCGGCGAAGAGGTTGTTTAAAAAATGCTTTCAAAAGGCTCTGTCGATCCCAGCTGAATTGCCTGATCGGCAGAGACTTTGTTTTCTTTTAAATGCCTCTGCGGATCCAAGCTGAGTTGCCTGATCATTAGAGGCATTTAAAAGAAAAAAAATCTCTGCCAATCAGGCAACTCAGCTGGGATCATCAGAGGCATTTAAAAGAAAAAAAGGGTTTTTTTTTCTTTTAAAAGCCTTTGACAATCCCAGCTGAGCCGCGCAATCATCAGAGGCTTTTTTTTTACTTTTAAAAGCATTTTTTCGGCTGAAGAGGTTGTAGAAAAAATGCTTTTAAAAGTAAAAAAAAAGCCTCTGATTATTGTGCGGCTCAGTTGGGCAATGGGGGGTGGGGGAGGGGCAGGGATTTTTGCTACCGGTTCTCCGAACCACCCGCCTCCATCGCTACCGGATCGGGTGATCCGGTCCGAACTGGGAGCATTTCACCCCTGCCATGAGGTGTTTAGATCTCGCCCGCAGAGCCACCCTGGAAATAGCGAAGGACTGGCCCGTGGTGCCTCTGCCAACAAAAATAGGCTCCCAAGCTCTGTTTTTGCTGGCAGAGGGTTGCAGCCAAAAACGGAGTTTGGGAGCCCATTTCTACTGGCAGAGCATTGGGACCGCCACAGTTGCCCCCGACACTAGTGACGTCGAGATGCGATGGAGCCTTCAACAAACCATTGGATCTTATGAAAATCTTGGCCTTCTTTCCTCTTTCTTTCAGAAGATTTTTAAAAACTGCCACTTAATGTGAATTATATTAATAAACCAAAAAAAACACCACTTGGTTTTGTTCCCTCTTTTATTCAGGCGATTTAAGAAAAGTGTCCAATACTAATAAAAAGAAATTCATGCATATAGATTTTTTTAAAAAAAAAACTATATGCTGCTTATATTTTCATGCTCTTACCGAAGTCATGGGTCACAACGAAATTTGGGAGCTGTTTAGATGCTCTTGAGAAGATGATGAGTTGCATATATAGCCCCAGAGATCTGAGGTGCCAAGCAATTGAAACATGCTGAATTAGCTGGTGTGTTCTTTAACTCATGTGGTTATTCTTCAGATGTCACTGATCAAAGCAACCTGACTTCATTACATAAAATATACTGAACAATTAAGTTCACACTAACCAAGCAGGACAATAATGCTAAAAATAGGTGAGCAGAAATTTTATACTTCTAGAAGAAAAGAGCATATGGGCATAGAGGGTGTTTGTATGTGGGGATTAAAGTTAAAGGTTCCCCTCGCACATATGTGCTAGTCGTTCCTGACTCTTGGAGGCGGTGCTCATCTCAGTTTCAAAGCCAAAGAGCCAGCGCTGTCTGAAGACGTCTCTGTGGTCATGTGGCTGGCATGACTCAACGCCAAAGGTGCATGGAGCGCTGTTACCTTCCCACCAAAAGTGGTCCCTCTTTTTCTACTTGCATTTTTTACGTGCTTTAGAACTGCTAGATTGGCAGAAGCTGGGACAAGTAACGGGAGCTCACCCTGTTACGCGGCACTAGGGATTCGAACCGCTGAACTGCTGACCTTTCGATCGACAAGCTCAGCGTCTTAGCCACTGAGCATCCCTGTGTGTGTGGATTACTCTGTAGTAATTTTCTGGACATGCTATAAAACACTTTTAACATACTCCTTAATGGATCTCCAACTCCAGAACTTAATGATATGTGCAACAAACGAAAAAGGGAAATCACAATAAAACCAAGACTAGTTTTACTATCTAGAAATATTTACTCTTACTTCATTTGTAAATAAGTGTCATTCAGTCATATATTTTTTTTGTCAAATACATTCTTAGATATTTGACTTTATCCATGGTAGTTGTGAAAATTTTTATATGATACCAGTATTGCTTTTCTTCCTCTGTCAAGTTCCCTGTCAGATTTGGGGATTTTGCTTTATTAAACTAAAGTAACAGCATGTACAATGGCTGCGTTGGGCTCCAGTGATTAAAGTAAAGTGTCTTTAGGTTAGTAATTTTAACTAAAATATCACCCACAACTAATTTCAAATTGTGTTGTTGCGCTACTGGTCTGAATCCGGAAAGTTTAGTTTTGACGTTTATCAGAAGATTTGAAGATGGGTGTGGTGTGACCTCCGTAATTTCCTATAATGGGAAAAGCCATTTGAAGGAAGTTATTTCAGAGGCTGCAAACAAACACGGCAGTTCCTAGAGAGATGGCAAAGTCGGTGGATTTCTCAGTTTTCAGCGTTCTGGTGACAGGATCCCATCGAGGGATCGGTCTGGGTCTGGTGAACAGATTTCTGGAGCTGCCCTGTCCTCCCAAATGGGTCTTTGCTACAACCCTTGACCTCGAGGGAGAAGACAATAAGGTGAGCATCCCTTAAAAATAGTAGAATGTGAGGTGGACTTCCAGGAACATCAGTTTAAGCCAGTGCTTCTCAAATAGTGGGGCGCGCCCCCCAGGGGGGGTGCGAGGCTCCGTAAAAGGGGGCGTGTTTGACCTCGGCAAACACTGTCATAACAAGCTAAGCCCCGTGTTTATGTTTCTGTATTTAATCAGAGAACAAGGGAGCATCTGATTGGCTGTCCAAAACCCTTGTGACACGAGCCTGTCGGAGCCATCTTTAGTGTGGGACGTCCGTCCACACTTACTTTGTTGCCCAACGGATGTGCGCCCAATTGATGCTCAAATGACTGACAATGACCTTCTCCAGTGAAACATAACGCTGCCCCAATTAATCAAACTTGCTAAAGAAATCGGGCTACCGCTGCTGACATTTGCATCGATAGTGAGCATTAAGCCAGTACATGTGACTGCGCATGCTCCTCCCTTTCAAGGAGAACAGACCTTTTTCTAATAATGATACTATTTTTTTAATAATGATACTATTTACAGTCGTGCGGGGGGCGCGAAAAATGTTTTCTTCTTCCTAGGGGGGCATGACAGAAAATAATTGAGAAGCACTGGTTTAAGCTAAAATGTGTTAGAAAAAAATGATTCCCAGTTTAGTTACAATAGAAAGCTATGACTTATTTTAATTCTGTCTTTTTGAAGCTAGAATGTTAAAACCAAAGCATCAGCCTCAAGGATGCATTTTAAACTTCCTGGAATGTTTCGACCCATATCTAATCAGTTACAGCAAGAATTGAACTCATTCTGTATCGGTATTATATAGGTCCTTTCCCCTTCTGCTTCCCCTTCCAATAGATATGTATATGTATAGGGCTCAGGGGTGGGTTCTAAAAGTTTTTACTACTGGTTCTGTGGGCGTGGCTTATTTTATGGGCATGGCTTGATGGTCATGTGACAATTCTTTAGGATTTAGCAGAGGTACTGGCCTACCAGGCTTTTAACTGCTTGCAGAGCTGTACCGGTCTACTCATTTGTTTTTGGAAGCACTGGTCTACTCATTTATTTTTGCAGGCACCTATCTACCACCAAACTGCCTTTTACCACTGATCAGCTGTAGGGCGGCCCTTTGAAGCCCTGCGGCAAGAGTTTAAACAGTTTTTCCTTATAGCCCATCAGCTGGGACTCAGGAGGCAGCAATAGATTGGGGGTGGGGCCAAATAAAAGATAAGAATAACACGGGCAGGGGTGGGGGGCAGGAGGCAGAACCGGTTCGGTGACATCATATCGTCACCGCTACCAGCTCGGCCGAACCGGGCCGAACCGGAAGGAACCCACCACTGATAGGGCTGGATAATAACTGAAGTGTTATTTTTAGTAGACAGATAACACAATTTGGTACATTTTTGTAGATAATTACAAACCATTTTTAAACAAGCAATGTGTGGGTCAAGGCTGCTTCTACCAAAACAGTGGGTTCTGATTGGTTTCAAGTCCAGGGACAAGACAGTGAGAACCAATTGAGTCCAATCCTTTACAGGTAGACCTCACATTATGACCACAATTGAGCTCAACATTTTTGTTGCTAAGTGAAACATTTGTTAAATAAGCTTGACCCATTTTATCATTTTTCTTTTCACAGTTGTTAAGTGAATTGTTGCCTTTGCTAAGTTAGTAACATGGTTGTTAAGTGAATCTGGCTTCCCCATCCGAAGGTCATAAAAAGGGATCACATGTCACCGGGACACTGCAACCGTCATAAATTTGAATCATTTGACAAGTGGCAGGATTTTGATCATGTGACCATGGAGATGCTGCAACGGTCACAGTGGGCCTTGTAGGCCCATTTTTTTGCCCTCCCCAGGATCCAGAGCCTTTCTAGGAACCTGGGGAGGGCGAAAACAGCCTTCCCCACTCCCCCGGAGGCCCTCCAGAAGCCCAGAAATAGCCCGTTTCCGACTTCCGGTGGGCAAGGAAGGCCCAAAAATCAGCTGGCCAATGCACACATGCATGCTGGACTGAGGTAGGGCAATGCTCGTGTGCCCACAGATATGGCTCCATGTGCCACCTGTGGCATGCGTGCCATAGATTCGCCATCACGGTTCTAGGGTGTGATTACCCTGAAACTCTTCTGCCCTCCTTCCAGATTGGGATTTTGCAGTCTCTTTATCTCGGGGCTCTTTCTGGTAAAGCTCTGAGGTGACCAGATCCTCCTCCTCAGCTGGTGCAAAATCCATGACATCAGCCATATGAAGCTTAGAACACAGAACATAAAACAACAAGGTTGGAAGGGACTTTGGAGGTCTTTTATTCCAACCCCCTATGCTCAAGCCTATATTGTTCCGGGCCCAATATCATTCTGGACAAATAGCTGTCCAGTCTCTTCTTGAAAACCTCCAGTGATGGAGCACCACAACTTATGGAGGCAAGCCATTCCATTGATTAATTGTCCTCACTGATGGAAATTTCTCCTCAGTTCTAGGTTTGTTTTCTCTTGACAACTCTTTTTCAAAACTAGATTATAACATTTATTCAAAATTCCAAATATGCCCACTGTAGGAGGTGGGCTCCCCTGTTCTGAGCCCAAAGGTGCTTTTTTAAAGAGGCAAACTTTCTTGTTTTTCCTTGAAGAAGCATGTTTTGCTTCTCATCCAAGAAGCTTCTTCAGCTCTGACTCGATGGTGGGGAAGCTTCTTAGATGAGAAGTGAAACATCTTCAAAGAAAAAACAGAAGGTCCAGTTGCCTCTTGAAAAAAGCACCTGTGGGACAACCTTGACCTGGATGGCTGAGAATCTCCATAGACCTGTTCTGAGTCATTAACCGTGTTTTACAGTTTGCAACAGCCATGTGGAAAACAAAATTGATGGCTTCCTATCTTAGCCCACAGCAAGCCCAGCAAAGGAAGGTTTGACCGAAGGGTGTCTTCAGCAGCAAAGAATTTGATTCCTGATTTTTCAGTAACAAGTTTTGAAGCAGCTGTGGGGCGTGGAGAGCCCTAGCTAGTTTTGGGTTAGGCCATACTTCCTGGGTTCTGATTTTGCATTTAGACTGGATATGGTTTGTTAAGCTTTGGTTAGTTGCTTCAATACGATCACAGAAACACATCATCTAATGAAGAAAACGATGTCCTGCTTCATCTCCCTTTTAATATTGTCCTCTTTGGACTTCCGAACAACTCACCCAAACAACTCCAAGTTTCCTTTGGAGAAAAACCGATGCTATATTTTCTTCTCCAGGAGCTGAAGGAATTGACATGCAAACATCCGAATCTGGTGGTGTTGCAATTAGGTAAATGTATTACTCATTAGTTTGGTTCATTTAGGCAGCTGTCCATCTTACAATATGTACTGAATGGTGTACAAAATTCAAAAAAATACAAAACAATACAACAAATTCACAAGAAATAACAAAAATCATTCTGTTAGATTTGTTAAGGATATTTTTGAGTGACACCCGAAGTTGTGGCTTATAAAGCAGAGTACCGTTAGAGTTTTACGCACGGAAACGGTTTTGAGAGTAATTGTGAATAACATACAGACAAACTAGGTTTATAGTATTTTACTTTTAGGGAAAAGCAAATTCATAGTCCTTTAACAATCCAAGTCTTAGCTATATAAAGTGCAATATAAGATCAATCCAGGGATATAAAATCTTCTTACCAGTTTGTAGAAAAATACAAGGAACAATCAGAAACAATATAAAAACAGTTCAGTAAATATCAGAAAGCAGTAAATAAATAATCATGATCAAAACAGTTGACCACAGAGAGATCAAAAAGAGTTACAGCATAGCAGCAGGGAAAATGGTGTAGTAGTCCACACTAACCATAATTTAGCTCTCTTTAAATACATTGGCTACAGGGCTCAGCCAATCAGGATGCAGAATGACTCAGCCCAATTCTTACAGCTACATAATACATTCACATAATACAAACATACAATGTTGGCTTATCTATTTCCCGGCCAACCAATTAGGCAATAACCATTTCCTAACAAGATTTATGGAGATTCTCAGTCAGGGTTGTCCCAAAGGTGCTTTTTCAAGAGGCAATTAACTGGACTTTACTGATTTTTCTTTGAAGACGTTTTCCTTCTCATATCCACGAAGCTGCTTCAGCTCTGAC
>WNWU01000105.1:40931-82674 GCA_012654045.1 Ptyas mucosa
TCCCTTCCCTTCCCTTCCCTTCCCTTCCCTTCCCTTCCCTTCCCTTCGAGATATATATGCATAGGCAGTGGTGGGATTCAGCCGGTTCGCACCACTTTGGGAGAACCGGTTGTTAACTTTCTGAGCAGTTTGGCAAACTGGTTGTTGGAAGAAATCATTAGGGCAGAGAACCGGTTGTTAAATTACTTGGATCCCACCACTGTGCATAGGATTGAATAATGACTGAAGTATTATGTTTGGTAGACAAAATACACAATTTGGTATATTTTGGTTGATACATGCAACCATTGTTAAATAAGCAATGAGTGGGGCTGGGCTACTTCCTACCAAAAGAATGGTTTCTGATTGGTCTCCAGCCCAAACCCAAAGACAAGACAGTGAGATCCAATTGAGCCCAATCTATTTGATTACACACATCCCGGAGAGAACCTTGCCAAACTAAAGCTACTGTATAATTTTCTTAGCTACTAAGGTATATCCTGAGGGATTCTAGGGTGTAATTACCCTGAAACTCTTTTCCCCTTCTTCCAGATTAGGACAATGCAGTCTCTTTATCTCGGGGCTGTTTCTGGTAAAGCTCTGAGGTAACCAGATTCTCCACTTCAGCTGCCGCAGGTGCACAATCGACGACTTCAGCCATATGAAGAATGATGATTAGTTTTCAAACCTAGATTCTAATATTCATAGAGAATTCCAAATATGGCCACTGGCTATTAGGAGTTGGGGGTTCCGTATTCTGAACATTAACTGTGTTTAACAGGTTGCAATAGCTATGTGGAAAATTGACATGATGGCTTCATTAAGCTATCTTAGCGGATAGCAAGCATAGCAAAGGACGGTTTGAGAAAGCCATGTCCTCAGCAACAAGGAAGTTGATTCCTGATTTTTCCAGTTAAAAAGCTTTGAAGCAGTAGTAACTGGTTGAGTTAAGCCATATTTCCTGGGTTCTGAGTTTGCATTTAGCCTGAATGTAGTTTGTTAAGTCTTGCTTGTTGATGAGCAGAGCTGAGCAGAGCAAAACAGAACAGAATAGAATAAGACTAGACTAGATTAGACTAAAGAGTAAAAATGGAATAGGAGTAAAATGGAAGACTAGACTAGACTAGACTAGACTAGACTAGACTAGACTCGATGGGAAGAGGAGAGGAGAGGAGAGGGGAGGAGAGGAGAGGAGAGGAGAGGAGAAGAGAAGAGAAGAGAAGAGAAGAGAAGAGAAGAGAAGAGAAGAGAAGAGAAGAGATGGAATAATAGAAGAGAAGACAAGAGAAAAATAGGTTTATTGGCCAAGTGTGATTAGATAATGTGGAGAAAGTGATGTATTTTTTCCTGCTTCATCTTCCTTTTGATATTGTCCTCTTTGGACTTCAGAAGAACTCATCTGTTGTTTTTTCTATGCAATTCCAAGTTTTACTCCAGAGGAAAGCTGAAACACTGATATTTTCTTCTCCAGGAGCTGAAGGAATTGGCATGCAAGCATCAGAATCTGGTAGTTTTGCAATTAGGTAAGTGTATTATTTATTCATTTGGTTCATTTACGCAACTGCCCATCTCACATAGGTGACTCCAAAAGGCAGACAAAATTTAAAAATACAAAATAATAGAACACACTCACAGAAACAAGTAATAACAAAAATCACTCTGTTAGATGCCGAAAGCAGAAAACTTGCATGTAAACCCGTGGTGCCTCCTGATTTTCCAAAGGTAGGACACTCCCAATGAATGTGGCATGAGCCACAGTCTTCAAAGAAGTGATTTTCCCAAACTATCCCTTGCAGAGCTGAGGAGTATTCCACAAAAAGTGGACCTTTCCACATGTGCTTTTCCTTGGAGGTCAACTTTGCCTTCCTCCTAAAAATTTACTTTTCTCCATCAAACTTCATCTCAACCCTGGAAAGACAAGATATTTTTACAGGGAAGATAATCTTTTCACTTTGGGGGAGATGGGTTTTAATATTTTTAATATTGTTTTAATATTGTTTCTAGAGAAAACGGATGGAAACCAAACTCTGCTATCATTTGGCACAAGGCCACTACCAGGGATTAAGGAGGATTTAACCTAGAATTGTTCAACAATAATAAAAACAACAAGAGCCTGGTGGCGCAGTGGACTAAGTGCTGTTAAAGTAGCACTTAAGTTGCTAGCTGCCTGCAATTATTGCAACTTCAAATCTCACCAGGCTCAAGGTTGACTCAGCCTTCCATCCTTTCTAAGATAGGTAAAACGAGGACCCAGATTGTGGGGGCAATAAGCTGACTTTGTATAAATATACAAAAGTATGAAGGCTATTGCTTAACGCATTGTAAGACACCCTGAGTCTCCGGAGAAGGGCGGCATATAAATAATTTTTTTAAAAAAAAAAATTCTGCCACCATCAAGAGCTTGGTGGGATTTCCATTTATAGGGGGTTTTTTTGCCTTATAACCAATGTTGCAAAATTTCCTGTTTTCCTAATGCTATTCCTAACCCATTCTTGTGTTTCATTTGTTGTCGTTTGACTTGATGTGGACTCTCGTGTTAAGTCTGAATCTTGAAATTTCCCTCTTCAAACTGCCTGTGACTGAACCCAGATCCTATCTCTTGACCCAGGATTTCTAGATTTTGACTTTGTCTTAGAGATCCTGACCATTGACCTGGGGATCTTGACCTTAACCAGGAATCCTCATTGACACAGAGGTCTTCGTCTTTGGGCCCTTAGAGATTGAGTGGTGACCCTGACCCAGATCCCTCGGGGATTCTATTCCTGTCTGCCAAGCTTCAGGGTCCTTTGGCTAGTGAATTGAGTTGAAAATGCCAGTATTGGCATCCAGTCTCTTGGCATTGAGTTGAAAATGCCAGTATTGGCATCCAGTCTCTTTGCTCTTTGATAAGGTAGCAACTTGCATGAATTGACGCCAAGAGCTACACAGTTCCAAGAACTCCTCTGTAGCCATTCTGAAACAGCCCTTGGCTGATATTGGACTAATATTGTTTTTCTCAGATGTCACTAAACTTGAGAGCGTCCAGGCGGTGGTGAAAGAAATGCAGAAGTGTGTTGGAGAAAGTGGATTGACCCTCCTTATCAACAATGCTGGCCTTCGAGTGGGCAACGATCTGGACAGGGAAAATGCCAAGGATATGATGAGGGTGTATTCTGTCAATACTATTGGGCCCCTGCAAATGAGTCAGGTTTGTTTATTTATTAATTTAATAAATAATAAATTAATGTTTATTTATTAAAAAGAGCCTGAGTGGCGCAACAGACTAATGCTACTGTTAAAGGTAGCATTTAACTTCCAGCTGCCTGCAATTACTGCGAGTTCAATTCTCACCAGGCTCAAGGTTCACTCAGCCTTCCATCTTTTCTAAGGTGAGTAAAATGAGGACCTGGTTTGTGGGGGCAATAAGCTGACTTTGTATAAAATATACAAAAGTATGAAGGCTATTTGCTTAACGCCTTGTAAGCTGCCCTGAGTCTTCGGAGTAGGGTGGCATATAAATCAAAATAAAAAAATAAAATGAAAATTAATTTATCTTTTTGGAATAACTTTCGAGATTATTCAGGAGTTCACCTGGATGAAGTGTAACATCCTTTTCCAGGACCTAACTGCAGCCCATTCTCTCTTTTCTTTCCTCTCTCAAAGGCCTGTCTGCCCCTTCTGAAGTTGGCAGCCCGGAGAAGTCCATGTCAAGGGCTGAGCTCCTGCAAAGCAGCCATTATCAATATCTCCAGCATCTTAAGCTCAATTGAACTTATGGATCGTTGGGAGACACTTAAATTAGTTGCCTACCGCTGCAGTAAGGTAATGGAACTAATTTGGGGTTCAGGTAAACTTTCCTGCTGGAGAGAGGGAGACCCTGAAATCTGAAAGGAATGGTATTTCTCAGGGTTGATTGTCCATATCCAAATATGCAAAATAACCATGCATTTGCTTATTACCTGCTAGTGAAATGCAGGAGAGATTGGGAACACCAAAGTACAGGAAGGGTTTGTTCTACTCAGTTTTGCTGATGCAAGCCAGGTTTGGAACTATAGCAATGCTCAGGGTAGAAGTCTTCTCACGAAATTCCAGGAGACTTCTTTACATAAACTCTGCCGAAATTCAGATCTGATTCTTCTTCTGGAAGGGAATTCATCTGGACCTATATCTAGGGTCTGATGTAAAGACTGAAATTAAGAAGGAACTACCTTGAATAGGAGGGGGAGTGATGGCTCAGCAGCTAAAGATGTTGAGCTTGTCAACTGGAGAGCTGACAGTCCAGGTTCAAGACCCGAGCACTGAGTGACGGGGTGAGCTCCTGCCCACCTAGCAGTCCAAAAGCATCCAAATGTGAGTAGATAAATAGACACCACTTCGGTGGGAAGGTAACAGTGTTCCATGTGCCTTTAGTGTATAGCCATGCTGGCCACATGACCACAGCAATTGTCTTCGAACAACGCCGGCTCCTCAGCTAAGACACAGAGATGAGCACACAATCCCTAGAGTAGGACCTGACTGGACAGGGGAAATACTTTACCTCTTCACCTTGAAGAGAGTGCATTTTATTTATTTCTTTATTTTACATACGTGATTACCATTTTCATTCATTGTACACAACTCAAAACGTGCATTTGTGTGAGAAAAGAAATAAACATTATGATTATCAGTAAGAATATTTGTAATCTTGGGGAAACAAAAGACACTTCCCAAAACAAAATTAATAGAAGTTTAGTACGGTTTCTGGGACAGGCTGGTAAAAATAGTATGACAGATATGGGATGAAACTGTTGTTAGAGATAGTAAAGGCAAAGATGATCCCAAACATAGACCTCTTAGATATGTTGGAGCATGTCAAAATCTTTGATAGAGATTGAAAATGGTTTATCTACCCCTATAGTTTTCCACATTGTAGATGGAGGGGTGCCCAAAGTCAATTATAAGAGGATTAATGACTGGATCCAGAAAATGCAATAAAGGAAATCATGTTTATGTTTCTTTGTTAGCCAGAGATGTGTGCACATTTTTATCCTCCTATCCATTTTCTGAGAAATAACCCAAAGTGGATTTTGCTGCCACCTTAAATATTTCATTTTTGCTTCTTTGCAGTTATTATCTCAAGTCATAAAGAAGCTGCCTAAAGAAAATTAGAATCGGGGGTGCTCCCACTTCTCTTGGGGTCTAATATCTTGAAATGTATGATTTATCATCATTTTTCTTCTATTGTCTCTTTAATGCATTCCCTGCTGATCCTTTTCCATCCCCAATAGACTGCTCTAAATATGCTCACCAAATGCCAGTCACTTGACTATTCAGCTCATGGAATTCTGTGTGTAGCCATCCATCCCGGTCAGGTGAAAACATCTAAAGCAGAAGTAAGTGTTTTAACCTAACAAAAAGGACAACTCACACATATATGCACACCCGTAAATATGAACGATCTAACAATGAGTTGAGGTGTTCTAGTTATTTGAGTGTTTAGCATTTTATTTACTGTCTTAATAATTCATCCAATATACAACTGCAAAGTCATAAAAGTTGCATGAGCATTAAGCAAATACAGTGATAATCATGTGTTGGAAGAAATCGCCTTCTGACAAAGGGTGGGGGCAGGAAGACGGGAGCTGCTTCAAAACATGCTTATCCATTTCTCATCCAGGGAAATATAATATTCTGCCTTTTTAATATTTCCCAAAATATTTCATTCCTCTAGGAAAGGGGTGAGTACTAACTTCCTAAACATGCATATTATCGTATCATTTCTCTGATAACCTTGGTTAAGGATCTCAGGCTATGCTGCAAGCATGATTCTTTTCTAGTTTGTGAGATCTTACTTATGAGCCGAGGTGGCGCAGTGATTAGAGTGCTGTACTGCAGCTACTTCAGCTGACTGCTAGTTCAGCAGATCAGCGGATCAAATCTCACCGACTCAAGGTTGACTCAGCCTTCCATCCTTCCGAGGTGGGTAAAATGAGGACCCAGATTGTTGGGGGCAATGTGCTATTTAGTATACTGTCTTTGTTGTAAGCTGCTCAGAGTCCTCGGAGAGTGGGCGGCATAGAAATACGAATAATAAATAAATAATAAATAAATAAATACTTTGTGACAGGCGGATTTATCTGTGGAAGAGAGCACGCAGGGCATCGTGACTGTGCTGTCCATGCTTTCTGAGGAGGACAACGGGACTCTTGTGGATTGGTTAGGCCGCCGAATTCCTTGGTGAATAATCGTCTAATGCCACGGTTATAATATAGGAACAAGGGATAAATCCTCAATAAATCACTGAGCATCAATTTTTTGTCTTTGTTGTATGCTGTCTTTTTTCCATGTGACATTGAAAGGAATCTGCCATTCTTTCAAATGCAAACCGAAACATTTCTACTCAGATCAGGGGCCTTAATTTATACAAACACACTCAATTTACACACACAAACACTCACATGTGGGGTTTTTGGGTTTGTTTGTTTTTTACATTTCTTTCCCTCTTTCTTTCCCTCTGGTCTTATCAGTGTCCACTGTAAAAAAAGCTGAAGCTTCTCCGTTGAATAGAGTAGAAGGATAGAGTCATAAAGATCTTTCAAAGCACAAACCATAAGGTTCAAGGGTCCCCCTATCTATCCAGCATTTTAAATCATCTCCAGATGCAGATGGCCTAGTCCAGATTGAAAACGGAGACCAAAATCTCTAAATTTCTGGAAGCTTTCTTGTTAGTGTCATGCAAATGGACCAAAAATGCTATTTTGACTCAGAATTTGGCAATCACTATCATCACACTGTTCCTAAATGTGAGTGGCGTGTTATGTCTGAGAAAAAAAAAACCTGGACAGGTGAGATTTGCTAAATTATCATTCTTCATCACATTCAATGAGCTGACTTTGTATTAAAAAAAAGAACACCGCTTGGGGGGGCCGAAAGCTCTACTAAGCAGGTATATACAAAAGTATCAAGGCTATTGCTTAACGTATTGTAAGCCGCCCTGAGTCTCTGGAGAAAGGCGGCATATAAATCGAACCAATAAATAAATAAATAAATCACATTCACAGTGATTTTGCCAATCAATCTGGATTCATGCTGAGGGTCAGCTTGCTCTCTTTTAACCTGATGGATTAGTCCATTTAGGTATAACCCCCAACCAAAAATATGAGGTTTTCCCTGCCCAAGGGCAATATTTTCAGCATTCGCCTGATACATGGAAATGGGTCTCTGCAGATACTGCTGCTTTATTTGCATATTAAGAGCCATGCGCTGATCAAAATTGAAACAGAAGTCAAGGTTTTGCAAATTTATGCAAATATTGTAACCTTTACTTGGGAAGGTTGCTTGCGACAATCTTGCGCATTATCCTTGTTTAGAGATAGAACTTATGTTTTCTCCATGCAGAAACATACAGGTAGTCCTCATCTTGGTGAGCCTTGGTGGCGCAGCAGACTAAAGCGCTGTTAAGTAGCACAGTTACTGCAAGTACAAAACTCACCAGGCTCAAGGTTGACTCAGCCTTCCATCCTTTTGAGGTAGGTAAAATGAGGACCCGGATTGTGGGGGCAATAAGCTGACTTTGTATAAAAAAAAGAAAACCGCTTTGGGGGGGGGGGCAAAAGCCCTACTAAGCAGGTATATACAAAAAGTATGAAGGCTATTGCTTAACGCATTGTAAGCCGCCCTGAGTCTCCGGAGAAGGGCGGCATATAAATCGAACCAATTAAAAAAATAAATAAATCTTACAACAGTTCATTTAGTGACCATTCCAAATTCCAAGCTCACCGGAAAAAAAGCGACTCACAACTATTTTTCACAGTTACCTTTGAAGTCTCCCCATGATCATGTGATCAAACTTCAGATGCTTGACAACTGGCTCATACTTTTTTTATTATTATTTGATTTGATTTATATGCCGCCCCTTCTCCGGAGACTCAGGGCGTCTTACAATGCGTTAAGCAATAGCCTTCATACTTTTGTATATTTATACAAAGTCAGCTTTTTGCCCCCATAAACCGGGTCCTCATTTTACCTACCTTAGAAAGGATGGAAGGCTGAGTCAACCTTGAACCTTGGTGAGAATTGAACTCGCAGTAATTGCAGGCAGCTGGATGTTAAATGCTGCCTTAGTAGGAGGCATACTTACGACTGTTGCTGCGTTAAGATCACGTGGTCACTTTTTTGCAACCTTCTGGCAAGCAAAGACAAAGGGGGAAGCTAGATTCGCTTAACAGCCAGGTTACTAAGTCATCAATGGCCGCGATTCACTTAACTGTGGCAAGAAAGGTCATAAAATGGAACAAAACTCACTTAACCAATGAGTTAAGGGCTCAAATACGGTCTTAAGTCGAGGACTACCTGCAGTGGATAGATTAAATAAAAAAAAGATGATAGAGGAGAAATGATAGATAAATAAAAAGATATAGATGTTTTAACAAATTCTTTGTCCTGAAAACATAGCACAGCTGGCTGGAGAACTCTGGGAGTTGAAGTCCACAAGTCTTAAAGCTGTCAAGTTTGAAGACCTCTGGTGTAGGACGGCATATATCGCCCCCTGCTGGCCGCTGTCAGTTATAAGGCAACTCACGCCGCCTTTTTCTGCGCTATTTAAACCGAAGTTTGTAAGGAAATATCAAGTTAGGGTGACAAGGTAAATTAGACCAGTATTTTCTATAATGGGGGTGGGGGGGGGAGAAAAAACGAAAGGAATCTCGAAGCTTATTGGAAACAGTGGATTTCTCCGTTTTCAAGCATTCCAAAACTAAGGGAGAAAGAGACGCAGTCAAACCGCCGCCTTTGTTCCGCCGCGCGCCGGCGCACGCACAGAACGCTCCTCTCCCTCCCCGTGGAGGGAGGAGGTGGCCGGCGGAGCGCGCCGCTGGCGAGACGGGAGGCGTGCGCGCCGCCGCCGCCGCCGTCGGGAGCGAGCCTGACGCCAAGCCGGCCGTGGCGTCGCGGCCCTTTTTGGCTGCTGCTTCTTCTTCTCGGTCTCCGGCTGAGCCGCGCGTTGGAGGAAGGGAGGAAGGGGCTCCGACGGAGGCGAGGTGGGTCTGGGGAAAACGGGGAAGGGGAAGGGGAGGATTCTCTTGGCAGGTGGCCGTGTGAATGTGCGTGCACGCGTGGGTGTGCGTGTACTGGATGCGTGTTATAATGTCTGTGTCCCACCTCCCTCTTGTAGTCTCCGTCTGCCCAAGGGTGGACTGGGTGGGTGCCTAGACTTTTGTGCCTACACGTGTCTTCGGCCGTACGTGGGCGGGTGAGCACGTGTGTAACCCAGGGGGTTTAACACAGGCGTGTCTGTGGGTTTTGATGCTGCGAGCTATATAGATCAGGGATCCATCCGGCACCAAAGAAGGAGCTGCCTCGGTCTGAGCCAGCAACATGCATGGGCTTCTTCCTTGTGTGTCCGATCACAGTTGGCCAATAAAGAATTCTCTTCTCTTTTCTCTTCTTTTCTCTTCTCTTCTCTTCTTCTCTTCCCTTCCTTTCTCTTCTCTTCCCTTCCCTCCCCTCCCCTCCCCTCCCCCTATTCCTATTCTACTCTACTCTACTCTACTCTACTCTACTCTACTCTACTCTACTCCATTCTATTCTATTCTATTCTATTCTATTCTATTCTATTCTATTCTATTCTACTCTACTCTACTCTACTCTACTCTACTCTACTCTACTCACTCTCCTCTCCTCCCCTCTTCTCTTCTCTTCTAATTCTACTCTATTCTTCTCTTCTCTCTTCTTTTCTGTCTTCTACTCTACTCTAATTCTATTTTATTCTATTCTTATTCTACTCTATTCTTCTCTCTTCTTTTCTGTCTTCTCTACTCCTATTCTGTTCTGTTCTGTTCTATTCTTATTCTACTCTATTCTTCTCTTCTCTCTTCTGTCTTCTACTCTAATTCTATTCTATTCTATTCTATTCTTATTCTACTCTATTCTTCTCTCTTCTTTTCTGTCTTCTATGCTATTTTATTCTAAGTCTGCACTACTATTAATCTTCTCATTGTTCCCACCACCCGTCTCCTTCCAGTTATGACTGTATGAATGTAATTTTGTTGCTTGTATCCTTACGATTTATATTGATATTGTTTCCTGATTGCTTATTTGTACCCCTATGACTATCATTGTTATGTACCTTATGATTCTTGATGAACGAATCTTTTCTTTTATGTACACTGAGAGTGTATGCACCAAGACAATTTCCTTGTGTGTCCAATCACACTTGGCCAATAAAGAATTCTATTCTATTCTATTCTGTTCTATTCTATTCTATTCTATTCTACTCTACTCTACTCTACTCTACTCTACTCTTAGGGTGCCCTTAATGCAAAGCACCCCAGTGAGTGACAGGGATCCTAAAGATTCCCTCACCCACCTGGTTTTGCAGGGGTTGCTGTCCAAGGCACCTGTCTGAACGAGCCAGATCCTGTTTTAAAGCACAAGGTAGCTGTAAGGCTTTGTGCCTGACCAGTTCAGTCTTGAAACGGTCTGAATTTCAGTCTGAAATAAAGATCTTGATTCATTCCAGCCAGGCTTTTAATTCCCAAAAGCTTTCTGATTATTTTGGTCACATAAACCAGATGGATTCCCCCAGGGAGCCAGTGGCTTTCTGGTCCTCTTTGTTACCTTCTTGGATCTGGAATTTTGCACCAGTCTCTCTCTAGGTTGGACCATGGAGTAGTTAGGGTAAGGGCAGTGGCATGGCTCTTGTTTGAGAGAACAGAGTTTAAAAAGCAGCACGTTTTGTGGAAGGGGTCTGTTTTGAGCCCCATGGTCGTCGTTAGCCGATGCATGGGTCCTTCCACGTTTCCCTTTTTGTTCGTGGCTACATGAACTGGACAAAGGCCTCTGGCAGGTTGCCTTGAGATGCAATTAATGCAGTGCTGAGACTCAGCTCCACCCTTCTCGGATTGTCTCTGGGTCCAAAAAGAGATGATGAGAAACTGAAATGGGACAGATCTATGCAGGCAGGATTATTAGCCTCTGTGCTAATTATCTCACTCACGTAATACCCAATGCATATGTGAATCATGAAAGGAAATGTTTGCAGTGCATACAGATAGTCCTTGTCTTACAACAGTTCATTTAGTGACCGGTTGAAGTTACAATAGCACTGGGGAAAAAAGTGACATCACCATTTTTCACACTTATGGCTGTTGCAGTATCCCTACGTGATTTACATTTTTTTAAAAAAAATTGATTTATATGCCGCCCTTCTCCGGAGACTCAGGGCGGCTTACAATGCACTAAGCAATAGCCTTCATACTTTTATATATTTATACAAAGTCAGCTTATTGCCCCCACAAACTGGGTCCTCAATTTACCTACCTTAGAAAGGATGGAAGGCTGAGTCAACCTTGAGCCTTGGTGAGATTCAAACCTGCAATAATTGCAGGCAGCTGGTGTTAATAACAGGGTGCTTTAGACCACTGTACTACCAAGGCTTGGCAACTGACATTTATGACGGTTTCAGAGTCCTGGGGTCATGTGATCCCCTTTTGCGACCATCTCACAAGCAAAATCAATAGGGAAACCAGATTCACTTAACCGTGTTACTAATTTAAGAACCGCGGTGATTCACTTAACAAATGTGCCGAGAAATGTCGTAAAATGGGGCAAAACTCACTTAACAAATTTCTCACTTGGCTCAATTGTGATCAAACATTTAGGGCTATCTGTATTGCACATGGGCAGGATTAATATTTAAATGTATATAGAAAGATGGTCAAATTGAGAAGCTTCATCAAAATTGGATGTTGGATAACTACCTTTAGGTTAAATAGGAAACTAGCAAATCAAATACGTAATGAGAAGAAAGGACTCATTGGAGAAGAGACTAATGCTGGGAAAGATTGAGGGCAAAAGAAGAAAGGGACGGCAGAGAACGAGGTGGCTGGATGGAGTCATTGAAGCCGTTGGCGGGAGCTTAAATGGTATCCGGCAGGGGTGAAATTCAGCAGGTTCTGACAGGTTCTGGAGAACCAGTAGCGGAAATTTTGAGTAGTTCGGAGAACCGGCAAATACCACCTCTGGCTGGCCCCAGAGTGGGGTGGGAATGGATATTTTGCAATATCCTTCCCCCAGGAGTGGGGAGGGAATGGGGATTTTGCAGTATCCTTCTCCTGGAGTGGGATGAGAATGGAGATTTTGCAGTACCCTTCCCTTGCCACGCCCACCAAGCCACGCCCACAGAACCGGTAAGAAAAAGAAATGGAATTCTACCACTGGTCTCCGGGGGATGGTAGGGGACAGGAAGGCCTGGAGGAACGTTGTCCATGGGGTCGCGATGGATCGGACACGACTTCGCAACTAACAACAACAAAGCAAATCCATCATGTGTTTTGTGAATGATCCATTCCCCCCACTTTCTCTTGTAGACACAATGGATGAACCAAGATGCTGAAGAGATCGGCTGCACTTTGCCTTGAAGGACTGGAGTGCGAAAGGAACACAAAATGAAAATGCTTCCCGGTGTCGGCGTATTTGGGACCGGGAGCTCGGCCCGTGTGCTGGTGCCTCTGCTGAGAGCAGAAGGCTTCTCCATTGAAGCTCTATGGGGGAAGACTGAAGAGGAAGCCAAACAGCTAGCTGAGGAAATGAACATTTCCTTCTACACAAGTCGAACAGACGATGTTTTGCTGCACCAGGATGTAGATCTGGTTTGCATCAACATTCCCCCACCGCTAACACGACAAATTGCAGTGAAGGCTCTAGGTACGGTGTTTTTCCCAATAGCCAGTTTTGGGCATTGTATAAGATTTCAGTTTTCTCTTGGGTAGACGCCAACTGGAAGACGGTCACAGTCGTTGAGTAATTAATAGCAGAAAATTGAACATTTCATCCTGGAACAAATTATATCAGAGAATTGGGAATCCGGTTGTTAAAAACTCCTCATGCCTGGTGAATTTTCAGTTGGTAAAGTAAAGGCCTGATGTTTTGTTTCTTAACTATAAACTTGGAGGACTATTGTTACTCCAAAAAAGAACAGGCCACATGAGTCTCCCATAGGGGGAAAAATGATCACACCACCACATGCCTTGCAAATGAATAGATTATGAGGAACATGCAGAAAAAAAATTAACGCATAGAACATTTCTTGCAGAGGCTCGGCTCTACATATGGCGAGCTTGAAAATTATTAGGCCTTAGGGCAATTGCGTCTGCCAAAATACATTTTATTTCAGGGTTTTGCTTTTGCAGATACAATTTTCTGATAAACGTATTTGCTTTTCCTAGGTTGGGTTTGCATAGCAGATGCCACATATTAAACCAAAAAAAAAAAAAAAACCCTTGAGAACAGAGGTCGTCTTTTCATTTTTGCCAGCCAGCCAGTATTAATGCTTTGTTTAAACCCAAATCACAGGTAGTCTTTGTTTAGCAACCGCAACTGAAATGGGCAACTTGATCATTAAGCAAAGAATGGCTTAAATAAAACCGTGGCTGTGCTTACAATCTTACTTCAGTTTTACAGACCTGCCAAAAGTTGTAGATGTGAAGCTTGGTTGCAAAGTTACTTTTTCATCACTGTTGTAACTGCAACAAATGTTACGAAAGGGCTGCCTGTATTTCTGCATGGATTTATTTTGATTTATACAAGATGAAACTTTTCTGTGTTTCAGTAACAATATTGTTGCATGGTCTTTTCCTAAGCAGCATAGCAAAAAAAAAAAAAAAATTTATGTTGAGTGTTTGTTTATTTATTTATTTATTGGTTCGATTTATATGCCGGCCTTCTCCGGAGACTCAGGGCGGCTTACAATGTGTTAAGCAGTAGCCTTCATACTTTTGTATATACCTGCTTAGTAGGGCTTTTTGGCCCCCCCAAGCGGTGTTCTTTTTTATACAAAGTCAGCTTATTGCCCCCACAATCCGGGTCCTCATTTTACCTACCTCAGAAGGATGGAAGGCTGAATCAACCTTGAGCCTGGTGAGATTTGAACTCGCAGTAATTGCGGGCAGCTGGCAGCTAAGTGCTACTTAAAAGCGCTTTAGTCCGCTGTTCCACCAAGGCTGTTGAAAGAGCATTCAGGACAATTTGCTTGCCTGTGTGCATACAAGCCAAGTTATATATTCCAGGAGCATTATAAGCTGTTTTTAATTCTTGGCTTGACTCGGTTTTCGCTTTCTTCCTCTTGCAATTCTCTGAATGCAGGCTTGTCCTCCTACTCAAGATTAATTCAGCATTCCACCCTTGCTGCGTCTGGCAATATTTTCTGCCCAATGCCTGGGAGAACAGCCAGGTTTTCAAAGTCTTTCAGACTGTCTCTGGGTTGCCTAAATAATGCAGCTCGGTAGCTGTTTCACAGGGTATTTTTCAGCAACCTCATCCCTGCAAATTGCAACCGTTGTTGTGGCTGTTGGTCTATCCAGCACTATAAGCAGGGAGTTTGCTTAAATCATTTATATTCTTCTTAAATAAAACTGACATAATGTCCCAGGCCTTTGGAACAAAAATGCTTTTTTAAAAAAAATTTTGCAGAAATTCAAAGAAGTGGCATTTTCTGTATATGGCTGAATTAACTTTACATGTTCTGAGAAGTTCTAAGGGATAAAGTTATGAATAAACCAGCATGTTTCTGTAGCTTTGCTGTGCACTGGAAATCTACAAAGACTACAACATTAACCCTTCAATGATAGAATAAACAACTTCAGATGTCCCGAAAAAATGAATTCTTAACCGCTGCATTTCTTGTTATCAGTCCTTCTCGCTGCTATAACATGTATTACAAAAACAAGCAGACAAGTTCATTTTTCATGGATGAATTGCTAAAAATAACTAACATTACTTCCTGCTGAATCAACACAACCAGTTTAGGAGCCTCTGAAGTACTAAAAAGATGTCAGGAGGAATATATAGAAAAAAATAGAAATGAAATGTGAGCACCTGTTACAGTGCGTCTTATTTATTTATTATTTATTTATTAATTCAATTTGTATGCCGCCCCTCTCCGAAGACTCAGGGCGGCTCACAATGCATTTAAAATCATTATTAAAAAAAACATTTAAGAATTAAAAACATTAAAACTCATTCACACCTTTCATGGCCGGATCTCGCCAGATCGCAAGAGCGAGATCAACGGCCCCAGGCCTGCCGGAAAAGCCAGGTCTTCACTGCTTTTCGGAAGGCCAATAGGGTGGGGATGGTCCGGACCTCAGGAGGTAACTGGTTCCAGAGAGATGGGGCAGCCACAGAGAAGGCCCTCCCCCGTGGGTCCGCCAGCTGGCATTGTTTAGCTGACGGGACCCGGAGGAGACCAACTCTGGGGGATCTTACTGGTCTCTGGGAGCTATGCGGTAG
This sequence comes from Ptyas mucosa, assembly GCA_012654045.1. Classification (NCBI taxonomy): domain Eukaryota; kingdom Metazoa; phylum Chordata; class Lepidosauria; order Squamata; family Colubridae; genus Ptyas; species Ptyas mucosa. The sequence goes on from WNWU01000105.1 coordinate 56,157, forward strand.
AAGGCAGTCTCGAAGATAGCCTGACCCTGAGCCATGTAGGGCTTTAAAGGTAATAACCAACACCTTGAATTGTGACCGGAGACCAATAGGGAGCCAGTGCAGCTCGCGGAGAATTGATGTAATGTGGGTGTACTTAGGTGCACCCACGACAGCTCGCACGGCTGCGTTCTGGACCAACTGTAGTCTCCGAACACTTTTCAAGAGTAGCTCCTTATCCTCCAATCTAACGGGAAACATGAGAAACATAGTATAGAGGCCTGATCATCCTTGCAGGCAGCCAAAAAAAAAAAAAAGACCATAGCAGAATGTAAAATAAAAGCAAATTAGTTGGAAACTGGCTAGTTGTAACCGCTCTGCTTTCGAAGGCTTTGCTTTTCTCATTGTTTGGGTGTGGAATAAAAAGTCTCCAGATTAAATTGCTGTCCTTTGTTTGCAGGAATTGGAAAGAATGTAATCTGTGAGAAAGCCGCTACCTCTCTCGATGCTTTTAGGATGGTCACGGCTGCTAGGTATTACCCCAAACTCATGAGCATTGTGGGCAACGCTCTGCGCTTTCTACCCGCGTTTGTCAGAATGAAGCAGTTACTCGACGAACACTACGTCGGCAGCATCCTGGTCTGTGACGTGCGAGTGTATTGGGGAAGCCTCCTCAGCCAGAAGTACAACTGGATTTGCGATGAGTTAATGGGCGGGGGAGGCCTCCACACGATGGGCACTTACATCATAGACTTGCTGACCCATCTCACGAGCCAAAAGGCCGAGAAGGTCCACGGCCTGCTGAAAACGTTCGTCAAGCAGAACTCGGCCATTAGCGGCATCCGCCACGTCACCAGCGATGACTTCTGCTTCTTCCAGATGCTGATGACAGGAGGCATCTGTAGCACGGTGACGCTGAACTTCAACATGCCCGGGTCTTTCGTTCACGAGGTCATGATCGTCGGCTCCGCGGGCCGTCTTATCGCTCGCGGGATGGACTTATACGGCCAGAAGAATGCAGCTCCCCAGGAAGAGCTGTTATTTAAGGACTCCCTGAATATCCACGCAGAGCTTTCCGAGAAAGAATTTGAAGACATCCCTCTTCTCTACCTCAAAGGGATGGTCTACCTGGTGCAAGCTCTCCGCCTTTCCTTCCAGGATCAGGAAGACCAGCGGACCTGGGATCCCAAACCGGTAGCAATGGCGGCTACCTTTGAGGATGGTCTCTATATGCAAAGTGTCATTGATTCCATTAAACGGTCCAGCAGGTCTGGGGAATGGGAAACGGTGGAGGAGATGATCGAAGAGCCGGATGCCAACCAGAACCTCTGTGAGGCGCTGCAGAGAAATAACTTATAACGCAGATATTCCTGCAAAATGGAACAATTGGAAGCAGAAAGGATGGGTGGGTGGGTGGGATGGAAGCAGGGAAAAGGAGGAAGGGTATGTGTGTGTAAAAGGGGGAACCTTTGGTTTTTAATCTGGGAGATGCGGCCGACGTACGTGTCTTTGGTTACTTAAATTTAATAACTCGTGTATTGTTAGGAAAACTTGAATTGCCAGTTGCACTCAGCGGACAAGAGCTCTGCCCCCGGCCCCAAAACAAGAGCTTTTGGGGTGCAAAGCTCTCTTCCGCGCCCAGCTCACGTATTAATGCAAGTTGAACATCGTTGGCATGTTGTGCTAGAGAATGCCGATGATTGTTTTTAAAATAGGAATCGGAGTTATATATATATATATATTTTACAGCTCTTTGAGGTGGGGAAACAAGCTTCCCCGAAGGAATATAAGGAGGCAAATCTTTAGAATTGGTCCTTTAAGAGGATTAGAAGGGACAGATATAGGTATCTCTTTGTAGAGAAGCCAGACTTTTCTATAATTCAGGGATAAACCAGTAAAGATCATTATGTTCATTCCTTCCTATATATAAGGATTTGGGGGGGTTGGGGGTGGAGTGAAGGCAGAGAGGATTTAAAATTAAGTTCCTTCCCTTGGAAAAACACACACACACACACATCAAAAAAAACCCTGCTTTTTGCACGAACAGGGTGAACTTGGAAGGGACCGTCTCTTATCTAATTTGCATCTTTTTCTTGAACGCTCTTGCTTTATTTTATCTGACAAAACACCAGATGGGGATGTAGTTGCCTGTTTGTGCATCTCGGTGCTTCTTACCTTTGTTGGCACGAGGGTTGCACAAGACTTCTTCCCTTTTCTTTCCATCTAATATCCTCGCCTGCCTTTTTTTGCCATGCTTGCCAATCCCACCGATGTCGATGGCTTGGCAGTTTGCAAAAACCACGTCCCGTAGCCAGCTTCGTTGGTGAGAATTTTCAGCTGTTTAAATGAAGGAAGCATTAAAACTGTCCGAAGGAAGGGAAGCTGACCTTGGAAAACATATCCGAGTTACTCTTAACTGTAATCTGGTAGGGCTTGGCATTTGTTGGAGATAATCCAAGATAAACAGCAGTTTAGCGAATTGAAGCAAACTCTGGTTCCATTGCCTTCCCCCCCCCCCCCATTTTTATCTTTGGAGGAGATTTTATTACCAGAACTCGAAGAAAAACAACCCCTAACTTTTTAATGAAACGTCGTTTACTTGAATGTTATTTTATTTTTCTTACATTGTTTCCCTACTGGGTTTTAATCCTGTAAATTAAGATAAAGCATTAACAAGCCTGCCTCCCTTGTGTTCATTTAAATGATAGCCTATAATGGAAACTAAGAACAGATACAATCAAGTACCAGATCAGCTGCTTTGCTCCCCCGAGGGGGGAAAAAAATCTTAATTATTTTCTTCTCTTTTGTAACTTTGAAGCTATTTTTAGGTACCAAGGCTATATCTTATGATTAGCATTTCAGTTGAACTAAGGAGGTCCAAGTTGTGTACAGCTCCTATCATAAAGAAAAGGCAAGATCTTGAATGGTGATTCCCCCCCTAATTTCTCTTCCCAGTGCAGGTAGTCCTCGATTTACGACGATTCATTTAGCGACCCTTCAAAGTTAATAACGGCGCTGAAAAAAGTGACTGTTTTTCACACGACCACCGTAGCATCTCCATGGTCGCAGGATCCAAATTCAGACCCTTGACAACTGACTCATATTTATGACGGTTGCAATGTCCTAGGGATACGGGATCCCCTTCGGCATCCCCTGACAAGCAACATCAATGGGGAAGCCAGATCGACTTAACCAACCTGGGACTAACACAAACAATTGCAGCGATTCGCTTAGCAACTGTGGCAAGAAAATTCGTAAAATTGGGGCAAAATTCACTTAACAACTGTCTCACTGTCTTAGCAGCAGGAATTTTGGGCTCAAATTGCGGTCCAAAGTCAAGGACTACCCTGTACATGCTTTGGCAAGGACTGTTGTGTTTAAAGCTTCACAAAGGCTGGGATGATTGAAATTTGTGATTAGATTTTGGGATAGAACACCAATACCTCTGAGATACAAAATGATGCTTAATTATTATCCCGCTTATGGTGTTTTTTGGGGTTTTTGTTTCTCCCATCATGGGTAAAGGTAAAGCTTCCCCTCTCACATATGTGCTAGTCGTTCCTAACTTTAGGGGGCGGTGCTTATCTCCGTTTCAAAGCCAAAGAGCCAGCGCTGTCCGAAGACGTCTCCGTGGTCATGTGGCCGGCATGACTAAACACCAAAGGTGCACAGAACGCTGTTATCTTCCCACCAAAGGTGGTCCCTATTTTTCTACTTGCATTTTTTTTTTCGTGCTTTCGAACTGCTAGGTTGGCAGAAGCTGGGACAAGTCACGGGAGCTCATTCCATTACGCGGCACTCGGGATTCAAACCGCTGAACTGCCGACCTTTCGATCGACAAGTTCAGCATCTTAGGCCACTGAGCCGCCATGTCCCTAGCCCTATAATAGCACCATCTGCTATTATAAATGCCTAAAAATTAAGGTTGTGTCATCTGGGAGGAAGCAGATGCAAATGACTTACTATCCTTGCTTGGACCAGCTACCTCAGAGAGAGAGAGCGTTATGGGAATAAAATGTGGGAGAAACCCGTGTACATCTTGGTCATTGTTAATTACTCGGAAATGTCAAGGAGGATCTTGAAATGAATGGTCTATACTTCTCTGTCTTTTCTAACACTCATTTGGGCACTGGTTTACAGTATTTTAGACAGCAATTCGACTCTAGACTGCTTCCATTTTTTCCTCTATTTTACAGCAAGGAACAAGACAAATATTTTTGACACCTGACTATAATGAACAAAACTTAAAAGAATTACACTCCTATGGCCTTCAAAGAGTATCTTCCAGTTTCTGGTGGGGGGAAAGCACTGTTGATCTCTTGAGGGAAGAGCTTGGCCTCCTATCAGATAGGATTATTTGTTCTGCGGTGACAATGGTGGGACTAGGTGAGCTGCACAGACGCTGAGCATCTTATCAATGTCCACTTGAGTAGATTTATCCACCTCTGTTTTCGCCACAGCTCCCGAAGTGGCATTCAGTAGACTCCTCAGTTCCTTGCCTTTCTCTTCTGCAACTGCAACAGAAAACAAGAGGATCAGTATGGAGTAATTTCTGAGCTAGGTAGATAAGGAAAAGCCATGATGGTAAGGTAAAGGTAAAGGTTCCCTTCGCACATATGTGCTAGTCGTTCCTGACTCTAGGGGGCGGTGCTCATCTCCGTTTCAAAGCCGAAGAGCCAGCGCTGTCCGAAGACGTCTCCGTGGTCATGTGGCCGGCATGACTCAACGCCAAAGGCGCACGGAGCGCTGTTATCTTCCCACCAAAAGTGGTCCCTATTTTTCTACTTGCATTTTTTTACCTGCTTTCGAACTGCTAGGTTGGCAGAAGCTGGGACAAGCAAGGGGAGCTCACCCCCGTTACACGGCACTAGGGATTCGAACCGCTGAACTGCCGACCTTTTGATCGACAAGCTCAGCGTCTTAGCCCCTGAGCCACGGCGTCCCTTTCATGATAGCAAATAAAATGGCTTTTTGAGTCCCGTAGCACAGATATTTCAAAACACATCATAACTTCAGACTTTTTGAAAAAGGAAGGACATAGACTTCACATCAAGAATAGGTTTCACTAAGAGCACCAAATTATTTTTTCAATTCCCAGCCCTCTTTGTTTCCATGTTGTTACCTATTGATGGAGTTGTTCTCAGTTCTATGGCGCCTGTCTTGTTTTCTTTTGTAGAAGGAGCCTCCATTGGGGGCAGATCATATTCCTTATCCGATGGTCTGTTCATCTCTGGGTTGTCGTAGTTAATGTATTGGTATAAAGGACGCAAACGCTGGGACTTTTCTAGAAGCAATGAGACAGTGTGAATGTTGTAGAGCAGATAACTTCTGAAGTATAATGATACTGAATACAGCTACGGTACTCCTTAAACATGACAAAGGCAACCCAATTTGGTGTAGTGGTGAAGGCTTCAGGCTAGAAACTCTGAGATTGTGAGATGATTGATAGATGAGAGAGAGGGAGAGAGATGACGTTAAGGTGGAAACTGAGGTAGGTATTGTCCCTGAATCGTTATTTGACCTATTTAGGTACACACCTTGCAAACCTGTCCAACTGGTAAAACCATAAAACACCATCAAAAATTCTGTGTACGATTTCTAATGAAAAATTAATTAATTGATTGATTGATTGATTGATTCATTCATTCATACCTCCATACATCCATTCATCCTATATGTCACCATTCCCGTAGTTTTTGGGGCATCACACCCTGCATAAGGTACAAATACTTTAGAAGTGGAATTTCCATTCTCCTATGATGCAACATGTTTGAGAAAAATGTTCTTGGTTTTCCAAACAAGCAGTAACACCGTTCTTTCTTTTTCATGTCTGCTTATACATTTCTTGAAGAATATCACATAGATTGTAGTATGCTGGTCATGGGACTGAATGCAAGGTGTAAGTAGCATTTGCTACTTACTGTCTTTGTGTCTCTATACCTAGCTAGCTATCCAGCTACCTAGCTATCCAGCTTTCTTTCTTTCTTTCTTTCTTTCTTTCTTTCTTTCTTTCTTTCTTTCTTTCTTTCTCTATCTATCTATCTATCTATCTATCTATAGCTTATGCAGCTTTCTTTCTATCTATCTACCTATCTAGCTTTCTTTCTTTCTTTCTCTATCTACCTATAGCTTTCTTTCTTTCTTTCTTTCTTTCTTTATCTATCTATCTATCCAGCTTTCTTTCTTTCTTTCTTTCTTTCTCTATCTATCTATCTATAGCTTATGCAGCTTTCTTTCTATCTATCTACCTATCTAGCTTTCTTTCTTTCTTTCTCTATCTACCTATAGCTTTCTTTCTTTCTTTCTTTCTTTCTTTATCTATCTATCTATCCAGCTTTCTTTCTTTCTTTCTTTCTTTCTCTATCTATCTATCTATAGCTTATGCAGCTTTCTTTCTATCTATCTACCTATCTAGCTTTCTTTCTTTCTTTCTTTCTCTATCTATCTATCCAGCTTTCTTTCTTTCTTTTTTTATCTATATTTATCCATCCAATCTACCATCTATCTATCCATCTAATCTATCTATCTATCTAATCTATCTATCTATCTATCTATCCATCTATCTCATCTATCTATTATCTATCCATCCATCCATCCATCCATCCATCTATCTATCTATCTATCTCTATCTTTTTTTTTTTTTTTTTTTTTTTGATTTATATGCCGCCCTTCTCCGGAGACTCAGGGCGGCTTACAGTGCGTTAAGCAATAGCCTTCATACTTTTGTATATTTATACAAAGTCAGCTTATTGCCCCCACAGTCTGGGTCCTCATTTTACCCACCTTAGAAAGGATGGAAGGCTGAGTCAACCTTGAGCCTGGTGGGATTCGAACTTGCAGTAATTGCAAGCAGCAGATGTTAATAGATGTTAATAACAGGGTGCTTTAAACCACTGTACTACAGGCTCGTATCTATCATCTATGTCTATCTGTTTCTAAACTGAGAGAGAGAAAAAGATGTATCTGAACCTAATACAAACAGAGTTAATTTTGGAGAAGGAGTTCCTTATTTACAAATGGAAAAGGAATTACATTCATAATAACTATTTTAATCAGTAGCTGTTTAATATTTATTGATTTAATCTCATTTATGTTTTTTTTCTTCTGTCCTGGTCTTTCTGCTGTAGGACTCCTGGCAGAGCAACAATTAGTCAACAGCTAATAGGGCTCAATTAAGAGGCATGGTGCATCCATAAACTAAACGGATGCGATCTCCTCATTTTCAGACCCTTGGAATGCAGCACTTGCATCAGAAAGTAATACAGTGAAATACGGAACATCCCTCAAATTCGTGCTCCGATGCCCTTCTGTTCACTCACTCTCTGTAGTTGCAGATTCTGGAGGCAGAGAACTCCCTGGGGTGGCAGGTGGGACTGGAGTGATCTCTTGAGTTGACTTCCTTTTCTTGGACTTCTTGGGCTGCTTCAGCACAAGAGAAGTTTCAGCCTCCTCTGTCCTTGGAGGCAACTTCTTGAAGTCTGCATGCTGAAAAGTGAGCATGTCAGAATCAGTTCTGTAGGGCAGAAAGAAGACAGGAGAGGAGCACGAGGGAAGGTCCGGTCCCTCTCCCTTGACCCCGATCCCATCTTGGAAACCCACATAGCTAGGCCATGATTGTTCGTTTGAATTGTTGGTCTCTTCCATGCCTTCTTCTTGCAAGCATCCTTCCAGAGGGCAGAAGGAACAGGTCAGTTAAAATAAAGTCCCGCTCCAATAAACAGGATCACCTTGGCCTGTGGTGAGTTAAGTGATGCCGTGTCCTCCCTCTTGCAGTGCCTAGAGGCTGTTAGGGGCTGGATGGGGAGCCCCTAAACCAGGGGTCAGCAACCTGTGGCTCTGGAGCCGCATGTGGCTCTTTCACCCCTCTGCTGCGGCTCCCTGTCATTCAAAATATGAGTCACAACCGGCAATGTGCAACACGCACCGGCACATGTTTTATTGAGCTTTTCAACCCTCAGTAGGCCAACCATGAATAAATCAAAGAAAAAAATCAAGAAGAAGAAGGAGGAGGAGAAGGGAAGGGAAGGGAAGGGAAGGGAAGGGAAAGGGAAGGGAAAGGGAAGGGAAGGGAAGGGAAGGGAAGGGAAGGGAAGGGAAGGGAAGGGAAGGGAAGGGAAGGGAAGGGAAGGGAAGGGAAAGAGAGGAGAAGGAGAAGGAGGATTGTTGTAAAATAAGGGAGATGGAATGGTAGAAGAGCAACCCCGAGTACCCTCAAATTTTTTAGGACGAAGAATGAACTAATATGAAAGATAAAAGATAATATGTATGATTAACAATGGGTAAGAGACAGTACATTTAAGACACGTTTATGAGAAATAAAAATAAATTCCAAAATTCAAAATAAAAAAAGTTCCTATCGCAGAATAATCTCCTTTTGAGTTCCAAGGCCCAGATTTCTCATAACTTACTTGGTCATCCTTGCCTTGAACCCATAATTCGTCAGCCAAGCTTGCAAAACTGAAGCAGACTTCAGATTCTTGAGTTCAGGAAATAAGTCTTGGTGTTGCTCGACTTCTTCCTCGTACAGCTTGGCATGCAGGTTAATGCCCTTGCCATCTTCGTGCCACTGGAAAGAGGAAACACCATCAATTGTGAGGGGAGGGGCAATGTAGAAGAGGAGAGGAAAGAGAGAAATCTGAACCTAATTTTCTCAGGAAGAATATGAACGATTATTGGGGCACAGCAAATTAATTTTTTAAGGCCTGGGACACATTCAGAATTATCATTATATAGCGTGGGCTTACTCCCAAAATACAGATAAGTCCTTGACTTATCACCGTCAGAGGTGGGTTTCAGGAGGTTCTGACCAGGAGAGGGTTCTACTTACCTTTACTACCAGTTCGCAACAGGATCACACGCGTGCCTTGCTTCTGCGCATGCGCAGTTCACCGATGATAACATCCAGGGCGATGGCAGGGCCTCCCACCGGTTTTACTACCAGTTCTTGCGAACCGGTCCGAACCAGGGTCAACCCACCACTGGTTCTGACCAGTTCTGGAGAACCGGTAGTAGAAATTTTGAGTAGTTCGGAGAACCGGTAGTAAAAATTCTGACTGGTCCTGCCGCCATCTATTCTCTGCCTCCTGAGTCCCAGCTGATTGGGAGGAAATGGGGATTTTGCAGTATCCTTCCCCTGGAGTGGGGAGGGAATGGAGATTTTACAGTATCCTTCCCCTGCCACGCCCACCAAGCCACACCCACCAAGCCATGCCAAGCCCACCAAGCCACACCGACAGAACCGGTAGTAAAGGAGCCCATTTTTGCTCCCAGGGGAGTGCAAGAGGCCGAGTGCTTCCTGTCGCACCCTCTGGCCATGCCCACCCAGCCGGTCATTAGGGCAGAGAACCAATTGTTAAATTATTTGAAACCCACCACTGATCCCACCACTGATCTTGGGACAAGAGACATATTTTGGCAAAAAATAGTGCGTAACCTTCCAAAGTTGTAATCAATATTTCTAGTATTGATCGGCACCTTCCTCTCTCCTGCCCATTCCTGCATCACGTTATTTATTTATTTATTATTTATTCATTTATTGATTGATTAGTTCGATTTATATGCCGCCCTTCTCCGAAGACTCAGGACGGCTTACAATGCACTTATAGCAATAGCCTTCATTCTTTTGTATATACCTGCTTAGTAGAGCTTTTGGCCCCCCATAAGGGGTGTTTCTACAAGTCAGCTTATTGCCCCCACAATCCGGGTCCTCAATTTATCCACCTCGGAAGGATGGAAGGCTGAGTCAACCTTGAGCCTGGTGAGATTTGAACTCGCACTAATTGCAGGCAGTTGGCAACTAAGTGCTACATAACAGCACTTTAGTCCGCTGCACCATCAAGGCTCTTGGTGTTATCAAGTTATCCATTCATTCCACCTTTTCAACATATGGGTGTTGCCCGTGTTTATAAGTCATGCATCCTTCCGTTTTCCTTTTCTGTATTACTCATCTTTTACCTCCAGTGACTTGATGGTGGGGTTTTCCAAGGCTGCAGCCAGCTGGAACAGGAAATGTGGGATGTTGGTTTTTCCTCCCAGTTTCTTCTCATTGGGACTTCTGGCACAGGTTGCCATCACCTGCCAGGTAGGAGAAGAAGAAGGAAAAAAAAAGCAGATACTGGCTGCTGTACGTATGCATTTTGCTGGGCAAATAAATAGTTATTTCGTTATTATAAACTAAATAGTTATTTAAATATTTATTTATCATAGTTATTATAAATATTTATTTATAATAGTTATAGTTAAATAATAGTTATTATAGTTAAATAATAGTTATTATAAATAAATAATAGGGCAGATTTATAGTTTATTTACAGTTTAGTAAACTGTATTTAGTAAATACAGTTTATTTACTATTAAAAATAGTGGTATTTCCTGCTGTCAGGGCACCACTGTTTGAACTGTGGAGAGAAATAGAGAGTTAGAGGGACTGGATTGATGCAACCGTAACAAGGTAATGATTTCTCAGAATTATACAGGGGGAAAAAATTGGAAAGCAGGGTTTTTGGACCCCAACTGGTTACTAAACCGTTTGTGTCTATGAAGATTCTCAACCATCCAAATCTTGGTTGTCCCAAAGGTCCTTTTGAAAAGGCAACTGGACTTTCTTGGGTTTTTTTTTTTCCTTTGAAGACGTTTCGCTTCTCATCCAAGAAGCTTCTTCAGTTCTGAGCTGAAGAACTGAAGCAGCTGCTTGGATGAGAAGCAAAACGTTGTCAAAGACAAAAACCAAGAAAGTCCAGTTGCCTTTTGGAAAAAGCACCATTGGGTAAACTGTGGTTACCAAAAAGCCAACTTAGTGGAGCCTTACAGAAAAATGGCTCCGTTCCTATGGAAGCTCTGGGGAAAAAATTCTAATTATTATAGCAATAACTCTAGCAAGCGATGTCAACTGAATTATAGAAAAAAAGCAGATATTTCTGATGTACCAAGGACAGATAGCTTTTTGGGTGTTCTTCTGTGTCTTTCTCAGTGACTAATAGCTGTTCCTTCTGTAACTTCGGATGCTCCTGCTAACCTGTTCTGCCCCAGCTATGGATCCCAAAGAACACAGCACACACAAAGTTTGTACAAAACTTAATTTACTAAAATAACTCAGTCTTTTTCAAAACAAAGGCTGTTAATAAACTTCCTTAACAGCCTACAAGAAACCAAAGATAAAGTAATCACAATCTTACTAAGGTTGGCAGAAAGCCCAGAAGCAATTTGCAGAGAATCCAGACGCGAAGTAGAGTGAACGGAAGTTGTTCCCTACAAATTGCTTCAGTCGGCGTTCCTCCTTAAATAGGCTAAGGGAGTGGCCAATTAGCTCCAAGCCTTACTCTCGAGGACACCTCCCCCTGAGGAGCCACTCCTGCCTTTTGGCCGCTCTGCGTGCCCGTGCATCGAGAAGAGGCTCCTCCTCTTCGTCCTCTTCACTTAAAGGAGCTTCTGGAGGTTCTGAAGGCCCTGGCTGAATCCCCGCCTCTGGCACCACATTTTCTCCAGCCTCCTCATTGTCTGACTCGAGTGCCAACTGCACAGGCTGCTGGTGCAACACCACACCAGCCTCCTCGCTGTCAGAATCAGCTACAATCTGCACAGGCCGCTGACGGGCCACAACACAACCATTTTATTAAGCTTCTAAAGTTATATTATTTACCACTGACTGGTTCATGAATTATGGGGATTTCAATAAATCCTGAAACCCGTATGAGGATTTATTTTAAAAAGATACGGAGGTTACGTTTCCCAATTTCACTGGTGTACACTTGGAAGCTATGAGCATCCAAGCATCCATCTGTTGTTATCATTCAAACTGAGGACCAAGTCAGTGATGCTGGCGATTCAAAAACAGATAAATAAATGTTCTCACCACAACTGTCTGTGACAGTTTGTCTAGACTAAAGCGTTGGCGGGTTTCCACTGCTCTGTCCAGCAGTGATTGGTTAGTAGGCCTTGAGGATATTAGCTTGTCTTCTTTAGGACCAGTTGCTAAGCTACCAGGCTCATAGGATTCTGCTGCCAATGGTTGGGAATCTAGATCCTTTCTTCAATGCACCTCCAGAAATGTTTGCTACGTTCTCCATCAATTAGCCTCTTGGGGTAGTGACTAATTTTTTATTTATTTTTTTAAAATTTGATTTATATGCCGCCCTTCTCCGGAGATTCAGGGCGGCTTACAATGCGCTAAGCAATAGCCTTCATACTTTTGTATATTTATACAAAGTCAGCTTATTGCCCCCACAAACTGGGTCCTCAATTTACCTACCTTAGAAAGGATGGAAGGCTGAATTGCTTAATATGTTAGCTACAGAATACGCGGCTGCCCTTCTGTCTTTTGCCAAGCCATTGCAATTGTGCAAGGTCAATAGGCGTGGAAGGACATTGAACACTGGATGAATAATAAATTAATTTTTCATTAGAGGTCATAAGTAGGATGTTTTCAGTGGACCTTTTTCTTATTTACCTAAACCTCTGCCCCAATGCTTCCGAAGAAGGCAATAACGCTAGGAAAGGTGGGAAGGAAGAGGAAGAAGAGGATAAACAGCAGCCACTGGAATGGTCTCAGCTACGGTAGCAGAGGTGGGTTTCAGCAGGTTCTGACCAGTTCTGGAGAACCGGTAGCGGAAATTTTGAGTAGTTCAGAGAACTGGTAAATAGCACCTCTGACTGGCCCCGTCCCCATCTATTCTCTGCCTCCCGAGTCCCAGCTGATCGGGAGGAAATGGGGATTTTGCAGTAACCTTCCCCTGGAGTGGGGTGGGAATGGAGATTTGATAGTATCCTTCCCCTGGAGTGGGGTGGGAATGGAGATTTTACAGTATACTTCCCCTCCACGCCCACCAAGTCATGCCATGCCCAGCAATCCACATCCACAGAACTGGTAGTAAAAATTTTTGAAACCCACCACTGTACTGTAGCAATCTCTACACTGTTGGAAGATCAGAAAAACCAAGTTAGTCTTCATGGAGGAAATCTATGTGGTCACTAACAGTCAACAACAACTACTACAAATTGATGGAACATAATCAATATTTTAGCAAACTAATGAGCACCAAAATGAAGACAGAGATGATAGAAGATAGATAGATAGATAGATAGATAGATAGATAGATAGATAGATAGATAGATAGATAGGAGAGGGGGAGAGAGAAAGGAAGGAAGGAAAGAAAGAGAGAGAGAAGGAAGGGAAGGAAGGAAGGAAGAGAGAAAGAGGAAGGGAAGGAAGGAAAGAGAAAGAAAAAAGAAAGAAAGAAAGAAAGAAAGAAAGAAAGAAAAAGATAGATAGATGGGAGAGGGAGAGAGGAAGGAAGGAAAGAAAGAGCCTTGGATAGTACAGTGGTCTAAAGCACCCTATTATTAACACCAGCTGCCTGCAATTACTGCAGGTTCGAATCTCACCAAGGCTCAAGGTTGACTCAGCCTTCCATCCTTTCTAAGGTAGGTAAATTGAGGACCCAGTTTGTGGGGGCAATAAGCTGACTTTGTATAAATATACAAAAGTATGAAGGCTATTGCTTAGCGCATTGTAAGCCGCCCTGAGTCTCCGGAGAAGGGCGGCATATAAATCAAATTTTTAAAAAAAAGAGAGAGAGAGAAAGAGAAAGGGAGAAAGAGAGAGAAAGGAAGGAAGGAAAGAAAGAAAGAAAGAGAGCGAGAAAGAGAGCAAGAAAGAGAGAGAGAGAGAAGGAAGGAAGGAAAGGAAGGAAGGAAGGGAGAGAGAAAGAGAGGAAGGGAAGGAAGAAAAGAGAAAGAAAGAGAAAGAGAGGGATAGATAGATATAAAGATAGATAGGAGAGGGAGAGAGAGAAAGGAAGGAAAAAGAGAGAAAGGAAGGAAAGAAAGAAAGAGAGAAAGAGAAAGGGAAAAAGAAAGAGAGAAGGAAGGAAGGAAGAGAGAAAGAGGAAGGGAAGGAAGAAAAGAGAAAGAAAGAGAAAGAGAGGGATAGATAGATAGATAGATAGATAGATAGATAGATAGATAGATAGATAGATAGATAGGAGAGGGAGAGAGAGAAAGGAAGGAAAAAGAGAGAAAGGAAGGAAAGAAAGAAAGAGAGAAAGAGAAAGGGAAAAAGAAAGAGAGAAGGAAGGAAGGAAGAGAGAAAGGGGAAGGGAAGGGAAGGAAGGAAGGAAGGAAGGAAAGAAAGAAAGATTTTTTTTTAAAAAAAGAATAAAAACGGTGACTGAGATGTAGGGAAAGGAAGCCCAGCATACTTCAAAAGGCTCCATTGGGAACCATTCAAACTAAGCCAGCCCTGTACAGAGAAAGGACAACTACAGTTCCCAGCAGCCTCCGGGAAACACTGTTGCTAAGAGACCGGAGGCGGGGAGTCCAACTGTCCGCAGCCGGATTTTTCTCGGCATCGCAGCGCAGGAAGCGCCGCGCGGCTCCGCTGGGGGGGACCAGATCCGGCTCCAGATGTGAGTGGGGAGGGGGGCTTGATGGGGACGGGGCAGGGCGCCTGGGGGAGCTTCTCCGGGAAGGGGGGGGGTGTTGCAGGCATGCACCCAAAGTAGGGGGCGGTTCGCGTCCGGGGGGGGGGGGGGGTTCGGGGTCGTTCGGGGTGGTGGGAGCTGGAAGCGGGATTCCCTGGGCTCGGAAGGGTGGAAAGTGGCAATTGAGGGAGGGGTTCCGTTGCTCGTGCCACGTGGATTTTGCATTCCCCCCCCCACACCCTGCCCGGAACTGGAATGGAGATGCCTGCAAATTTGCAATTTCTTATTCACAACAATCCCGCGAGGTAGGACTGCAAACAGGACTGGTGGTCCCAGGACCCTCCAGCGACCTAAGTGGGTGGGTGGGTGGAAAACCTGAATCCGGACTGAGCTCCTGCATTGCAGGACTTTTTGAGGTACCCAGAAGTTGTTGAGAGTGGAGGGGCAGGCAAATTTAATAAACTTTACAGTTGTTTTGTTGTGTCCCGTGTTCAGTATTCCACCCACCCACCCCAGATGTTGGGGTGGTTCATTTTGAGCGGGAAGGATCCTTCAGATGCCAAGATAGAAAGACGGGCCAAGGATGAAAGTTTGCAACTGTTTGCAATCTTCATCCTTCTTTGCACTTTTTTTTCCTCTCTCTGTCACTTGCTAAAGTCACTCAAGGGGCTGCACTGATTGATGATGATGATGATTTTTTATTCATTTATTTATTAAATTTATATACCGCCCTACTCCCAAAGGACTCAGGGCGGTGAACAGTTAAACAATAAAGACATGTGATACAGATATTTAAAGCCGTTAAAATGCAATTAAATAATTTGGTCCAGAAATAAAATTAAATTAAAACATCTCAAATTTATAGGGCAGATTCAAAATTTAAAATTTAAAAGCAGTTTTAAAAGGCCGGCCTGCTGGTGATGATGATGATGATGATGATGATGATGATTTATTAAATTTATATACCGCCCTACTCCCGAAGGACTCAGGGCGGTGTACAGCCAAGATAAAAAACATATAGTACAAACATTAAAAACATTTAAAATATATTAATTGATTGATTGATTGATTTGATTTATATGCCGCCCTTCTCCGGAGACTCCGGGCGGCTTACAGTGCGTTAAGCAGTAGCCTTCACACTTTTGTATATACCTGCTTAGTAGGGCTTTCGGCCTTACAGCAAACATGCTGAACGATAAACTACACTAATCATACCAGCTAAGTTTTCCTGAGCCACAAACTAGCCAACCAAGATCTCCCTTGATATTTGGATGAGGAGATTTGGCAAAACTCTGTTTTTTTATGACTGGGATATATTGTCTTATCTTTGTTGATCCGGTCATTGAGATCAGGCTATGAAACATAAAAATGCAAGACGCCATGAATTCTTTTGTTGACTGATTCTGCTCTGAGGGGTCGTCCTTGGTGGTCTCTGAGCTCGTTTGTTTTCTTGCAGACGTTTCATTAGCCTAACTGGATAACATCATCAGTGCTCACCGCAGTAAGGAGTTCGGTTTACTGTCAGTTTATAGTCTGGTGGCTTGCCCTGTCCGTGCAGGTGGTCTTAGAGGTTCTTTGGTTGGGCTGTTTGCTGTTGACTTCTTTGGCAGTTGCTTGATTGGGGTATCATTTACTTGATTGTTCGTCTGATGTTAACCTTGGAATTAATCTACCCTGATCTGGGTGCTGAGTGCTGCTGGAGAGGTGCTTGAGTCTTTTTGTTCCCTTTTTAGGCTGGTTGATGGTCTCCTTTGCATAGATTATAGATGTTGCTAATGTCTATGTGTCTGTCGATGGCTAATTTGACCAGAGTGCCAAGCTTCTAGAATTTACCTGGCGTTTTTGGTCCTGGCTTGATCTAGGACATTTTGGTGGTCCATAAGAAAAATTATTCGCATTTTTTATATCGCACTAAATCAGGAGTCCTCAAACTATGCCCCCTGGGACAGATACGTGCAATGAACATTTGTGTTGCTGCAGAGAGTCTCCCCCCTTGTCGGAGGGGGGCAGAAATTCCGACTTGGGGTCTGCTTCGGCCTCCTGGTGGGGGGCTTTGGGCGAAGACTGGAGGGAATTGCCGCTGGTGGCAAAGAGCCGGAGAGCCTTGTTCCAGTGGGACTGCATCATGGTCTGGAACTGGCTGACCATCTCAGCCCTCTGAGCCTCCAGGCGCCAGTACCTGGTCTTGCACTCCCGCAGGTCTTCCCTCTGCTTGGAAAGCCTATGCTTGTAGTCCTCAGTGAGGTGCTTCTACTGAGGCTCCTTCTCGGTCAGATCCAATTTGAACTGTGCTGTTTTGCCAACTCTTTCTTGCGGTGGCTGCTTAGCTCTAACAACTGCTTCCTGTTGGGGTCCTAAGGAGCCCAGGCGGGGAGGCGAGGAGTGGCTGGGAGGGGAGGGGCGAGTAGAGGCTGTTGAGGTGCCCCTCGACATGAGTGACATCAAGTTGGCCACGCCCACCCAGTCACATGACCACCTAACCATGCCCACCCAGCTGGTCATTAGGAAGATCGTATTAGTGGTCTGCGGGATTTAAAATTATGAATTTAGTGGTCCCTGAGGTCCGAAAGGTTGGTGACCCCTGGATTAGGATGGTCACATTTTCCCAAATGGTTAAATCTGTCTAAATCTGATTCCATCCTGTATTGTCTTTCCGGACTCCTTTAAGCCTGTAGCGCTGGTGAATCCAGAGCCCTTGGAACTGACCAGAACTTCAAATTTACCACTTTATAAAAATGGTAATCTTGCATGCTGAAAAGCAGTGCTTCCCATTCTCCAGCACTGTTATTTCCAAAATGCCTCTGAGACCGAAATATTTGCTATATACTTCCTTAAGAATTTTTTTTTTTAAAGAGGTAGGTAACTGAAGCCCAAGGTTTTGCTTGGCAATTTATGTTCTTGAAAAAAGTACTCATGCAGGAAGTCCTCATCTTACAACAGTTTGTTTAGTGACCGAAGTTACAACGGCACTGAAAAAAGTGACTTATGACCATTTCCCACACTTATGACCATTGCAGCTTCCCCAGGGTCATATGATTTACATTCGGATGCTTGACAACTGTTTCATATTTATGACGGTGGCAGCATCCTGCCTCATGTGACTTTCTGGCAAGCAAAGTCAATGGGGAAGCCAGATTCACTTTACAACGCTGTTACTAATTTAACAACCACGGTGATTCATATAACAAAAGGAAAAGTCGTAACAGGGGGCAAAACTCATTGAACAAATTTCTCATTTAGCAACATACATTTCAGTTGTGGTTGTAAATCGAAGACTTACCTGTATTAGCAGAGGTGGCAGAGAGAGAGAGAGAGAGAGAGAGAGAGTTCTGCAGGAGGAAGAGGCAGGGAAGACAGGGTAGCTGGTACAGGTAGTCCTCAAGTTACGACCGCAGTTGAGCCCAAAATCTATGTCGCTAAGTGCTGCGGGTGGACCACAACATTGATGACGTGACCCTGGAGATGCTGGAATGGCCGTAAGTGTGAAAAAAATGTTCACGAGTCACCTTTTTTCAGTTGCCGTCGTAACTTTGAACGTCCACTAAGTGAACTGTTGTAAGTCAAGGACTGACTACCTGTGCAGCTGTGCTTTCTACCTGTCTCATAACAAACTTTAGGTAGGCAGGTCAGTTTTCCCCACCAACTTCAACCAAGTCTCAAGATTTCAAATGCACCCAATAGCCTTTGCAAGGTCAGGACTCCTGTTGCAACCACCAGCCTATCTGAGTTAAGGTTCCTGCTAGGATATCTAGGGCCGTGATGGCGAACCTATGGCACGCGTGTCACAGGTGGCACGCAGGGCCCCCTCTCTGGGCACGTGAGCCATCACCCCGGTTCAGCTCCGTCGCGCATGCGTGCATGCCTCCCGCTGGCCAACTGGTTGTCAGGTCTCTGTCGTGCACGCGGGGGTTAGCCATCACTGATCTAGGGGATTTTTCTTACACCGGCGTAAAGTTGGCCTCCCCAGCAGGTTTCCCAGGTTGGATCCGCCTGCCTTCCAAACACCCTTTACGAAAGGGCCTCTTTTCCTTCTCCTTTTTAGATCCTCGCAGTCCCATGATTTCGAGCCAAACAGCCTCCCAAACTGTCTGTTTGTACAGTAACTTGGCTCTTAAACAGCCGTTTGCCCTCCAAGCTGACAGAGTAAACATCTCTATGCTGTGCCTGGAATGAAGCCAAGCGTTAATCCTCCTTCTCCTTCTCTACCTCCTCCTCCTCCTCCTCCTCCTCTTTGTGTGTGAGAGAAAAGCAATTGGCTGCTAATGCTGAGACTGCCCTGATACTGTGCCAGCCAGCTATGCAAAACCAGGGATCGCCTGATTGCCTTTTTCCTTCTATTATTTTATTATTTTATTTTATTTTATTAAATTTATATACCGCCCTTCTCCCCGGGGGGACTCAGGGCGGTGAACAGCCATAAATAAAAAACATATGTACAAAATTTAAAAACCAAATAAAACCGAATTAAACATTGGCCCCAATACTTTAAAATCCCAATTTACAATATTAAAATATTAAAATATTAAAATCCCCAAATTAAAATTTTACAATTCAAAATTTCTAAAATTCTTTTACGACAGAAGGGGAAAAGGGAAGAATTAGGCCAGGCCCGCCTGGTGGAACAGGAAAGTTTTTAACTCACGGCGGAAGGCACGAAGATCCGGGATCCTCCGTAACTCTGGGGGGAGCTCGTTCCTCGTTCCTCTAGGTACGAGGAAAGCATGGAAGATATTTAAAATTCGCTTTCAGGATGTTTCGAGGGAAGTTCGAGAGACTGCTGTGGTTTTGCTCGCTGTCTTCATGCCTGTCTAACCGCACAGGCAGATTTCTGATCTCCGCTGACAGATAACACCCATCACACATATGCTGATGTCTGTGATGGGTTTGTAACTGCTCGGTGGAGACAGATTACCAAGGTTTTGACGTCCCTCTGCTATGTCGTAATGCGAGGCATGCTTTTTACTTGAGAAAGAGGCTCCCGACCGATTCGGTTCGGACCCATGCGGTGTAAACTGACGTTGACATGGATTGTGTTTAGGAAACTCCTAGTTTTAAGGAATGGTCCCCAAGTCTGTTATCAGGACTAGAACTTGTGAATATTGGATTGAGCTGCATCTGGAGGACCACAGGAGGTTCATTTGCTATTCTGGGCATGATTGAGACACATAAATGTATGAATAATACAATAGAAGGGAAGAGAAACAGATCTAATTTGTGCCTGACATTTTCATTCCTTAATGATACAGTCAGGGCTGGGATTCAGCCGGTTCGGGCAAACTGGATATTAATTTTAATCTGGTTCGCCGAACAGATAGTTACAAGGACTGGCTGACCCCGCCCCTCCCGCCTCACCCCTCCCAGGAGTCCACACGGCCCGTTTTGGATGCGAGGTAAGTGCAGGGCTTGCATGGAGGCTCTGGGAGGGTGAAAAACGGGCCTACCGGAGGTCCAGAAATGGGACCATTTCTGGCCTCCGGAGGGCCTCCAGTGCCTGGGGAGGCCATTTTCACCCTCCTGAAGGCTCAAGGAAAGCCTCCGGAGCCTGGGGAGGGTGAAAATGCCCCTCCCTCCTCGCCATGGTACAGAAGGCCGAATAGGCCATACCCCCATGGCCACGCCCACCCAGCAACCAGGCAGCGAACCAGTTGCTAAAATTTTTCAATCCCATCCCTGGATACAGTGATTGATGATTGCATTTTTTTTCCTTCTAAACTTCTTCCTTCCAGCTACCCACTCGCACATTATCCATGGTTCCATAGCAAACTCGGTTCTTATTTGCAACAGGTCCCCCGAAAGATGAGATTTTGCCATTCCTGGTTAGAATCTACGAAGTAAGGTTGAGATGTCGGAAGGTCCGTCCAGGATCACAGGTCCCATTCCTCCGGATCCTACCCTGTGTCCGGATTATTACAGACGCCCGCTATCAGGTCAGTGTTTGGTTATGCGTGGAATTCTTATGAAGTCTGTTCACCACAATAAACCTGTCCTCCACCTGCAGGTTGCATGTTTGTCTTCCTACATCCAAAAGGGGCACGATGGCTCAGCGATTAAAGACGCTGAGCTTGTCAGCTGGAAAACCGACAGCCCCAGTTCGAGACCCAAGCATGGGGTGAGCTCCCGTTCCTTGCCTCAGCTCCTGCCCACGAAGCATGCAAATGCGAGTAGATAAATAGGTACCACTTCGGTGGGAAGATAACAACGTTCCGTGCACCTCAGCATACAGTCATGTTGGCCACATGAACACAGAAAATGTTCTTCGGACAATGCTGGATCCCTCGGCCAAGAAACGGATATGAACAAATTGCCTAGAGTCAGACACGACTGGACAAGGGAAGCCTGTACCTTTACCTTCCTACATCCATTAATGGAGGGTGTTCTGACCTAGGCTTCCTGAGACAGTAAAAAGCACACAATTAGTCCCAAAAACCCTCTCTTTCTTTCAACGGCTGTAAATTAAGTTCATTCCTAGCCATAATGAGTCACAAATAGTTTGTAAAGCGTCCGACAGAAGTCTGCCACAGTCCTTCGGGATAAGGCTGATAAACAACCACCTTTATCTCCCTTGGCATGCTGCCAAAGACCTAATTGGTAATTAGTTTTGCAAGGCCACAGGGAGCACAGAGTCAAAATGGAGCTTCAGAATTTAAACTGACCAGCACGAACAAAGTTGCTTCCTGCAAAGGCTCATGTGCCTTTGCTCCTCCTTTATGTCTTATGGGAGGGGACAATCATCTCCAAGCCTTACTCCCGAGTCATCCATTTTCTTTTAACTGTTCTTGCCTTCTGGCAGCTCTGCGCATGCGCACATTGGGAACAGGCTCCCCCTGTTCCTCTGCCTCGCTGACGTCAGACTCTGGAGGCTCCAGAGGCAGCACATAACTCCCAGATGGCCCTGACCCTATCTCTGCCTCTGACGCAGAGCCCTCGTCCGAGCCTTCCCCAGACTCCAGGACTGGCCCATGTTCCTCCCCAGCCTCCTCACTGTCCGACTCTGCTGCCAGCTCCGCAGGCTGCCAGCGGACCACAACAGAGGGATCTCTTGGATAGTTGGCTGAGGGGGTGCTCTCCACACTTCCTTTCTCTAAAAGGATACCTTTCAAACTGCTGAATTGAAACGTCCATCATGCCCAATCTGGATGAGCGTCTGTACGGCACTTTTTAACTGTGCATTTAATGTCTTTTTCCTGCTCCCCGTCCTTGAGGATTCTGAGAATTTTCTGCAGCCAAAGCCGCTGGGTCTGCTCTTAAGCCACTGACCCTTTCCTGATTTTTCTCTTTTTTGTGTCTTTAGCCCGAGGAAGGTTAGAAGGGAACTCCCTGAAATTGGATTTGCTTCCTGGTCCCATCCCGCCAGAGTTCAGCCTCTATCCTGGGTGCTACAGCGCTCGCTGCTCGCAACCTCCACCACGGATTAAGCCCAACGCCAGGGACATCTTGGAGAAGGGACAAAAGGGCACCGTAGGAGTTCTCCTGAAGCTAGATGAGATCTCCTTCTTTGAAGAACTGAGGCCCAAACGTAAGTGGAGGATAGCAAGATTCCACAGACGTTGGTAGAGTTTTGTCTAAGCTGCCAACTGGTTCCTCAGACCCGCTCTTCTTCTTGTGCTCTGCGGAGCAGTTATAGCCAGGATGCCTTCAGAGGACATCCCAAGCAGCCTTTTTTTCCCCCTTCGGTGCAGGCAGGGATCACAAAGACCATGAGAAGGAGAATCTGAGGCGCATGAGAGAGATCCAGCGGAAGTGTCGAGAGAAAGAACAAGCTCGGCAGCTGAGTCAACCCAAGCCGGTGAAAGCCCTGTGGAAATCCCAGAAGTATGAAAATGTGGAATCCAAAGTCAAGGCAAAGTTGCAGGTACCACCGAGGCCATTCCTTGCTTCCCTTAATTTAATGCTGTCGATAAACAGTCCGGCACATCAGTTAAAGTAGCGTTTTTCCACCAGAGCAATTATTCCAGACGTGTGTACTTTAACTCCCAGAATTCTTGGCGATCGAATTGATTGGGTTAAGAAATTTGGTACTGTGGGGTCGTTGAGGACACGAGCGAGGACTCAGAGGACAGAAAACTAGCATGACTAAACCTTAGTTAGTCTGTATGTGTTCTGTCCCAGCTACGGACCCCAAAGAACGCAGCACACACAAAGTTTGTACAAAACTTAATTTACTAAAATAACTCAGTCTTTTTCAAAACAAAGGCTGTTAATAAACTTTCTTAACAGCCTACGAGAAACCAAAGATAAAGTAATCACAATCTTACTAAGGTTGGCAGAAAGCCCAGAAGCAATTTTGCAGAGAATCCAGACGCGAAGTAGAGTGAACTAAAGTTGTTCCCTACAAACTGCTTCAGTCGGCATTCCTCCTTAAATAGGCTAAGGGCATGGCCAATTAGCCCCAAGCCTTACTCTCGAGGAGACCTCCCCCTGAGGAGCCACTCCTGCCTTTTGGCTGCTCTGCGTGCCCGTGCATCGAGAAGAGGCTCCTCCTCTTCGTCCTCTTCACTTAAAGGAGCTTCTGGAAGTTCTGAAGGCCCTGGCTGAATCCCCGCCTCTGGCACCACATCTTCTCCAGACTCCTCATTGTCCGACTCGAGTGCCAGCTGCACAGGCTGCTGGCACAACACCACACCAGCCTCCTCACTGTCAGAATCAGCTACAATCCGCACAGGCCGCTGACGGGCCACAACAGTATGTGAAGGTATGTTTGGATGTGGCAAGGCTATTAAGGCAGCATTTAACATCCAGCTGCCTACAATTACTGCGAGTTCTAATCTCACCAGGCTCAAGGTTGACTCAGCCTTCCATCCTTTCTAAGGTGGGTAAAATGAGGACCCGGTTTGTGGGGGCAATAAGCTGACTTTGTATAAATATACAAAAGTATGAAGGCTATTGCTTAACGCCTTGTAAGCCGCCCTGAGTCTCCGGAGAAGGGCGGCATATAAATATAAATAAAAATAAATAAATAAATATAAATAAACATTTTATTAAACATTAAGCCAGTTTGGGGGTATGGATGTCGTAAAGTGAAAAATTTTTGGTTACGAATGGAAGAAGAAATTAGTAAAACAATTAAAAAGAAGGTAAAGTTGGGAGTAGGTACCATCCTTATATTAAAGTTGAATGATAAGGTGTTAACAATTGATGGAAGAGCTTGTAAGGCTATTGGTTATTATGGGACGAATTGTGATCGTAAGATATTGGAAATTGAATGTTGAATACAAAATAAAATGAATGGGTCAGAGACGTTTGGAAAATTGCTCTTAATGATAAGTTAGCGTGTGATATAAAATTTAAAAAAGGACTATTGAAAGAAAATTTATTTTGGAGGATATGGCAACCATTTGTGGACTATGCAACCGGGAATTTGGAGGAAATAATGCCAGTGCCAATGCAAAGAGAATTTTGGAAGACCTGAAGATGAAGAAAAAATTCCTCTGTTTCTCCCTATTTTGCATTATACACTGGGTGTTGTTTTGTGTTTTGTCTTTTGTCTTTAATAAAAACTTAAATAATAAAATAATAATAATAATAATAATAATAATAATAATAATAATAATAATAAAAAAAAACATTAAGCCAGTTTGGGTCTAAACAGCGGTGAGCTTGAGGATCCTTGGTAATCTCTAAGCTTGGTTGTTTCCTTGCAAACATTTCATTTCATTATGATTTTCAGTCGTCCAGGTTATGGTTGTCCCAAAGGTGCTTTTTCAAGAGGCAACTGGACTTTCTGGTGTTTCTTTGAAGACGTTTCTCTTCTCATCCAAGAAGCTTCTTCAGCTCTGACTGGATGGTGGGGAAATGGAAGGATTTCCACTGGTTAATTGTCCTCACTGTTAGGAAGTTCCTCCTTAGATCTAAGTTGCTTCTCTCCTTGATTAGTTTCCATCTATTGTTTCTTCTCCTGCCTTTTGGTGCTTTGGAAAATAAGTTGACCCTTCCTCTTTGCGGCAACCACTCAAATCCTGGACTACCGCTAGATAGAGACCTGCTGATCTGAAATGTTTGTTTCCTTAAAAGTTTTTATTGGTTTTACAACAACACAACACAACACAACACAACATACATAACACAAACACATAATATGTGTTTCTTTTTACCTATCAGTTTCGTTCCTCTTACTCTCTACTTTATACATTCCCCATCTTTCCCATCCTTTATTATCATTATCTTTATCGTCCCTTTGTATCTAATTTTATTCATTTACAACGTTTTACACATTTGTCACATTCTCCTCTCCATCATTTATTCACATTTGCTTTCCCTAATCTCGAACCAATCGTACCACTTATTCCATACTTGATAGTATTCTGTGTCTTCCTTTTCGTTTAGTTCTTTCGTTAATTTGTCCATCTCCGCACAGTCCAGGATTTTCTTAATTATTTCTTCCTCTCTTGGCACATTTTCGTTTTTCCAGGGCTGTGCGTAGACTATCCTTGCCGCTGTAATTATATGCAAAATCAAATATCGGTTTTCTTTACTGTAGGTTCTGCTTAACATCCCTAGTAAAAACGTCTCCGGTTTCAAGTCCACATTGTGGCCAATTATCTCTTCTGTCCAACGTCTAATTGAAATATTTGTTTATATGATATAGTTTTCTTGTTAGATAAGAATATGCAGTACTTTTTCCCCATCAAGTAGCTGTCCCTTCTCTTTCTGGGTTTCGCAGGAGAGTCCCAGCCCTCCACATCCAGAGGCCCAGAAGTACTTGAGAGCCTATTCTCGCTGTGGCACAGGAATCCGTCCACGCCGATCGCCGTCCCCAAACCCTTCCCAGTTGCGTGAAATAGATTCAGGAGCTGCCCCGGCTCAGAACGGGAACGGCAAGGTTTGTGTGTGTGTGTATGTATACGTATACAGCAGTGGTGAAATATAAAATTTGTTACTACTGGTTCTGTGGGCGTGGCTTGGTGGGGGGGTTAATGTGACTGGGTGGGCGTGGCCAACTTTTTTTTTTTTACTTTTAAAAGCATTTTTTTCGGCCAAAGAGGTTGTAGAAAAAATGCTTTTAAAAGTAAAAAAGAAAAGCCTCTGATGATCGCGCGGCTCAGCTGGACATGGGGGGGGGCAGGGATTTTTGCTATCGGTTCTCTGAACCACCCGCCTCCATCACTACCAGATTTGGCGATCCGGTCTGAACCGGGAGCGTTTCACCCCTGGTAAACAGCTAGTCCCCAACTTACAACAGTTCATTTAGTGACCATTCAAAGTCACAGTGGCACTGAAAACAGTGACGTAGGACCGTTTTTCACACTTAATGACAATTTCAGCACCCCACCCCCACCCACCCCCACGGACAAATTATCAAAAGTCGGACGCTCGGCAACTGGCTCATATTTAAGACAGTTTCTGGATCACCAGATCACATCATCCCATTTTGTGACCTGCTTAATAAGTAAAGTCAATGGGGAAGCCAGATTCACTTTCACAACTGTGTTACTAACTTAACAACGTTGGCAAGAAGAGTTGTAAAACAGGACAAAATTCACTTAGATGTTTCACTTAGCAGCGAAAACTTTGGCCTCCATTGCGGTTGTAAGTCGAGGACTACCTATAATGGGGAATGGGCGGGAGGAAAAAGAAGGGGCAAGAAAAGCGAGGAATACGAATATGAGTAGATGTTTCTGAACAACAGTTCCCAGCTTCCCTCACCATTGACAGCTGTGGATGCTGGGAGATGTAGTTCAACCTATGCAAACATGATAGAGCCCCCTCTATCCGAGCGTGTTCTGCGGCACCATTACATCAGCGGTGGGTTTCTCCCGGTTCGGCCCGGTTCTCCCGAGCCGGTAGCAGTGACGATATGATGTCACTGAACCGGTTCTGACCCTGCGCTCCCCCACGCACCCCGCGTTATTCTTACCTTTTATTTGGCCCCACCCCCAATCTATTGCTGCCTCCTGAGTCCCAGCTGATGGCTAGAGGGGAAAAAAAACTGTTTAAACTCTTGCTGCAGGGCTTCAAAGGGCCTCCCTACAGCTGATCAGTGTTAAAAGAAAACAAATGAGTAGACCAGTGTCTGCAAAAATAAATGGGTAGACCAATGCCTGCAAAAATACATGAGTAGATCAGTGCCTGCAAAAACAAATGAGTAGATCAGTGCCTGCAAAAATAATGAGTAGATCAGTGCCTGC
>WNWU01000105.1:127690-140692 GCA_012654045.1 Ptyas mucosa
CTTTCCTGTGTAACCAATTTTATTGAAAGGCATAAACTTAACCTTTGCGTCTCCTTGCCTCCAGCTCTTCAGTTAATAGATTTGCACCTTGCTGTACACAATACACATCCTGCCAGTTCCAATTACTCACATCAGTTCACAGGGCCATCCTGCGAGGGTAAACTCTATTAAAAGATTTAATATAATTTTTAGCAGCTGATACATGATTTGGTAGTGGTGGCCTTTCCATCCCATTTGGTAACTCAGCATGATGGCCGAGCCCTGAATTATGATGGATTACGGTTGGGTACCACTTCGTCCCAAAAGGGGCCCTCCCCTTCCTCCCCCCGCGCCCAAAACTAGCTAGTTTAATATGAGCAAGGTGGCTCGATAAAATTCAGTACAACAGTGCACTGCTCGTAATAAAAAGCATATTTTTCAAGACACGCCAGATGCTCTTTCAGCCATTAGGTTAAACCACAATTTAACTGCAACGTCTAGCTTTGCAAAATCATAAACCACAGTTCCCAAACAACAGTGGATGTGTTTCCATTGTTCAAGAAGATGAAACCAACTATGGTCCATTATGGTTTATTACATGGTACAATGGCTGGGTTGAAACACAACTAGATAACCCGTGATCTGTTGGGTCATATTTTCTTATCAGATTCCTGGAATGCCTTCAATAATGGTAGAGCCAGGGGTGCTATTCAGCAGGTTCTGGAGAACCGGTAGCGGAAATTTTGAGTAGTTTGGAGAATCAGCAAATAACATCTCTGGCTGGCCCCAGAGTGGGGTGGGAATGGAGATTTTTGCAATATCCTTCCCCCAAGAATGGGGAGGGAATGGGGATTTTGCAGTTTCAACCTTGCCAACTTGCAGATGTTTGGACTTCAACTCCCAGTTTCCCCAGCCAGCAGGACCAGTGCTTCCCAACTGGTTTGTCTTTCCTTACCCCAAACCACTTTCCTGTATCAGAAAGACTTTATTTAAATATTCCCGTTGTGATTGTTTTAGTGCAGGGGTCACCAATCTTTCGGACCTCAAGGATCACTAAATTCATGATTTTAAATCCTGCGGACCACTAATAGGATTTTTTTAAAAAAAGATAAAACAGTATTTAGTGCAATATAAAAAAATGCAAATAATTTTTCTGCGGACCACCAAAATTTTATCACGGACCACCAGTGGTCCACGGCCCACCCGTTGCTGACCGCTGTTTTTAGTAGGTTCGTGGGACCTTATTTCCCACCTCTCGTCCATAAAAACATTTCAACCCAGGTTTTGGTAATTTTATTTATTTATTTATTCGGCTTATATGCCGCCCTATCTCACAATGGACTCAGGACGGCTCACAACAATAAAACAAAGCCACAATATAAAATAAAGTCTAAAAATTTAAAATTAACCATTAAAACCCCATTATCAGTCCATTAAATTTTATTTAATAATAATTAAATAATAATAATAATAATTAGTAATGTTAGGACACCTAACATCAAAAACGTCATCAAAAAAGCTCAATGAAGAATGTTCTTTCTGTGCCAACTCAGGAAGCTCAAACTGCCCAAGGAGCTGCTGATCCAGTTCTACAGAGGAATGATTGAGTCTGTCATCTGCACCTCTATAACTGTCTGGTTTGGTTCTGCAACCCAACAAGACAGACACAGACTTCAGAGGATAATTAGAACTCCAGAAAGAACAATTGCTACTAATCTGCCTTCCATTGAGGACCTGTATACTGCACGAGTCAAAAAGAGGGCTGCGAAAATATCTGCAGACCCCTCGCATCTTGGACGTAAACTTTTCAACTCCTACCTTCAAAACAACGCCATAGAGCAGTGTTGGCAAACCTTTACGGCACTGAGTGCCAAAACGGGAGTGCATGTGCTCACACGCATGCCAGAAACCGGAAGTGCGCATGTGCATGCCGGGCGGCTGCTCATCCAGTTTCTGGCACACCCATGTGCACTGGCCATCTAGTCTTCCTGTTTCTGGTATGCATGCGCACACGAAGACCATCTGGCTGGTACGCATGCGCATGCTGGAAACCGGAAGATCATCTTCATGCTGTGCGCATACGCAAGGGCGGCTGCTCTTCGTTTCTGGTGCTCCCGTGCGCATGAAGACCAGCTGGCCGGCGTACCAACGCCCCGGAAGAGCAATGGGCGACGGCTCGCGTGCCTAGAGAGATGGCTCTGCATGCCACTTCCGTCACGCGTGCCATACGTTCGCCATCACGGCTATAGAGCACTGCATACCTGAACAACTAGACACAAGAACAGTTTTTTCCCTGAATGCCATCACTCTGCTTAATAGCTAATTCCCTCACTGTCAAATAATTTACTAAGACTGTATTACTATTATTCTTCTCTTCCTTACTAGTATCTATCTCTTCCCACTTATGACTATAACCATGTTGCTTGTATCTTTTCAATTTATATTATTTTTATTGGTTTCCTAGTACGATTTGGTAGCTTATGAGTAACCTTGACTATCACTACGTGTTGTATCTTTTTATTCTCGATGTATGTATTTTATTCTCCTTATGTACACTGAAAGCATATGCACCACAGACAAATTCCTTGTGTGTCCAATCACACTTGGCCAATAAAGAATTGAATTATATTCTATTCTATTCTATTCTATTCTATTCTATTCTATTCTATTCTATTCTATTCTATTCTATTCTATTCTATTCTATTCCATTCTATTCCATTCCATTTCTACCCTCTATTTCTATTCTATTCTATTCTATTCTATTCTATTCTATTCTATTCCATTCCATTCCATTTCTACTCTCTATTTCTATTCTTCTATTCCATTCCATTCCATTTCTACCCTCTATTTCTATTTTTATTTCTATTCTATTCTATTCCATTTCTACCCTCTATTTCTATTTCTATTCTATTCTATTCCATTTCTACTCTCTATTTCCATTCCATTCCATTCCATTCCATTTTCTATTCTATTCTATTCTATTCCATTTCTACCCTCTATTCTATTCTTTTCTGTTCTATTCTATTTCTACCCTCTAATTCTATTCTATTCTATTCTATTCCATTCCATATTCTATTCTATTCTATTCCATTTCTACCCTCTATTCTATTCTATTCTTTTCTGTTCTATTCTATTTCTACCCTCTAATTCTATTCCATTCCATTCCATTCCATTCCATTCCATTCCATTCCATATTCTATTCTATTCTATTCTATTCTATTCTATTCTATTCCATTCCATTTCTACCCTCTATTTTCTATTCTATTTTATTCTATTTTATTCTATTTTATTCTATTTTATTCTATTTTATTCTATTTTATTCTATTCTATTCTATTCTATTCTATTCTTTTCTGTTCTATTCTATTTCTACCCTCTATTTCTATTCTATTGTATTCCATTCCATTCCTGTTGGGGAAGCCGTGGTCTATTCAACTGCAGGCTGAGCGCAACTGAGGTCGACGCCAGGTCACTCCATCCTCCTCCACCGTTTCCCAGCCGCGCTCAGCTGAGCGCTTCCGATCCTGGCGCGTCCCCAACCTTTGCATCGGGACTAAAAAAAAAAAAACCCGCCTGCGGGTGAAGGTTGCAAGAGGCCGGCAGGCAGGCGTGCGTAAGCCTTGGCCGTTGACCCGAAGGGGCTCGGCTGCAGAGCCTTTTGTTTTGCTTTTGGGCGCTCCGCTTTGCCGTTTTGCCAGGACGAGGCGCGCGCAAAAAAAAAAGGCTCCGCCCGCCTCGCCTCGCCTTCTCCTCCCCGAGAGCGGCTGGCTTCGTCGGAAGGAGGAGCCCCGGAGCTGTGACGCGGCTTCTCGGTCGTAGCAAAGGGGACGACGGGGCGGCCTAGAGCCGCGGAACCGCCGTTGTCCGCATGGACCAGAGCCGGGCGCCTTACTGGTTCCGCCGAAGGAAATCTCCGCCACGCGCGCAGCCCGGCCGGTGAGCTTTGCAAGAAGGGCGGGGAGGTTGCAAAAAGGGCCGTTTGTTCCCCGTGGAAATTGCAGTTTTCCCAACTGCCCGGGATCCCAACCGCCATTCCTGGGGCTTCTGGGATCTGGGTGGGTGGGTTTTGCTGGGGATCTTCCAAGTTGCCCCGGTCTGTGGTCACCTTTCTGTCTCCAAGTCGCTCTTGCCTGGAGTGGCTTTGGCTTTGGCTTTCGCTTTGCTGGGGGTTCCTCCAAACCACTTTTTAAAGTCGGGGTGGGATTGATGGGCCCTGGGGTGGCCGCGGAGGATGGCTTGGCTGCCAGCCGTCTTTGGGATGCATCCGACAGACTCTTGGTGGACCCCCTTTCTTTCCCTCCCACTCCCATCCCTTATAAGAATAAGTGTTCAATTATGATGATAATAGGGATAGAATAAATCTGAAAAGAAATGGAAAGAAATGAATATTTGATTTTTGATTTTGATTTGATTTGATTTTTATACCACCCTTCTCCTTCCGGAGATTTCTATTGTATCACCACAAATCTTAATTAACAAATCACACCACTCAATATTTAATTACAAACATTACCCTAAATTCTATCTATATACCCATATCCTAGGACCCATTACATTCAATCTTTAAATCCTAACCTCTTTTAACTTGCATCTATATTTCTTAAACTTATCACACATTACACTCTTCGTTTTACACAGTCATTTCATTATTACAATCCGCCTTAAGTTTTATTTGATTTAATATAATTATTATATATAAGTCACATATATAATATATAAGTCATATTTATTTTAACAATTTGTCTCTTGATCATCTTCTTTTGGCTGTTTTCCAGCATAGAGAGGGCTCGCAACTTGGGCATCCTCCTGGATGCACGGCTGTCTTTAGAAGAGCATATGACGGCCGTGGCCAGGGGGGCTTTCTATCAGGTCTGCCTGATCCGCCAGTTGCGGCCCTTTCTGGATCGGGACTCACTACGCACGGTCACTCAGGCACTCGTCACGTCCCGCCTGGACTACTGCAATGCTCTCTACATGGGGCTCCCCTTGGGGTGCACCCGGAGGCTCCAACTGGTGCAGAATGCGGCCGCGCGGGGGATTATGGGAGCAACGGGGCGCTCCCATGTGACACCTCTCCTGCGTGAGCTGCATTGGCTTCCAGTGGACTTCCGGGTGCACTTCAAGGTGTTGGTAACCACCTTTAAAGAGCTCCATGGCTTAGGGCCGGGGTACTTACGGGATCGCCTTCTGCCACCAATTGCCTCCCACTGGCCAGTTCACTCCCACAGAGAGGGCCTCTGTGGGACAATGTCGGCTGGCGACCCCCGGGGGGAGAGCCTTCTCTGTGGTGGCACCCACCCTCTGGAACGATCTGCCCCCAGAGATACGAGTGATCCTAGACCGCTGGACTTTTCGTCGGGCCCTTAAAACTTACTTTTTTCAGTTAGCCGGGCTGGCCTGACTCCATGTTGGTTTTAAAGTTTGATACTGATTTTAAATTGAAATGTTTTAAATTATGGGCCAAATTTTATAAATTATTTTTAAAATTATTTTAACTTTTGTATACAATGTTTTTAGTTGGCTGTTCACCGCCCTGAGTCTCCGGAGAAGGGAGGCATATAAATAATAAAATAAAATAAAATAAAATAAATAAATAAATAAAATAAATAAATGTACATTTTATATTATGTGTATAAGAAATAAAACCTGAAAAACTTTTCCAAAAAAAAGAGAGACTCTGGTGGACCCCTGAGCTAAAGATTAACAGAGTTGGAAGGGACCTTATAAGTCATCTAGTCCAACCCCCACCCCCCACCCCCGCTCAAGCAGGAGACCCTATTCTGACAATTTCTGACAAATGGCAGTCCAATCTTTTCTTGAAAGTCTAAAAGTTTTTAAAAGTTTTAAAAGGTTAGAGACTGGGATCTTGTGGGGTTCATTGCATATGATTGCATATCGAACCGGACTTTTTTGGGGGGACAAGCTTGCTTGGTTGCAAGTTTTATTAGGAAATACACGCCTTCTTGCTCAGTGTATTATTGAGTTTATTATGACCTCAGAAGGATGTATTTATTTATTTATTTATTTATTTTATTGGTTCAATTTGTATGCTGCCCTTCTCCGGAGACTCAGGGCGGCTTACAATGCGTTAAGCAATAGCCTTCATACTTTTGTATATACCTGCTTAGTAGGGCTTTTGGGGGCCCCTAAACGGTGTTCTTTTTTTTATACAAAGTCAGCTTATTGCCCCCCACAATCCGGGTCCTCATTTTACCTACCTTGAAAGGATGGAAGGCTTGAGCCTGGTGAGATTCGAACTCGCAGTAATTGCAGGCAGCTGGTGTTACTTAACAGCACTCATAGTCATAGTTTTTGCTGGTTATTGATAAAGAGAGGAGCAGCTGTTGAAAACAAGTTTCTGAGAGTGCCTTCCTCCATGTGGCATGTACCCTGGGGCATGTCTCTACAAGTTTTCTACTCAGATCTTGGTTGAATGCAAGCTTCTCCTTGCCTGGCTTGTAGAGCAAGCAAGAAATCTTGACCCCCGCAGGTTGTCCGTATATGGTGAAAGAAGAACATCTTTCACAGGTAGCCCAGATATTTGAATGAGTAGAATGGCAGGATTTATATACTGCTCATCATCTTAATTTATCGTGGTTTATTAAACAACTAGATTCATACAGTATAGTGGACTAAGTAGAGAACAAGATTGGGAAAGTGGTTAAGCCAGGGGTTCCCAAACTTGGCAGCTTTAAGACTTGTGGACTTCGACTCCCAGAATTCTCCAGCCAGCTATGCTGGCTGGAGAGTTCTGGGAGTCAAAGTCCACAAGTCTTAAAGCTGCCAAGTTTGGGAACCCCTGGGTTAAGCTATCAGGGTAGAAACTGGGAGGATGCGAACTCTAGTCCTGCTTTAGAATAGGGAGCTAGTTTAGGCTGGTTACTTTCTCCTAACCCTAGGAAGAAGGCAACAATTAAATACTACCCCCAAAAATTGCCAAAAAATTGTAGGCACTAATCCAGGCCATCGCCTGAAATAAAAGCTGACTTTTATCCCCCCCCCCAAATTAATAATAACAAACAATCATAGGTTCATTGTTAATAAGCCAAGGTTATTTTGCTTAGAGTGATTTATCATTGTGGCTAGTACTGTGTTTTTTTTCCCTATCCTCCTTTCCGGATGATGCAGAGTTCAGTTGATATTTCCTTCTCATGATTTTTTCCAGAAGCTTTTTGACTTTGCTAACTTTTCCCCCCCAGCTTAGACACTGAGTATAGCCTGGCCAGCAACCATAGACATAATTCATCGTATTTGGACCCTTGGATTGTGAGTCTTCTGTTGGAGTACAAAGAATCCGTAATCAAAACAGATGGACAGCTTGGACATGTCCTGAAGGTAGACTTTCAAACTTTATTTATTTATGTTGTCCTTCCTCCCCCCCCTTACTCAACTCTAGGAATGCAGATCTGTCCTGCATATCTTTGCTTTGTTAGTTTGTTTTTACTTTGCAACAGACTAGGCCAGTGATGGCTAACTTTTTTGCCGTCCCGTGCCAAAAGCGGTGTGTGTGTGTGTGTGTGTCGCAGGGGGAGTCATACATGCGTGTGCCCACACCCATAATTCAATGTCCCCCTCCCCCCACACACACACATTCTGAAGTCGGCAAACGGTCCGTTTCCGGTCTCCAGAGGGCCTCCAGAAGTGGGGGTGGGGGTGGGGAAGGCCATTTTCGCCCTTCCCGGGCTCCTAGAACGCCTCTGGAGCCTGGGGAGAGCAAAAAACGGACTTCCAGACCCACCGGAAGTCAGCAAATGGGCTGTTTCCAACCTCTGGGATGGGTGGGGTTTGGGAAGGCCGTTTTTGCCTTCCCCAGGCTCCTAGAAAGACTCTAGGACCCAAAAATCAGCTGGCTGGCGCACACATGTACACCGGAGTTGAGCTAGGACAACCCTTGTGCGCCCACTGATACGGCTCCATGTGCCACCTGTGGCACGCGTGCCATAAGTTCGCCATCACGGGACTAGGCACAGTTCAGAGCAATTACAGACTTAGCGTTTAGAATGTTGAGAGTGTGTCTTGCATACAACTACAAAAATTGCATAAGGAAGATTTTTTTTCATTATAAAATGACTGCTGTCATTGGCCTGGCTAATTGCAAAATACAGGAAACTGGTGTCTTTATTTCCTGCTGCTTCCTCAACAGCAGTGTTTCTAGAGCTGGCTGGGGAATTCTGGGAGTTGATTCACATATCTTAAAGTTGCTAGAGTTGAAAAACATTGCTGTAGATATCCAGGGAGCTTCCTTTTCTAGCTTAGCACCATGTTCTTTTTTTCTGTGGAAAAAACAGCAGCGCCTCAAAACAAAACTCCAGATTGCACTGGGCTACCACTTCCATCTTCTAATAATTATTATGGAGTCTCCATGAAGCATCCTGGTTGTTAAAGATTGCAAAACTTCTTTTCTTTCTTCTGAGCCTGGTTCCAGTACTTCTTTTTCTGTTTTAAACTAAGACAGACAGATAGAAGAACTCAATATACAGCCCAAAAAACTATCTGCAGATATTGTATTTTCTGTGATACCCTTTGGCCCATCTCTGTTTTACCCTGATGGAGAATAGTGGGCCCACATTACCCAATAAACCTGGTTTCCAAATATGTTGGTTATGGTGTATTTTTTTTTTTGCCTCTTCTCCAGGTTTTGCAGGAACCAAGGGTTTACCAAGTTGCTGATCAGGAACCAGAAACAATTCTACATATTGGAGATGGACTTCACTATATTGAAGTGGTGGTTGCAGGCAAAGCTGCTAAAATGACAAAACAGTAAGCTTTATTTTGAATTTATTTTGGATTACAATTCAGTATATGGATTTTTATGGCATCCAAAATTTATGTTTCTCTACCATGAACTCTATACAATTTTATAAGACCCCTGTATGGCTAGGATCAGAATTTATTGCAATTCATAATTTCATTTTATGATTATTTTTTAAAAAAATAATTTTTATTGAGTATTTTACTTTTTAAAACCAAACACACAATAGCAAAAGAAATCAAAGAGAAATCAGAGACAAAAACAAAAAACAAAAACACACGCACATCAGACGTTAAAATACAATACTAACAACAGATATATACAATTTTACAACTTTCTGCATCGACTTTTGTCTTTACTCTTAGCTTTTATCCTTCCACTCCTTCTCTTTATTTTTAAATATTCATAATTAACTGTTTTGTTAGCAGGATCGTTATTTACATTTATATCCAGTATGTTAATATCAAATTTCACTTGATATTCTTATTTCTTAATTTGATTTCTGTTTTCCAACCATGTATAAAACCTGTTCCACACTTTATAATAATCTGAGTTTTATGATTTATGGTGTGCTGACCATGATCTTTGACATCTATGCCACTTCGAGCTTAATAGAGAACTTTAAGTAATCAGAATAATATAATGTATGCTTTCATTCACACCCTATTAATACACTAGAAAATTCTAATCTCTATATTTGTACATCCTTTATTTACTCATTTGTTTCTACTCCTTTATTCCTTTTATTCTCTTTCTGTTTTCATTTACATATTTCCACTAGAATGTCTGATAAATGTTAAATATTTGATAAACAGGTAGTCCTTGACTTATGACCACAGGTGAGCCTGAATTTTATGTTGCTAAACAAGACAGTTGTTAAGTGAGTTTTGCCCCATTTTGCCACAACAAATGCCACATTTGTTAAGTGAGTTACTGCAGTTGTTAAGTGAATCATGTCATTAAGTGAATCTGGCTTCCCTCATTGACTTTCAATCATGTTACCATGGGGATGCTGCTGTGGTCATAAGTGTGAAAAACCAGTCGAATCACTTTTTTCAGTGCCATTATAACTTCAGTCAGTCAATAAATGAATTTTATTGTAAGTCAAGGACTATTTGTAATATATCATCCATGAGGATTAATTTAGAAATTTTGTGCTTCTACATAAATTATCACGATTAGATCAAACTCCTCCCCCCCATCCGATTTTATCATTCGCCTGTAACAAAATATGAGGGATTATGCCAATCTTCTAGGGATTTGATAATCCTGTATCCAAAATTTGTTACATCTTTATCGGGGGGCTATATTTGAACTAGTATTTTGGATTCTGGAATTAACGGTTATGTTTTCTTTTAAAGTTGCCAACTTTTTACATGCCGTTTCAAAGTTATCTTTTCTTCAGAAAATCTATTCTACAAGATGGTCAAAACAATTTGGGGGGGGGGGGGCGCTGTAATTCTTTTTTATATGTGCTGACATAGGAAGTTAGGCTGTGAGAATATATGTTGATAAAAATGGACTCCCAGCACTCTAAAGAAGCTTGTGGATCTTTTAAAATTGTTTACAGAATCCTCCTTTTGCAGATCAATATGGAAAAATATCAGCCTTAGCTGTAGGGAGGCAGTTTGATACTTTTAAGATTTGCCAATATATGTCTTACTTTCTATTTTTCAGATCTATGGCTCAGAATGAATTGTCTGGTATTATTGGCCAGTTCATCGTCTTGCAGAATTATAGAGTCAATTTTAAAAGAGCAACTGAAATGGTAAGGGACGCAAAATGCTCTTGTTGTAGTGTTTTCTTTGGAAGAGCACATGCTGATAATGCAGTTTGACCCTCCGAGGATATGACATGAAATTTATTTATTTATAAAGTTTATATTATAGCGCTTACTCGCACATGGTGAATCAAGGCAAATTACAGGACATAAAAGCACAATATAAAAGAAATAAAAATAAGAAATAATAAAAACAATAAAATAATGTCACATACTCCTCGACTTATGATCACAATTGGGACCAGAATTTATGTTGCTAAAAGCAAGATGTTAAGTGAACCGTGCCCAATTTTAAGATTTTTTCTTTTTGCCATGGTTGTTAAGCAAATCACTACAGTTGTTAAGCGAATCTTGAGTCATTAAGTGAATCCAATGTCCTCCATTGACTTTGCTTGTCAGAAGCTGGCTGGGCAGCTCACATGCGGCGATAATGTGAATTTAGGACACTGCAACCATTCTAAATACAAGCCAATTCCAAGCACCTGAATTTTGATCCTGTAACTGTGTGGAGGCTGTCTCTGTTGTAATGCGGGGACTTGTCGTAAGTCACTTCTTTCAGGGCCGTAGTAACTTCAAACAGTCGCTAAATGAATTGGTTGTAAGTCGAGGACTGTACTGTCCTGATGACATTTTTAAATGCCTATATAGGAATATAGGGAATAGGCATTCAAGATGAGTTTATTGCAGCATATAATTAAGAGAAAGAAAGACTGATAATGGCTGAAATCATACAGTTTACTAACTCAAACTAGTGGTTTTTTTTTTTAAATAACGAGGTTTTTAAAAGTTGCTAAAGCACTTTAGCAACTTTTAGCATTGGAGTGGCATATCATTTAAATTTAAGAAGCATTCATTTGTAATGATTACTCTGCAATTCTGTTGAATTTCAACTTCTCCCTTTCTATCATGTTACGAATTAAAATTCGCTATCAACTTTTGGAAATCACTGGAGGGGCTTAATTATGGCAACCAGACTTTAAAAAAATAAAGAAAGAATAAGGGTCAGACCCGAAGGAGTTTCATAAGGAAAAAAAAGTAGGTTTGTTTCTTTATTTATTAAATTTATATCCCACTTGATTTTAGCTTGGTCCCAACCCTGTGGCCCTTTTGTGCCTGGGGTCCCGGATGTGGGAGAGAGCTAATTTTCGGTCAGTTATCGAGGACATTTTTATGATTCTCGGACTGTTGTGTTTTTGACTTAACGGTGATCGTGTTTGTGTGTGTAAAACAATCCTTTATGTCAGAAAGCTGTCTTTTAGATTTATTTACATATTTATTTATAAAGATATTTATTTATTTAATTATTATTTAAACTTGTGTGCCACCCTATCTCCAAAGGATTCAGGGCGGCTCACAACAATAAAAACAAGCAAAAATCAATATTAAAAATATCCAATAAGATTATAAAAAGACCATTAAAATCCCTTTACAGGTGTCCTTTAGATTTGTTTTCATTTTAGATAATGGTCACTAAGGGAGGCAGTTGCTAAATGAGGACTCCCTGTATGAAAATCCCCTCCCTCCCCACCACAATATTTCTTTACTGATTTATTTGGTTGTTCGTAGGTTAAATTTATTTGCTGCCTATCTCACAATGTGATGGTGATAGCCTGCAAAATGTTACTTATTTTTTTAGCATATGGCAAGCCTGTAAAATATCTCCAATAAAGAAACAGGGCCATCTTTGACCAAATTATTTGAGGCTTTTCTTTTTTTTTTCCTCCTTGGTGTCATTGGCAATTTCCCCTATTTTTGAATCTTGACAGATACTCCCTGCCACAGCAAGTCACTTTATTCTTTAAAACAGATAAAATAATTTATCCCCTGTGTTTTTTTTGGGGGGGGGGGGGAAGGGAATCCACCCGTTTTGAGGTCTCCCCCAAAGTAGGCCTGTTGCCAGGCGGAATATATGTATCCTTAAACGTGCAATCTCCAAAGTTTTTAACTCGCCAGTGGTTTCTGGCTTGATATGTAGCTTTTTGTGGCCTTTTTGAAGCCTCTCTGAGGGAACATCTCGGCCGCCATTAAATCCTGCTTAGCAGCCATAAAAAGCTCTGAAAATCTCCCTCCTTAAAAGGTGGGAAAGGAGGACAAAGCAGACCCACACAAAACCCACTGCTGTTTTTCTTCCTCTCTTCCAGTCGGGTTTTTGTGAGTTTCAGGGACACCATTTCCCTCCAAGGGGAAAACTTTGGATATCCTGGAAAGCCTCTTTATCTTTCAAAATGGATGGAAACTAATCAAGGAGAGAAGCAACTTAGAACTAAGGGGAAATTTCCGGACAGTTAGAACAATTCATCAGTGGAACAACTTGCCACCAGAAGTTTTGAATTTTCCAACACTGGAAATTTTTAAGAAGATGTTGGATAACCATTTGTCTGAAGTGGTGTAGGGTTTCCCGTCTAAGCAGGGGGTTGGACTAGAAGACCTCCAAGGTCCCTTCCAACTATTCTATTCTATTCTATTCTATTCTATTCTATTCTATTCTATTCT
>WNWU01000105.1:146381-162690 GCA_012654045.1 Ptyas mucosa
AATAAAATAAAATAAAATAAAATAAAATAAAATAAAATAAAATAAAATAAAATAGTAGTAAAGTGGCATAAGTCAGACTTGGAATTGAAGCTGAAATTTTGCTTGCACTCATTCTCCAGCTTATATAGGACGGCCAGACATAGTAATATAAATGGGCTAGATTTTAAATACACAAGAACTTTTTGTCGTTTTTATTGAGGCACATCCTGCAGTCTTTAGCAATCAAGAGGTATGTATATCCTGTGGATTCAGTTATAGGAGTATCTCGTGGAATAATTTTTCTTTTGAAAAAATCAAGAATAAAAAGAAAAAGTAAAGAGAATTGGATATACTTGGAAAACACTGGCTGCTAGCAATTTAGGTAGCTTTCTTAAATCAATGTTGGGTATCACAAATGTATAGGCTTAGAAACAAAACAAAGCAATTCCCATGCCAAGGGGATTCCCCTTGCATTCCTTTAATTTGTTCCTAAAGAACCTGCATAGTATGCCTTATTAGCTATTTTGGATTCCAACATTGGGTGTTGCAAAGCCACAAATCCCTAAGTTTACTCATGCGGATTGATCTAACGTGATTTCCTTTGGTAGGGAGTGGGTGCTGATAGCTAAGCTCTTCTTTTTCTCAGATACCCCTCAAGCTGTTCCTGAAGAAGATGAAAACATTCAAGAAGATGATCGTAGTACTGTGTCCTTTTTCAGTGGTGAGTACCATTGGCCGTCTCTGGTGAACGAGCAGGTGGATGGTGCATTTTAAACTTCCTTTTTACAAAAGGGAATATTAGCCCAAAGACTCAGGAATCAACATTCAGAAAAGCTTTCACAGAGGTTGATTGGCACAGGCCAATCAATATTTTGTAATTATCCTTAGTGTTCGATGTACTTTTTTATTCATATCTATGCCAAAGAAAGTCTGTTTCTGTTCTCATCTTTTTTTTTTTTTTGCAATTTTATCTTGCTTTTTTCCCGATCTTTCATTTTTTCAATTCTTTTTTTCTGGTTCATTCATCTATCTATCTATCTATCTATCTATCCACACACACACACAAATACACACATCTATACACACACTCAACTATACATACATACACATACATATATATATACACACATATATGCACACACACATATATACGCATGCACGCATGCAAACACACACACACATATATATATACATACATACATATACATACATATATATAAACGGTAAAGGTTCCCCTCGCATATATGTGCTAGTCGTTCCCGCCGTTTTTTACGTGCTTTCGAACTGCTAGGTTGGCAGAAGCTGGGACAAGTAACGGGAGCTCACCCCGTTACGCGGCACTAGGGATTCGAACTGCTGAACTGCCGACCTTTCGATCGACAAGCTCAGCATCTTAGCCACTGAGACACTGCATCCCCAAATATATCTATATATCTATAACTATATCTATATCTATCTTATCTATTTATCTATCTATCTATCTATCTATCTATCTATCTATTTATCTATATCATACACACATGCTTTTTTGTAATAATTATTGATGCCTAGAACCAATAAAACACTATCTTAAAAACTTAACAGTATTTAAAAGACTGAACTTCAAAGTCTGCACCATTGTATCTCCCAGAAAAAAAGTGATATGGATGGTTGCAGAATGGTTTATATGGGCCACCTCCCTTAAGCCTTTAGGGACAAGAGTTGCTCGAATATTACATTTTGCCATGCTCGCGCGTACAGAGTTGTCAGGTGATTTCCACCTGCCCCTGTTTTTTACGCTGTGTGTATCCTGTGTGATGTTTTTACTTGCATTGACCGCTAGGAGGCACCATTCAACCAGGTTCGCTATCCTCTTCCAAAGGAAATAGTGGTGACCTCTTGTAAAACCTTGAATGTAGGGAGCATGACATAATTTTTATTTTTATTTTATTTTATTTTATTTTTTATTTTTATTTGATTTATATGCCGCCCTTCTCCGGAGACTCAGGGCAGCTTACAGTGCATTAAGCAATAGCCTTCATACTTTTGTATATTTATACAAAGTCAGCTTATTGCCCCCACAA
The DNA here is from genome assembly GCA_012654045.1 of Ptyas mucosa. Lineage (NCBI taxonomy): Eukaryota > Metazoa > Chordata > Lepidosauria > Squamata > Colubridae > Ptyas > Ptyas mucosa. The sequence continues at coordinate 148,424 of WNWU01000105.1, forward strand.
TCTGGGTCCTCATTTTACCCACCTTAGAAAGGATGGAAGGCTGAGTCAACCTTGAGCCTGGTGGGATTCGAACTTGCAGTAATTGCAAGCAGCAGAAGTTAATAGATGTTAATAACAGGGTGCTTTAAACCACTGTACTACAGGCTCTGTAATGTGACATCTGTTTCTCTCTCTCCTCTCTGAGAGCCTAATGGATGACATAAAGTATAAGATTTAATGAATAAATATAAAGTGTATAAGGAGACAGTATGATAAGTCAGTTTGGTCTAGTGATTAAGGCACTGAGCCACAAAACCAGGAGACCATGAGTTCTAGTCCCATCTTAGGCAGGAAAGCCACTGGGTGACTTTGGACCATTCAGTCTTTCTCAGCCCAACTCCGCTGCTGTTTAGGGGTAAAATAGGAGAAGGAAGGAGTCTTAAGAATTAGGTGCAGCTGGATATCAAATGAATAAAAGCAAAAAATATTGGGCTTGTGAATCCAGTCATTGTAATACTTAAGCTGGCTTAAGAAGAAATTTTAAATATTTTTAATATTTTAATTGGTCTGCGAGTTTTAAATTTTGTAGCCAAATTATATATATTTTAAATGTCTTAATATTTATATTTCATGTTTTTTATGTCTGGCTGTACACCGCCCTGAGTCCTCAGGAAGAAGGGCGGTATATAAATTGGAAATAAAATAAAATAAAATAAATAAATAAATAATACAGGCCAGCAACTCTTACTTTCAAAACCTAACGCTGTTTATGAAGTCTATTCAGAAGACCTTCTTCCTAAATCAAATTTTGGATGAACTTAGGTGAATTTACTTCCTATTTCGTGTATTCATTCCGAACACAGGTCCGTTGGCTTGAGATCCTGACAGCATTTGGGTCGGAATGGATTCCTATAATCCTTTGCAATGTTTGAATATTGCCGTTCTTTGTAACCTTATTCTGACCTTTTCCACCTTTTTAAGGAATGTTGAGAGGAAGATGTTGATTTGCTTTTCTTTCTATAGCAGATTCTGCAAGTTTGGATGGCTCTTTAGAAAATCCCTGGGATGCGGTTCCCGGAATAACCTTGAGCACTTCCAGTGGTGAGTGAAATCAAAAGCTAACCATCACTTTTCATCACTATTTTTCCATAACAATAGGACCAAACGTTACAGGTATTCCTCCACTTACAACAGTTCATTTAGTGACCATTCAAAGTTACAGCGGCCCTGGAAACTTGATTTACGACCATTTTTCACACTTAACGACCGTTGCAGCATTCCCTACGGTCACGTGATTTACGTTCAGATGCTTGGCAACTGACTCACATTTATGACAGTTGCAGTGTCTCCGAGTTACGTGATTCCCCTTTTGCAACCTTCTGACAAGTGAATTCAATGGGGAAACCAGGCTCCCTTAACAACCGTGCTACTAATTTAAGAACTAATTTAGGAGCCTTGGTGGAGCAGCGGACTAAAGTGCTGTTAAGTAGCACTTAGCTGCCAGCTGCCTGCAATTATTGCGAGTTCAAATCTCACCAGGCTCAAGGTTGACTCAGCCTTCCATCCTTCCGAGGTAGGTAAAATGAGGACCCGGATTGTGGGGGCAATAAACTGACGTCTAAAAAAGAACACCGTTTAGGGGCCCCCAAAAGCCCTACTAAGCAGGTATATACAAAAGTATGAAGACTATTGCTTAACGAATTGTACGCCGCCCCGAGTCTCCGGAGAAGGGCGTCATATAAATCGAACCAATAAATAAATAATTGCAAGGATTCACTTAACAAATGTGGTGAGAAAAGTCATAAAATGGGGCAAATTCACTTACCGAATTTCTCACTTAACAACATAAATTTTTGGCTCAAATCTGGTTATAAGTTGAGGACTACCTGTACTGGTTTCTGCATCCCCCTTGAAGAAACTGTTAAATCAAGTGTTTGATAGAGGTTAATGGCTCTTACTGTTCGTTTCAACACATGCCAATATATCTTTTTCTCTGCCATTAGGAACAGTACTTTGCAGAAATCTCTCTTTTTATCTTCATGCAAGGGTAGGAAGGAAACCGTTAACCAAACGTGGCATAGCCGAAACGTTGATGCTGCTCCTGTTTTCTTAAGACTGATAGCCAATTTTATTTTTTTCTAGAATTGACATCATGTTTAATGAATAAATTACATTGGTTCGCCTGCCGCACAAACCGAAAGCAGGTGAACCCATTTTAAAGGTTATCAAAATGTCTGCATCTTAAAATCAAAACAGAAGCAACAAAAAAAAAAGTCACCATACAGCTCACACCGAACCCTTTGAGAACAAAAACGAACCTGCAGCCTTCGGTTATGCTTCTTACATTGATCTGAGCCTCATTTTATGCTAGCTTTTGTACCTCTTGACTGAAATTATTATGAGAAAGAAGGTTAAGGTTGCAACACAAACATCCCAGCAAGTTCCTCAGTTCCTAATGAAACATCTAAATATAAGCAAGTTGGATGCAGTAAAATCTCGTGCCGTTTAATCCTGGGAAGGGGACTGGGAGCAATGTTTCATTTGCAAAGCAGTGGTGGGTTGCCCCCAGTTCGGACCAGTTCGCAAGAACTGGTAGTAAAACCGGCAGGAGGCCCCACCCACTGCCCCGGATGTCATCATTGGCGATCTGTGCATGCGCAGAAGCAAGGTACGCGAGCGATCCTGGTCCGAACCGGTAGTAAAGTTAAGTAGAACCTACCCGTGTTGCAAAGGTGTTCGCTATTTAGATAACCGTCAGCTGCACTTTGATAAAAGTGTGAGAAACTTCGTATTATACAGGGGAGGGGTGCATTTGTGTTCCTCTTAAAGTTGTTTGTGCACTAGATGTAGGATATGTGTTTCCAGGTAGTGTGGCTCTGTTCTGTTATATGTCCCAAAGGCAGGGGTGAAATGCTACGGGTTTGTGAAAACTGGTAGTGGCGGTGGCGGCAGGTGGTTCGGAGAACCAGTAGCGGCGGCAGTGCGAGGCTGTGCCCACCGGTCTGGACGTCGTTACTTCCTAGTTTTAACCAGGAAGTAACCTGTTTTTTACCCTCTGCGCATGCGCAAAATCGCATGTGACGTGCGCTCAGCGTACGCACTTCCGAACCAGTAGGGAAGGTAAATAGATTTCACCCCTGCCCAAAGGTGCTTTTTCAAAAGGCAACTTGGACTTTGTTTTTCCTCGAAGATGTTTTGCTACTCATCCAAGAAGCTTCCTTCAGGTTCTGACTGGAAGAAGGCAACGACTTCTTCAGAATTGAAGAAGCTTCTTGGGTGAGAAGTGAAACGTCTTCAAGGGGAAAAATTAAGTCCAGTTGCCTTTTGAAAAAAAAAAAACACCTTTGGACAACCAAGGATGACTGAGAATCTCCATAGAGTTAAAAACAACTGATTTTTCTCTTCTCTTCTCTTCTCTTCTCTCCTCTCTCCTCTCCCCTCCCCTCCCCTCCCCTGCCCTCCCTTCTCCTCTCCTCTCCTCTTTTTTTCTTTTCTTTTCTTTGACAGATGCTTCTGGCACATCCCATGGCCTTCCCCAGATGCAGCAAATGCTTTTGGCCAGTCCTGCTGAAGAAGCAAACCCAGACTCCAACACTTGCATCTCACATTTCCTGGAGCCTTGTGATAATACGCCTCGCCGTCGCTCCGAGCGCACTGCACCGCCGAAGTTTCCGTCGCTATTTCATTTTCAGAACAGTGAATTTCTCATCGAAACGGCCAATCAGAAACCTGACCTGGTGACGTCAACCACATCAGGCCAGGCCAGCGAATTTGTAGACAGCCTTCCTTGTGGCCAGCCATTAAATAAATCCTACCTTCAGAGTTCTGGGTTCCCTTTTTCTCCTGTTTGTCATTCCAACGAGGGCGACTTCTCCTCGGAGCCGGTGTCTGAAAATAGGAAGGATTGTCCATCCCTTGCCCATGGAGCTAAAGGGATGACAGACAGATGGAAATACTTTGAAGCTGAGAAATACGTGTCAGCTCAAAGGAAACGGGTGCCAAATGAAGGAGAACCTTCTGAGGCTTCTACTCCAACCTGTAGTAGTAGTCATCTGGAAGCTGTAGGGCACTGCTCTACTGAGACGGTTACAGAAACTAGTACTCCAAATAAGAGACATGTAAATGGGTACCTTCCTTTGAAATTTGCAAGCACCCCCAAGAAAAGGCGGTTGGAGGAGATTCAGGATGAGCGGTCACAGATGTTTGAGCGTTGCAGTTGCGCAGAGAGACATCTGGAAGGAAGAAGCGAGCAGGAACCAATGGGAATCGTCACCAGGAAATCGAAGCGAATTGGAGTTCAACAAAAGGTAAATCTGCCATGGGAGCAGAGGAAAATAATAATAAATCTCTCTATGTTTTGTGACCAGAGTCAGAGCGGAATTAAGAGACACTTTGCAAAGGGAAATTCGAGTCTTTTCTCTCGGCATAGTTTTGCGTGTATGTTTTGGTTGCCAGTTTATATTCAATCAGTAAAACATGGCCAATGCAGGTAATCCTTGATTTTGTCATAATTGAGTCCGGCACATGACCGACTAGATTTTACCACTTTTTCGAGGTGGGCTCCTTCAAGTGAACTCATCGTTTACTAAGGATGGATTTTTGCCAGGAATCGGAAATAAATCCTGTTTTTGTTCGGGAAAAACATCAAACATCAGGGTTGCGTGACCACAGGACACTTGGAAACGGCCATAAACTCTGGCTGATTGCCAAGCACCCAAAATAACCAGCGGGTAGTTGTCAGAACTTCAGAATAAGTTCGCAAGTACTTTTTTTTTTGAGGAGGGGGGTGTCATTAGTTCAAACATTTACTAAACCACTTGTAGTGAATTTAGGACTATTTGTCATTGGATTTAGTGAGAAACCATAGGGTGGCAACATTTTAAACATAAGATTTTCTCATTTGTAGAATGCCAGTCCTCAAGTTATGACCACAGTTGAGCCCAAAATGTATGTTGCCGAGACATTTCTTAAGTGAATCACTGCAATTGTTGAGTAAATCTGGCTTCCCCATTGACTTTGCTTGTCAGAAGCTTGCAAAAGGGGACCACGTTATGTTAATTTTATTTATATACCGCCCTTAAATTGGTGTACAGCCAATTTAAAAACATAAATATGACCCTGGGACATTGCAGCCGTCATAAATATGAACCAGTTGCCAAGCGTCCGAATTTTGATGATGTGTCCGTGGGGATGCTGCAGTGGTCATAAGCATGAAAAACGCTTGTCCCTTTTTCCCCCCCCCAGTGCCGTTCTTAACGTTGAACGGTCACTAAATGAGCTGTTGTAAGTCGAGAACTACCTGTAGTTGAATTTGGGTGGGACTTAAAGCACACTTTGGATACCTGGGGGAAACCATATTGCCGATTTCTTACTCAACTCCTTCTGACTTAGGGGTCAGCAACCCATGGCTCTGGAGCCGCATGTGGCTCTGGAGCCGCATGTGGCTCTTTCTTTTTCCTCTGCTACCGCTCCCTGTCGCCGATTGGCTCCACAATTGATAGGGCTTTCCGTTAGGACAGGTAGAGGAAAAAGGACGCCGCGCTAGGAGGAGACTCTATGGTGGGGGAACTGGACTTTTTTTTTTTTTAATTTGATTTATATGCCGCCCTTCTCCGGAGACTCAGGGCGGCTTACAGTGCGTTAAGCAATAGCCTTCATACTTTTGTATATTTATACAAAGTCAGCTTATTGCCCCCACGATCTGGGTCCTCATTTCACCTACCTTAGAAAGGATGGAAGGCTGAGTCAACCTTGAGCCTGGTGGGATTTGAACTTGCAGTAATTGCAAGCAGCTGATCTTAATAACAGTGAATTAGTCCACTGGGTCACCAGGACTTGCTGTCGGCTCCAGAATTGAATGGGAGGCTTCTGGTTAGGGCCTTTGAGTGTTTAAGGTTGCCGACCCCTGTTCTAGCTGTTCTCTCATCCCCAAATTGTTCCAAAATAGTGATTTAAACATGACCAGAATTTTTAAAAACAACAAGGATTCATTTTGCTTTTCTCTCTCTCTCTCTTAGGAGAATGCGAAAGGAGACGGTTTTCACTTTATACGCAACCCACCTACAGCAGAGCTCTGCTCTCAAGTGCAGTCTGTAAGGTTAGTCTCTTTCCTAGCTAGTCACACATATCATGGGAAAGGATCTATGTTGCATCTGCTGAGCCAGAAGAACCAATCCATTTATGGAGAACAGTTAGTGCAGCGACTGCTGCTTTCCATAAAATCATGCTAATAACCTCACATTTTCGCTCCCGAGACCCAGCACATTTGAATATTTGCTTACCTTCCGGTCTGGTGCTTTTCATGTTTCTTGTTTTTGATCTCTAGGATCTCAAGAGCATTACTGGGATGGGCACGCTGGGTTTTCAGCAACGCAGAGAAGCAATAAACTTCCCAAAGATTCCTTGATCTCAGGTTGAATTACCCAGACGCTTTCGTTACGGTTTAAGCTGTTTGGTTTTTTTTTTTACATATATATATTCTGTTTTTCTGAAGATAGGTATGTTGTTCCGATTTCACTATACAGAAAAGAAAGAAACCCATCACCTTTTTTTCATCGTAAGGTGGTTCGGATGTCTCGCACAAAGATTCGCTTTGATTTTTGATAACAAAGATGTGCCACCTGCCTCTTTTTAAGAATGGCAGAACGACAATGCCATAAGACATAATGCGCCTATTTATATAAACTGTAAGTGGGACTCAGCTATAAATGCAAACCTGTTTGTATGCTTTTGTTTCATAACTTGTTAAAATAAACTGGCAACCATTACAGCTTGTCTTGTATGTCATAAAGATAAAGAGTTATTTTTAAGTACGGGGAAGCTAGTGTTTTTTTTTTTATAGTTGGTTGTAAATACAATGCAAAGAATTTTAGTCTTTAAAAGTTGACATATGGAAACTACAATTCCTAAGCTAGGGTGCCCTGACATACAAAACCTGTAATTTTATCTGCAACGAGGGATTTGCAGGCATTTTAAGGAACGTATCCATTTTTGAAGTTAGAGTGGATCTGTAGCCTACTTGCCTTTATAGCTGGTCCATTTTTCTCCCTTAAGAGACTTCCACTTTAGACTCTAACATGCCATAGGTTCTCCATCAAAGGTGGCACACCGCGCCTTCTCTGATGGCACGCTAGCCGTCGTCCCAATTCAGCTCTGCTGCGCATGCCTCCTGCCTCACGCCTCCAGTCTTCGGGTCTCCGCTGCAGGGAGGTGGCAGTGCGCGTGGGGGTGGGGCGCATGCGCGAGGCCCATGCACCCATTGCATTTTGGGGGTTCGGACATTTGGGCACACGCACTTTGGGCTTTCGGTCTGGAAAAGGTTAGCCATCACTGCTTTAGACAGTATATTCTCTGTCTAAATGTTACATGTTGCACAATTTACTTGTGCCTTAGAATTTCAGGAGTTTGTAGAGAGTTAAATCCATAAAACAGTAGCACGTAGCTAAAAAACCACATAGTGGTTTTTAATGCAGTTAAGTCTAGAATACAGCATTTCATTTATGGATACGATTCCAGTTTGGTTTGTCGCAGTGAGTGAGATGCCACTAGTGAGCCTGCAACACATGACGTCAAATAACTCTCTCTGATGTTATTCTCCAGTGACAGAATTTATATCTTCATGCTTCTAAAGTGGCAAGTTCCATTACAGGTTATGCCTGATACTCATGAATCTGTTTTATCTCTTTTACAACAGGAACAAATGGATGTAATTGCTTCTTGTAGCTTTCATAGTTCCGAATTATATTAAAAACTTCCTTTGTCTGTTCTCAGTCTACTATCAGTTTCATTAGCTAACTATGCAAGAAAGCAATACTAAATTTTTAGAGCATTTCAGGAGACACATATATGCTATGTGTCATTAAGGTAACTTGAGTGTGGCATCGAGAAAGACCATATGGAAGAAGGTAAAACATTCATTACTCTAATAGAAATACATCTAGTGAAATGCTACACAAATTAAACATTTCTTGCTGTAAGTGATGAACGGTTTGCACAGTTGTATATATTTGTAAAAAAAAAAATGCCATAAAGGTAGTAAACAATTGTATGCCAACATCCATATGAATTAAAATGCTTATTTTTAATTATTTTTGTCATCTCCTCCTTTCATTTAATTACAAAATACTTCATATAGCTTACATGCTTGATAAAATGTCTTGATAAAATTAAAACAAATTAGGAAAAATACAACAGCACAGCTCTCGATAAAAAATATACCTTGTGTGCCAATTTTCCAAATTCGAGCACAGTCACTCAAACATAGTTTGAAAGTTAAAATAAAGTTCTGTGGTTCTTTGCGTTAAAATAAGGACCTTAATGTAAATAAGTTGGCTGTTTGTGCTAGAATTTTTTTTTTTTTAAGATGCATGCAATAATTATCTGGTAATAGATGGCAGATACCCAAGTACAGTTACAAGGAGCTCAGCCCCCTACTGAGCATCTCTTGTGGTTGAGGATGATTGGTATTTGGAACCATTATGCCAAAATGTTATGTGTGTGGAAACAGGTTTGTGTGTATGTGGCGTTCCGCTAGTAGACACTGTTGTGTGAACTCTGCATCTGCATATATCCTCCATTATCTCAACTGTGGTGTGGTTCATAATTTTTCCTTGTCTCAATCCAGAAGGCAAGAATGCCTTCAGAGGATGGGATTTCCACGTTGGCTGGGAACCTCTCAACTGAAAGCTGTATAACCTTTCCAGTCCTCCGGGAGAATATCGCACAGATTAGCCGAGCAGCCACATATTTTTTCCTTCCAGTGTCTTGAAAAAAAGGCTAGTGGTGAAAGTACCGAATACTCTACGAAACAGCTGCATAACTATATTTAATGCAGTGTTTTAGTTGCAGGCTATCAGTGTGGAGAAATATGTACTTACCCTTTCGTCTATGTGCTAGTAGTGCTTCGGATGGAAGGAGCCGTTAACAAGTTAAGCGATTCGTATTGTAAAAACTATTTCCTAGAGTCTCCTTAAAAGCCAGTGGATGGATTGGACGGTAAGGTGTTTGCTTTAAGGGGAAGGCTGCAAATCCTGATTCGTGAGACAAGGCTACGGGCTAAGCATCTTCACAATGAGTTGGAACAGAAACGCCAAGCTTGGTGTGATGCCCTCGCATCTTCCCACGATAGACGAAAAGTCTTCTCCGTTCCTCCCATCTTCTCTGGCCACCGCAAAGCACTGCTGAACCTTGTAGCAATGTTAAAAGGGAGCTGAGCGGAGAGGCCTGATAACACCAGAATAAACAAGATGGGAACAATGGCAATTTCGAAGATTTAATCGTGGACAGGAGGAACTTGCAACCTCATTTGGGTTAACCTGGTTGAAAGCTGCTACGATGCGCATTGTCCCTCCTACCTTCTTCACGCCTAAGCCTCTCATCGGTGCCGGGAAATATTTTGTTCTAGCATGAGAGTATTGTTCCTAGACTATAAAAGGATGTGGATAGAAGGAAAGAAGACCTTAAGGACAAATATGGTATAGGATAGCAGCAGAGTAAGTTTGTTACAAGAGACATGTACCTGGTTTAACTGAGTGCCTGCTTTTAAACTCCCCTACAAACCACAAGCTAGCCTAATCTCGAACTTCCAAAACATACGATGCAAGGCAAGCAAGTTTAGTGTATGTAAAATAACCCCCCCCCCCCATCCCGCCTGCTGGTGGTTCTCAGTTTCTGGCACTATAACATTTGTCACATCTGGTACCAACTGTACAACTTCCGCTGGAAAAAACCAGTTTCCTGCAGACTTGAGATTTTGGCTTTTTCTCACACAAACCATTAGAATACTGGGCACTTGGATGAGCGTGTACAAGGATGAAAAGATGAAACGGGGCGATCCAGAAAGACGTGCAGGAGATTAGATGCCACTATCCATCACTGGAAATCCCAGTTCTTAACAGCCAAGGAGCGATGGGAGGGCCGGTCCCTTGTTCATCCTTGTACCAAAGAACTCGCGCCCTCACCGCTGAGCTGTTGCTTCAGACCGTAAGCCTCTCTCTTGTCCTCCCTTCAATGGAGCGGCCATCATGCAGAATCATTCAATGCTCGTGTATCGGAGACTTGGAGAGGGGCACAGCAGTTCTTTGGTCTAACGCTGTATTTTGTGCATTCTTTAGAGTTTGTTCTATAGCTTGGGGCAGCTCTTCTTCTGTTTCTGCTCTTGAGTCGGAGGCAACCACATTCTGTTCTTGTGGGGGAGGGCCTAGAAGAAAGTCGCCGCAAATGGTCAACACAACTGGATTGATTGACAACAGCCCAATTCCCAGAAGCAAGAGAACCCCAAGAAATCAGAATTGAGAGAACCTCTAGTCCCGTGATGGCAAACCTATGGCACGCGTGTGGGCATGCACACCAGCGCTAGCTGCTCTTTTGGCGCAACGCGTGCGTGCCAGCCAGCTAGTCTTCCTGTGTGCCAGAGCACCGGAAATCCTCTGGCCAGCTGGTCTTCGGGTTTCCAGCGCTCTGGCACGTGCATGCACATTCCGGTTTGGGCACTCGGTGCCGAAAAGGTTTGCCGTCACTGCTCTAGTCCTTCATGCAAAAGATGTTTTTATTTTATTTATTTATTTTATTTTATTTTTATTTATATGCCGCCCTTCTCCGGAGACTCAGGGCGTCTTACAATGCGCTAAGCAATAGCCTTCATACTTTTGTATACTTATACAAAGTCAGCTTATTGCCCCCACAAACCAGGTCCTCATTTTACCCACCTTCGAAAGGATGGAAGGCTGAGTCAACCTTGAGCCTGGTGAGAATTGAACTCGCAGTAATTGCAGGCAGCTGGATGTTAAATGCTGTCTTAGTAGGAGGCATTAGCCTCCTACGCCACTCAGGCTGTTCTAATGCTCTTCAAACAACATAGGCAATAAATGGAGGTTGGCTGAGCATCATAAATTCTATGTGGTTCTATCTCTAAGCTTTGATTATGAGCCGCTGAGGCGCAGTGGTTTGAGTGCAGTACTGCAGGCTACTTCTGCTGACTGCCGGCTGCCAGCAGTTTGGCGGTTCAAATCTCAACCAGCCTGACGATTGACTCATCCTTCCATCCTTCCGAGGTGGGTAAAATGAGGACCCAGATTGTTGGGGGCAAGAGGCTGACTCTGTAAACCGCTTAGGACTGTAAAGCACTGTGAAGCAGTATTTAAGTCTTAAGTGCAATTGCTATTAACAATGATCAAAGTTGTCCTGTCCTTAAACTTTGGAATGACCGCGGGAGATGTTTACAATTCAGAAGATGCGTTTACATCTAGGAAGACTAAAGTTGGGGTACTTCTCTCTTTCTTACCTAGAGAATCCAAGGGTGCAGACAGTCCAGTCTCCAAGAGCAACTTGGGCTTAGTCTTCCATTTCAGAATAGGGGAGCGTTGCAAACAAAGAGGGATTTTTGCATCTGTAAGGAATACAGGCCAAGTTTATAACCAGATCTAGAAAAGACACCTCGCAATCCAGAACAAAAGTGCAACCGGCAGTACCGCACTGCGTATAATATTCAGGATGTAGGGCAGATAGTGATGTAAACTAGGGGTGAAATGTAAAATGTGTTACTACTGGTTCTGTGGGCGTGGCTTGGTGGGGGGGGGTAATGTGACTGGGTGGGCGTAGCCAACTTTTTTTTTTTAAAACTTTTCAAAGCATTTTTTCTAATGCTTTGAAAAGCCTCTGGCGATCAGGCAACTCAGCTAGGATCGTCAGAGACTTTTCGAAGCATTTTTTTAAACCGCCTCTTCGGCCAAGAGGTTGCAGGAAAAAATGCTTTGAAAAGCCTCTGACAATCCCAGCTGAGCCGCGCGATCATCAGAAGCTTTTTTTTTTACTTTTAAAAGCATTTTTTCGTCGGAAGAGGTTGTAGAAAAAATGCTTTTAAAAGTAAAAAAAAAAAGCCTCCGACGATCGTGCAACTCAGCTGAGCATGTTTGGGGGGGGCGCACAGGGATTTTTGCTACTGGTTCGCCGAACTACCCGCCGCCATCGCTACCAGATCGGGCGATCCGGTCCGAACCGGGAGCATTTCACCCCTGATGTAAACCATGCTTCAGCAGAGCTCTTGGTGGCAAGACACCTCATTTTTACCTTCTGGAAAATGGGCTCCTGCTTGGAGTCTACAGCAGCAGCTGCAAATCAGACTTTGCTGAAGTAGAATTTTGCTGTTGCTTCTTCATAATGGACATAATTTCTGTATTTTTCTATACTTGAATGAGAATATACGTGCGCTGCAAAGCCTTTGTTTCCAGCTATTTATCATGGGTAAATGAGCTCCTTTGGTAGCATGAGATTTATTTACTTATTTACTGGTTTGATTTATATGCCGCCCTTCTCCGGAGACTCAGGGCGGCTTATAATGCGTTAAGCAATAGCCTTAGACCTCCGGGTATTTTGCTGTGCCCTCAGGACCCTGTTGTTCCGCCAGGCCGGGCTATCAACGTAATAATTTTAAATCAGGTGTTTTAAATTTTGGGGGTTTTAAACAGAGCCGAAATTATTTCATAATTTTAAATTATTTTAATTGATCTTTGTCTTGTGCTTTTAATAGGCTGTACACCGCCCTGAGTCCTTCGGGAAAAGGGTGGTATAGAAATAAAATAATAATAATAATAATAATAATAATAATAATAATAATAATAATAATAATAATTATTATTATTATTATTATTATTATTATTCATACTTTTGTATATACCTGCTTAGTAGGGCTTTCAGGGGCCCCCCTAAGCGGTGTTCTTTTTTTAATACAAAGTCAGCTTATTGCCCCCACAATCCGGGTCCTCATTTTACCTTCCTCGGAAGGATGGAAGGCTGAGTCAACCTTGAGCCTGGTGAGATTTGAACTCGCAGTAATTGCAGGCAGCCGGCAGCTAAGTGCTGCTTAACAGCACTTTAGTCCGCTGCACCACCAAGGCTCCTTAGATAGACGTGAAACGTTACATCTTTAAACTGGACTTGCTTAAGGACTCCATGATTAATTGAACAACTGCCCTGATTCGCTTAACAACCAGGGCAAAACTCATAAAAGGGGGCGAGACTCACTTAATCTTTGCTTAAGCCTTGCTTAGCAATGGAAACTCTGCTATCCGCTGTGGTCCGTAAGTCAAGGACTACCTGTATTTCAGGTTCCTATCATTGTCTGCTCATCCATGATCAACAGGTAAATTGTACTTTCTCTTCCCTTCCACCGTACGCCTTAAGCGTTCTCCATCCCTCAGCCTAAAACGCACGAAGGGCATAGGGGAAGATGAATTGCTGTGCCAATTTACATTCCGGGATACAATAACCCATAATAAGGGTGGCAAGTTGAAGCGGCCCCAAGAGAAATCTTTCCTTTAACACAGGGGTGTCAAACTTGATTTTATTGAGGGATGCATCAAGGTTGTGTTTGACCTCAGGGTGGGGCTGGGGGCTGGGTGGGCGTGGCCAGCTCGATGTCACTCGTGTCTGGCAGCGAAAATGGGCTCCCGAGCTCCAATTTTGGCTGTCACAGCCTCCTGCAACCCTGTGCCAGTAAAAACGGAGCTCAGGAGACTGTTTTCACCGGCAGAAACACCGCGAGCCAGTCCTTTGCTGATCCCAGGTCGACCCGGTGGGCCAGATCTAAGTATCCCGCAGGCCGGATCCATCTCCTGGGCCTCGAGTTTGACACCTCTCCTTTAACAGTACTGCACTATTGCTCTGCACTATTTTTCTTCCCCTGATTAAACATAAATTTCCATATTAGCCCTCACCTCCCCTTTGCATGTTTAGGTAAAGGTAAAGGTTCCCCTCGCACATATGTGCTAGTCGTTTCCGACTCTAGGGGGCAGTGCTCATCTCCGTTCCAAAGCCGAAGAGCCAGCGCTGTCCGAAGACGTCTCCGTGGTCATGTGGCCGGCGGGACTCAATGTCAAAGGCGCATGGAACGCTGTTACCTTCCCACCAAAGGCGGTCCCTATTTTTCTACTTGCATTTTTTACGTGCTTTCGAACTGCTAGGTTGGCAGAAGCTGGGACAAGTAACGGGAGCTCACTCCGTTACACGGCACTAAGGATTCGAACCGCTGAACTGCCGACTTTTCGATCGACAAGCTCAGCATCTTAGCCACTGAGCCACCATGTCCCCCCCCCCTTTTTTTTTTTTGCATGATTACAAGGAAGCATTTGTTGTAGTAAAACTTTCAGGCAATATAGACATTTCTTCTTAAACGTTAACAAAATCTGAAATGACTCATAGAAACATTGACTTGGAAAGAGAATTTTATCCCAGATTTTTTGGAATCGGCATTTTTCCCCCCTCTCCCCCCTCTGCTTTTTGGAAGTCTTTCA
>WNWU01000105.1:169768-187110 GCA_012654045.1 Ptyas mucosa
TCCATTCCATTCCATTCCATTCCATTCCATTCCATTCCATTCCATTCTTTCCATTTCCATTTTTATTTCTCCTTCTATTTCTATCTCTTTTTCTATTTCTATTCTACTCTATTCTAGATGTATTGTTCTTTTATATTATTACATTCAATGCCCGTTTAGTGATGGATCCCAAATGTTTCCTGGAATCAGACAGATCTATATCCCTCACCTTTTTTGTCAAAAGAACTATTTTCCTAATCTTGGCATCTTTTGCTTCCCTAACAACCCACAGGAAAACATTTCTTCTGAAAGGTAGCACTGACTGGCAAATGGAAACCTTTCAGAATTGGTACTGCGTCATGTTTAGTCCTAGTGTAGTTGGCGGGTTTTACTTCCTGGAAAGGGTACAGTAAAGTACAGAGAACCCAGGTTGATACAGTGGTTAAGGCACCGGGCTACAAAACCGGGAGACTGTGAGTTCTAGTCTTGCTTAGGCAAATGTCCAATATTCTTACCCAGGGGTGGGCTGCTGGGGGTTCATAGGGGTTCGGGAGAACCTCTAGGTAAGATTCTGTGCAGTTCAGAGAACCCGCAAATCCCACTCCTGGCTGGCCCCGCCCACCCTACCGCGCCCCACCCAGGAGTTCCCACGCGGTCCATTTTGGATGCAGTTAAGTGCAGGGCACGCAAGGAGGCTCGGGGAGTGTGAAAAACGAGCCTACTGGAAGTTTGGGAAGGATGGAAATAGGCCTGTTTCCGGCCTCCAGAGGGCCTCCGGAGCCTGGGGAGGCCGTTTTCGCCCTCCCGGAGGCTCGAAAAAAACCTCCAGAGCCTGGGGAGGGCAAAAACACCCCGCCCCTCACCGTGGTGCAGGAAGCCAACTAAGCCACGTCCACCATGGCCACGCCCACCCAGCAACCGGGCAGAGAACCCCTTGCTAACATGTTTGAAGACCACCCCTGGGCTTACCTGTTTCTTTTTGCCTTCAGAAGACAACACCTTGGTGACCCCAATCCGATGCAGCATGACATGGACACGTTGTTCAAAGGAACTGGGCAGCTCACCATCGCTCTTCTCAAAGGACCGTTTCTGTAGGACAAAACATTGAACGTTAATCCCCCTCCCCATGATAAATATTACTTCGATTCGCATATCAGAAGCCGTAGTTATGTCACACCCACTAATATAACTGCCACACTGAAAATATATATATATTTTCAGTATATGTATATATATATACACAGAAGATATATATATATTCATTCATTCATTCATTTTCAGGGGTGTTCTTTTCTGAAATCATCCCTCTGGGATTCTGCTACAAACACAAACAAGCCAAAACAGGAGTCCTTGGTGCTTTCTGAACCGGGCGGTTTTCTTGCAGACGTTTCATTACCTAAACTAGGTAACATCATCAGTGCTAGTGTTAGTGACTAGCACTAATGATGTTACCTAGTTTGAGTAAGAAACATCTGCAAGAAAACAAGCAAAGCCGGACACAAGGAAGGAGCCCTCATTTCAAGCTCTGGTGGCTCAGCAGACTAAAGCAGTGTCATTAACTGTTATTAAGATCAGCTGCCTGCAACTACTGCAAGTTCAAATCCCACCAGGCTCAAGGTTGACTCAGCCTTCTATTCTTTCTAAGGTGGGTAAAATGAGGACCCAGATTGTGGGGGCAATAAGCTGACTTTGTATAAATATACAAAAGTATGAAGGCTATTGCTTAACGCATTGTAAGCCGCCCTGAGTCTCCGGAGAAGGGCGGCATATAAATCAAATTAAAACAAAAAACAAAAACCTTGAGCTACAAATATTCTCCTTTTTAAGCCAAAGTAGACTAGGTGCCTTCTTTCACAAACCATCATTGCTGCCATCCAGATAACATTCACCTCCGTCCACTTTTGTTCCCTGTTTTGAGACACCAAGAAATGTCATTCTTCTGTCTCTACAGTAAGGATTGTTCGGTAAATGTGGAGCTGCGGTCACCATACCTGCTGTTTCCTAAGACATGACCGGGCAGGGAAGACAATTCCCCCACAATTTCCCTACGGCTCCTCCATAAAATAGACAAGAGCCTTGGTAGTACAGTGGTCTAAAGCACCCTGTTATTAACACCAGCTGCCTGCAATTATTGCAGGTTCGAATCTCACCAGGCTCAAGGTTGACTCAGCCTTCCACCCTTTCTAAGGTAGGTGAAATGAGGACCCAGATTGTGGGGGCAATAAGCTGACTTTGTATAAATATACAAAAGTATGAAGGCATTGCTTAGCGCATTGTAAGCCGCCCTGAGTCTCCGGAGAAGGGCGGCATATAAATCAATTTTTTTTAAAAAAATGATCATCTCAGGCTAATTGCCTAAATATTGTTGCATGTCCACATGGTCTCCTTCACATACAGCCAGAAGATCAACACCCTCAAAAGGAAACATTCCAGTGACTCCCAAGTAACCACCACAAAAAACCGTAGACCCAGCGAAGTCCAGTTGGGTTGGTGGGTGAATCTATCAACTTATCATTGACAAGTCCCCTCTGCCAAAAATTTCTCATTTTTTTTTAGAGAAAATGGACTCTTCATATGCTAAGCAGAGATGATAATTCCAGGCCATCTTCTGAAAGTTTAACCCTGTCCCCCCCGTCTTGTTGAATAAGAAGCCTTCTTGAAATGCCATGAGTTCTCCATGTTGAGTTCCTGTTGTGGCCTGCCAGCGGCCAGCGGAGCTGGTTGCAGACTCAGACAGTGAGGAGGTTGGGGAGGAACATGGGCCAGTCCTGGAGTCTGGGGAAGGCTCTGATGAGGGCTCTACGTCGGAGGCAGAGAGGGGGCCAGGGTCGTCTGACACTTGTCAGCTGCCTTTGGAGTCGGACATCGGTGGGGCAGAAGAACAGCTAGAGCCTGTTCTCGGTGTGTGCATGTGCAGAGCTGCCAGGATAAGGGAACAGCTAAAGAACAAGGGTCGACTTAGGAGTAAAGCCACGGTGGACAGTGAACGGCCCCTCCCAGAGGGAATAAAAGAGGAGAGAAAGGGGAGGGGAGTTTTCAGGAGACATTCAGGAGAGCCTGAGTGGCGTAGCAGGCTAATGCCTCCTATTAAGGCAGCATTTAACATCCAGCTGCCTGCAATTACTGCGAGTTCAATTCTCACCAGGCTCAAGGTCGACTCAGCCTTCCATCCTTTCTAAGGTGGGTAAAATGAGGACTCGGTTGTGGGGGCAATAAGCTGACTTTGTAGAAAAATATACAAAAGTATGAAGGCTATTGCTTAACGCATTGTAAGACGCCCTGAGTCTCTGGGGAAGGGCGGCATATATATATATATATATATATATATATATATATATATATATATACACACACACACACACACACACACACATATATATTAGTTCGCTTAATTGGCTCGTGACTCTCCGAGACTCCTTGCCAAGTTTTGAAGATATCGGCCTGGCAGCTCTCCAAGCCAGATATGGTCTGTGACTGTAAATTCTCCCTTGAAAGACTTTGCTAGATGTGAATGAGAAGAATTCACAGTAACTTAATAAAAGGGGGGTTTTGTCGGGACAAGGAGTCTGGTTCATGCTCCTGGGAAGCCTAGGTCCATGGTGGAAGGAAAGAGGAACAAATAACCACAGAGCTACCGATGACATCCAAGAAGAGACTTACCTTCTCATGCCTGACACCAAGTCCCTCTGTCTCTTCTCCCGACAAGAGTATCAAGGACTGAGATTTCCCTTCTCTGGAGTACTTTGGCCTGGCCCTACGGGCGCTATCTGGGGTCTGGCTTTGCTCCAGGTAGCCTCTGTTCTCCCCAGCCAGCCCTCCTTCCTCAGATTTACTTAGCGCTTTGGCCGAGTCGCTGGCTTTGCTGGGGGTCCTTAAAATGTCACTGAGCATCAGCTTCCTGCCCCTTGCTGGTGAGGGACTACCCTCGGAGTCTTTCTCGGACTTGGGCCCCCGACTTGACTTTGGCTTCTTGAAGGCAAAGAAGTGTCCGATTTTCTTTTTTAAGGTCCGAGAACCAGAAGATGGTGATGCGACAGCTGTGGGAGAGGTTTCCAAGGAAGTAGGACTGCAGGAAGGAAAGGAAGCATGGAATTACTTGCAGTATTATATGGGATGGGGGAAATGAATCAAGAGGTTACAGGTAGGTCACCCTTGCCAAAAATATGTCCATAAGGTTTTGCAGGTACTATTTGGAAGAAGAACAAGATCGGTACTTACTTACTTACTTACTTACTTACTTATTTATTTAATTTATATAGTTAGTTAGTTAGTTAGTTAGTTAATCAACCATGTACTAGGAGCCTGAGTGGCGTAGGAGGCTAATGCCTCCTACAAGGCAGCATTTAACATCCAGCTGCCTGCAATTACTGTAAGTTCGAATCTCACCAGGCTCAAGGTTGACTCAGCCTTCCATCCTTTCTAAGGTGGGTAAAATGAGGACCCGGTTTGTGGGGTGATAAGCTGACTTTGTATAAAATATACAAAAGTATGAAGGCTATTGCTTAACACATTGTAAGCCGCCCTGAGTCTCCGGAGAAGGGCGGCATATAAATAAGAATAAAAATTTTAAAAAATTAAAAAATGAATAAAATGTACTAGATAACAGATATAAGTATAAATTTAGAGCCTTGATGGCGCAGCAGACTAAAGTGCTGTTAAGTAGCACCAGGTACCTGCAATTACTGCAAGTTCGAATCTCATCAAGTTCAAGATTGACTCAGCCTTCCATCCTTTCAAGGTAGGTAAAATAAGGACCCGGATTGTGGGGGCAATAAGCTGACTTTGTATAAAAAAGAACACTGCTTAG
The DNA here is from genome assembly GCA_012654045.1 of Ptyas mucosa. Taxonomy (NCBI): domain Eukaryota; kingdom Metazoa; phylum Chordata; class Lepidosauria; order Squamata; family Colubridae; genus Ptyas; species Ptyas mucosa. The sequence continues at coordinate 174,555 of WNWU01000105.1, forward strand.
GGGGGGCCGAAAGCCCTACTAAGCAGGTATATACAAAAGTATGAAGGCTATTGCTTAACGCATTGTAAGAAGCCCTGAGTCTCCGGAGAAGGGCGGCATATAAATCGAACCAATGAATAAATAAAATAAATAAATAAATATGGACATGAACAAGGAATGAATACAAATAAATGGGGACAGTAAGACAGGGATGGTAGGCGTGCTGATGCACTTATGCATGCCCCCCTTTACGGACCGCTTAGGAATGGGGTGAGAACCATGGTAGATAGTTGAAGGTTGAATATGATCAACCTGTTTTTGACAGGGATTAGAACATAGAATCTTAGGGTTGGAAGGATCTTGAAGATCTTCTAATTCAACCCTACATCTCTATTCACAAAGGTCTGGGTGGGGGGGGGGGGGTTAGGTATTAAGGAGACGAACTTTGCATACATAGCCCCAAATAACAGACTTTTACTACTTATACAGTAGAAGCTAGGCAAACTGCTCTCCTTGTTCCATTATATGGCTTGAAACTGTCACTATTCATTGGGGAAACATGTTTTTGAGTTGGACTTAACTCATTTATGACTACATAGGGATTCTAGGCTGATCAAACCGGTCAGTCCTAGAAGAGATCAACCCTGACTGCTCTTTAGAAGGCCAGCTCCTGAAGATGAAACTCAAATACTTTGGCCACCTAATGAGAAGGAAGGACTCCCTGGAGAAGAGCCTAATGCTGGGAACGATTGAGGGCAAAAGAAGAAGGGGACGACAGAGAATGAGGTGGCTGGATGGAGTTACTGAAGCAGTCGGCGTGAGCTTAAATGGACTCCAAAGGATGGTGGAGGACAGGAAGGCCTGGAGGAACGTTGTCCATGGGGTCGCAATGGGTCGGACACGACTTCGCAACTAACAACAACAAGGCTGATCTCCCTTTTCACTCCGCCCCTAGTTCCTGCCATCCTTTCTCCTACATCAAAGGACTTCAACAATAACAACATTTATCATCAGCATTATATGCCGACGAGCCTTGTTTTTACCTGATCATGGCTGGCTGGGGAATTCTGGAAGCTGAAGTCCACATCAGTAGTGGGTTTCAAATTTTTTTACTACCGGTTCTGTGGGTGTGGCTTGGTGGACGTGGCAGAGGAAGGATACTGTACAATCGCCATTCCCACCCCACTCCAGGGGAAGGATACTGTAAAATCTCCATTCCCTCCCCAATCCAGGGGAAGGTTACTGCAAAATCCCCATTTCTTCCCGATCAGCTGGGACTTGGGAGGCAGAGAATAGATGAGGGCTGGGCCAGTCAGAATTTTTACTACCGGTTCTCTGAACTACTCAAAATTTCCGCTACCGGTTCTCCAGAACTGGTCAGAACCTACTGAAACCTACCTCTGGTCCACATGTCTTAAAGTTGCCAAGGTTGGACACCCCTGATCTAAATATTGTTTTGGTTGAAGCTCTTCCTCCGGTTCCTCAAAGTTACCCCTTCTTCCCGCCTCTGTTCTGCGGAAAGTCGCCACCTTTGCCTTACACCCCCCTCCCTTTATCACTTGTTGGAAATGCCTCAACGGAGTCTTTACTTACAGTAAATATTCGTGGATCACCGTCTTGGTGAAGAATTCGTCTAAGCCTTCATCCAACCTGGAAATGCTTCTGTCTTCTGTATTCTCACGCACAGGAGGCTGGACCTAGAAGAAGAATCACCATTACCTTTCCTCCATTTAGGGCTCTTGGGATATTTTAGAGAAACAAAATAGAAGATACATGGAATAGCACTTTGCATCACACCAATCTGCGCGCCTCGGGAATGCCAGAAGGATGTAGAAAGTCAGCAAGGGTGAGGGATAACAGAAGAAAATAATGCTAAAGTTTAAACCTTACGTGAGCATTTGACCAAGGACCAAGAAGAGTACCGTATTTTTCAGGGTATAAGATGCACTGGAGTAGAAGATGCATCTTAGTTTTTGGGGAGGAAAATAAGAAAAAAGCTGATTGGCAGGTGGATTGGCCTCCCCGAATACCCCCAATCAGCTGTTCCCAGAGGTGAAATTTAGCAACAGGTTCCTTGGTTGTGAGCTCTGTGCCTTGCTTTCTTTTCTGCCTCCAAAACTACATTTCAGAAAAAACATTTTTTCCTGCCTCTGAAAGCCTCCGAAACAAAGCTTCAGAAAAAAAGCCTCTGAATCAAGGTTTCAGAGGCTTTTTTTCTGAAGCTCTGTTTCGGAGGCTTTTTTTTCTGAAGCTTCCTTTCAGAGGCTTTTTTTCCTGAAGCTCTTTTTGGGGGCTTTTTTTCTGAAGCTTCATTTCTGAAGCTTTTTTCAGCCTCTGAAACCTCCGTTTGAGAAGCTGGGTGGGGCTACATTCGGAGTATAAGACGCGCCCAGATTTTCACCCTCTTTTTTTGGGGGGAAAAAGGTGCGTCTTATACTCCGAAAAATACAGTAAGCCCTGAATGAAATGGGAATGCCATTTGTTTGGTTCCCTAACCTAAATAACATTTTACTTGCATCAATCGTATGGTGTGACTGATGCAGGTAAATTATTAAATATCGAAGCAAGCTGCTAAATTTAAAATTAAAAAAAAAATCAAGTGGACTTTGTAGATTTGTTTTTATAAACAGCACACAGCCCCAGGAACTAAACCCAAAGGTCCCCCATTCAGTGGGGTTTTAGCATGACTATATTATGTGGCACAAATCCAAGCCACGCTAAAACCCTATTAAAATCAATAAGACATAAATTAATTCTGACAACTTGCTGCATTGATTTCAGTAATAATTCAGCATCATTTGGGTCACCATCTACAACCACAAAGGACACAGCGCTACGCGATTAAAAGAGACAGGTCTCTGTATCAACATCGGCTAGTCCAGATATTGAGAAGGTGTTCATAATATGGTCACTCCATAAAAATTGGCCTCATTTTGTCCCATAAAGGCACTCCTTGAGTTACAACCACAACTCACCATTTATCGCTAAGTAAGGAGGTAATTGAATTGCGCCCGATTGTATGACCTTTCCCCCCGCCCATGTCGTTAAGCAAAACATGGGTGTCATTAAGTGAATCTGACTTCCCCCCCATTGACTTTGCTTGTCCTAAAGTGGGTGTCAGCAACCTGTGGCTCCGGAGCCATATGCAGCTCTTCGGGCCCTCTGCTGTGGCTCCCTGTCAGGTGATCCCACCACTGACTGGCCCCGCCCCTCGCCCTCCCAGTCACTCCTCGCCTGGCCTGAGAAAGTAAGGGCGACAGCGGAGGATGGAGAAGTGGCCAGGGCAAAGACAGAGAGATACAGCGAGAGAGGGAGAGAGAGAGAGAGACATAGAGAGATACAGAAAGAGAGAGAGGAAGAGAGAGGGAGAGGGGGAGAGAGAGAGAGATGTCAAAAAGGTTTTGTGGTTCCCGGTGTTTTTTAACAACTGGTTCTTTGCCCTAATGACCGGCTGGATAGGCGTGGCTAGGCGGTTCATGTGACTGGTGGAAGTGAGTGATGTCAAGTTGGCCACGCCCACCCAGGTTTTGTGGCTCCCGGTGTTTTCTTTTCTGTGGGAAACGGGTCCAAATGGCTCTTTGAGTGTTTAAGGTTGCAGACCCCTGTCCTAAGCAAAGACTGGAAGGTCAGAGGGCAATCATGTGATCTGAGGGCACTGCAACTACCATAAATACATGCTGATTGCCAGATACCCGAATTTTAATCCCATGACCATGGGGATGCCGCACAAGAGGGTCATAAGTGAAAGAACCAGCCTTAAGTCGCTTTTTTTCATGTCGTCATAACTTCAAATGGTTGCTAAAGGAGTAGTCATTGCTTGAGGACTAACCGTACATGCAAATGCAGACTTCAGTGATTTTGGCAAATCTGTTCTCTGTAAACTGAAGCAGGACAGCACTGTCTTGTCTCACAGCTAAGCAAAGGAGGCGATATAATTTATTACAAAGTCGCAGATCACACACTAAGTTGTAGAATTAAACCCTTTAAATTAACACCTGGTATTCACTGAAATCTGAGAATTACAAAGGTTTTCCCCAAGAAAATCTGAGTTAATCCTTGTTGTATTTAACCCATTAAGTAGTAGAGCAGAGGTGGCTATGATTAGCATGCCAAAACGGCAACATCTTCTGCATGTAAATATATCTACTTCTAAATTTTTCGGTTAATGTACTGTGATGTACTTTAGTAAGTAAGAAATTCAGAGGCTCTCTCTTGAACACATATTCCGGAGGAAGAGATGATGTTTTATGACCAGCCTGGGCAGATATTAAGTCAAGGATAGCAAAAGTTTGGTTCGGTTAAATTTGGCTGGGGAATTCTGGGAGTTGAAGTCCACATGTCTTAAAGTCGCCATGGTTGAGACACACTGGTCTAAAACATCATAATCAGCTTATGATTAAGGGTGACCGACAATAAATAGGTATATGTATAATGGAAATGGAAATAAAGCAGTTATTCCGTTATTTCAATGATTCTCAACGTTTGCTTCACCACAGAGCCCCTTTAAATATCTTTTGTGGCTATGGACTACCAAGACTTAACTCAAGATTTAAATCATAACATTTCTTCAAACTTTCACGGACCTCCTGTGACAGCATTGTGCTCCCCCCCCTCCCTCCCGGGGTCTGTGGACTACAGGTTGAGAACCACTGCCTTAGTGATTAGAACAGCAGAGGTAAATTTTTACCCCCTATAATAACATCACTGTAGAAAATTATCATCCTCATCTTTTTAATGACCCCATAATCCCTTGCGGGATGGAGTCTGGGCATCTGAATCAGTGGTGGGTTGCTCCCGGTTCAGACCGGTTCGCCAGATCCGGTAGTAAAACCGGTGGGAGGCTCCGCCCACTGACCCGGATGTCATCAGAAGTGATCTGCGCATGCGCAGAAGCTGACACGATGCGAACCGGTAGTAAAGGTAAGTAGAACCCACCCCAGATCTGAATGGAGCTAGCAGAGTGTTTTAATGGCCAGATGCCCTTCCTGTTGCCAGAGCGGAGTTCTGTTCAGCAGATATATTCTCATTGTGCTCAGAGAGAGAAATATCTGCCTCTACCTAGGATCGAACTCACAGCCTCCCGATTGTGAGGCGAGAGCTCTACCTCTAGGCCACCACTCCACTCCTAGAGTAGAAAATTTGTGATTCAAATTAATGAAGTAAAATGCTGTAGGAAGTATACGGTTGCCGGCAAAACGGAAGGGCCCTGCACAGGTCCTGTTGCAGCGAATGGCGTCGTTGGTGGATAGCAGAATATATTCTTTCTAAACAGAAAAAATGGTATTTTTCAGCTTAGATGGTGCACCCATTTCGTAAAGAAACTGTCAATTCCTGGACACACCGGGTTACTAGCATTGTGGGAGGCAGCGGGAAAAGAATATAATTTAATGTAATTGCAGGACTGACCAAGGGAGAAAGGAAGAGATAGAAAAGCATTCTGTAAAACAATTAAAAATAAAATACAGACAGTCCTCGACTTACAACAGCTCATTTAGTGACTTTTCAAAGTTGCAATGGCACTGAAAAAAGTGACATATGACCGTTTTTCACTCAACCGTTGCCGCATCTCCTTGGTCACATCATCAAAATTCAGACACTAGGCAACGGGTTCATATTTATGATGGGTTGCAGTGTCCGGGGCTCCCTTTTGCGACCTCCTGACAAGCAAAGTCAACGGCGAAACCCGATTCAATTAATGACCATGTGACTAACTTAACAACTGCAGCAATTCACTTAGCAACGGTGGCAAGAAAGGTCATAAAAATGGGGCAAAGCTCACTTTGACAAAGGTTTCACCTAGCAACATAAATTCTGGGTGTCCGTGGTGGTTATAAGTCGAGGATTGCCTGTATTTTAAAAAAATAATAAATGTATTAAAAAGAATACATTTTCCTTCTGTCTGTTTTCTATGTGTATTGACACAACCGTGGATTTATAAATGTATATCGCCCGAGGGTAAAGGGAGATATTTCTCTCTCTCTGGGCACACTGAGAATATATCTGCTGAACAAAACTCCGCATTGGTGACAGGAAGGGCATCCGGCCAATAAAACACTCTGCTAGCTCCATTCAGTTTTCCGGATTCCACCCCGCAAGGGGTCATTAAAAGATGAAGACATAGTAGAAAGGTTCTAGTCAGTGGTGAAATCCAATTTTTTTTACTACTGGTTCTGTGGGTGTGGCTTGGTGGGCGTGGTGTGACGTGGTGGACGTGACTGGGGAAGGATACTGCAAAATCTCCATTCCCATCCCACTCCAAGAGGAAGAATATTGCAAAATCTCCATTCCCACCCCACTCTGGGGCCAGCCAGAGACGGTATTTGCCGGTTCACTGAACTACTCAAAATTTCCGCTATCAGTTCTCTGAACTACTCAAAATTTCCGCTACCAGTTCTCCAGAACCTGCTGGATTTCATCATTGGTTCTAGTTCTATGTTAACACCAGTACCAGAATTCTCTCATTTCATATCTCTCTCTCTCTCTCTCTCTCTCTCTCTCTCTCTCTCTCTCTCACACACACACACACACACACACACACACACACACATTTCAGATCATGTTCTGTCATTGTTCCCTTCCATGGATATCTGTAGAGGATGTTCTGAGCTTTATAACTTCTCTGGCAACCCAGATTGTCTCTAATTAAAAAAAAAAATCAGCACACACAGGAGGCGTTGGCTATTTTCCCAAGTTTAATGCCAATTTGAGCCTCCCTGAAATTACACCACAGACTGCTGTTCACCCTTGTGAATTAAAGGAGTATCTACACAGATTTGTCAACCGACTGAAAAAAAAAAACCCACCCAAAAAAACCCCTGAAGGAGGCTGTCTTATTCCCCGAGAGCTTATTTTTAACTGGAAATTTTAGGGAAATTAATTTTAATTCTGCATATGTTTGAGGCACCCGTAGATGTATGGCAACAGTGGAGAGTTTTAACAAGTTTGACACCTCCGTGAAATTGGAGCTCTTGTGAACTAGAAGGGTAGGGAAGGTTGGCGCTCCTTCTTCTGAATTTACTCGTCTCAGGAGGAACTTAAGGGCTTCTCAATATCACCTCTTCTTCTGAATCATTCTAAAGATGCAACCCTTTGATTGGGTCATACGGGATGCCACCAGCCAAGGTGGACTGGAAGCACCATATAACCTTGAGTTGACATTGGTTGTGCTGATTTCATACTGTGATGGTTTATATGCAGAGATCTGCAATTCGATTCCAATGAGAAAGACCAGTTCAAAAGAAAAGATACTTGATTGAGCCTCCCAACTCAACTTTTTTTTTTTTTTAATTTGATTTATATGCCGCCCTTCTCCGGAGACTCAGGGCGGCTTACAATGCGCTAAGCAATAGCCTTCATACTTTTGTATATTTATACAAAGTCAGCTTATTGCCCCCACAAACTGGGTCCTCAATTTACCTACCTTAGAAAGGATGGAAGGCTGAGTCAACCTTGAGCCTTGGTGAGATTCGAACCTGCAATAATTGCAGGCAGCTGATGTTAATAACAGGGCTTTAGACCACTGTACTATCCAAGGCTCTACCTTCTACCTTCCAGTGGTAGAAAATGGCAGGCGACATTAATTCAAGTCTGCCTCAATATAAGTCAGATTCCCATGATTATAAGTTGCTTATAGTAAGTTAGCTGGTACTATTTAGATGCAAGGCTACCAATAAAGGAGAATATTTGTAGCTCAGGGTTGAAATGACGAATCGTCCTTGGTGGTCTCCGAGCTTGCTTGTTTTCTTGCAGATGCTTCATTACCCTAACTAGGTAACGTCATCAGTGCTAGTCTGATGATGTTACCTAGTTAGGATAATGAAACACCTGCAAGAAAACAAGCAAGCTCGGAGACCACCAAGGACCCCTCAGATCTAAGGCTAATTTATTCAGGACACAGGGACAATCTGGATAATTTGTTCATGGGTCCAACTCTCAGATATGAATATCTGATACAAGCATTTTGAGGTAGCATCTTAGAATTATATTTAGGTACACCTGTTTTTAAATATCTATCTCTCAATCAATCAATCAATCATATATCTCTCTCTCTCCTGTCCATCTGTCCATCCATCCATGCATCCATGCATTATCTATCTATCTATCTATCTATCTATCTATCTATCTATCTATCTATCTATCTATCTGCCTATCTATCTATCTGCCTATGTATCTATCTGCCTATGTATCTATCTATCTGCCTATCTGCCTATCTGCCTATCTGCCTATCTATCTATCTATCTATCTATCTATCTATCTATCTATCTATCTACCTATCTATCATCTATCTATCTGCCTATCTATCTGCCTATCTATCTATCTATCTATCTATCTATCTATCTATCTATCTATCTGCCTATCTGCCTGCCTATCTCTCTCTCTCTCTCTCTCTGCCTGCCTGCCTGCCTACCTACCTACCTACCTACCTACCTATCTATCCATGCACACACACACACACAAATGAAACCCCATGAAAAGGCCCTTAGGTTCATCAACTACATGTATGTAGGTACAGTGATAAAGGAAAGTGAACATATTTGGACAGAAATGTGGACACTTCAGCATTCAGATATGTCTACCTACCTATCGTGTTTAGTGACCTACAAGATACTTATTTTGCTGGAAATTTTATATTTCATTTCTCGTGGGTCACCATGAATGACTGATTGAGATAATTTCTTCAATTGTTTCATTACAATACGGGTGACTCCCCTGTTAAATAATTAACCGTACATGGCTCAGGGCCAGGTTATCTTCGAGACCGCCTTCTCCTGCATAGCTCCCAGCGACCGATAAGATCCCACAGAGTTGGTCTCCTCCAGATCCCGTCAGCTAAACAGTGCCGGCTGGCGGGCCTGCAGGGGAAGGCCTTCTCTGAGGCTGCCCCAGCTCTCTGGAATCAGTTACCTCCTGAGATCTGGACCACCCCCACCCTATTGGCCTTCCGGAAAGCAGTGAAGACCTGGCTTTTCGGGCAGGCCTGGGGCCGTTGATCTTGCTGTTGCGATCTGGTGAGATCCGGCCATGAATGGTGTGAATGAGTTTTAATTGTTTTTAATGTTTTAATTTTTAATGTTTTTATATATGGTTTTTAAATGCATTGTAAGCCGCCTTGAGTCTTCAGAGAAAGGCGGTATACAAGTTGAACAAACAAACAAACAAACAAACAAATAAATAAATTAAATTAAATTCTCCCTCCACTTTAGTCCATTCCAATGGATACAAAAAGACAAATGAATAATAAGTTTGGTCCCCAAGCCTTAAACCACCATGCATCTTGCAATGTTACTTCTCAGAAGAAATGATCGTGATTGGTGGTTGCTTGTGCATTGGCATGGAACTTGGTTCCCTTAGTATAATGGGATGAGGTACACCATTTTTTCCCCTCTGCCTCAACTCCTATTAATTATTAGACATGACTCGGTCATTCCTTTCCTTTGTTCCACTGGTTTTCGGATGCAGAAGCCCTTTCAAGTTACGAGATCAGCGGTGCTCACCAAACTACAATAAATCAGGTTTGCAAAGTGCAACAGCCTCCGACTGATTCCCACTTTTAGCATAGGTAATTTGCACAAACAAAGATCTATGGATGGATCAGACTCATTTAATGTTGATTCAGGGAACATTATAGGGAACTACAGGATCCAGTTTATTGTAGACCTCTCTTTCTTGCCTCCTTTGATAATCTTAGACACTATCCTTGCGTCTCCTCTTAGTAGATATTCATGAGTATATGAGCAAAGAGGAATCTTCTGAGCCAACCAAAGATGGATAACCATTCTTGCCTTTGGGAATATCATTGACCAGTTCATTTCAACAGTTCAAGTTCCAACCCTGGAATTTCTCTATACCTGTTTTGGCTAACGGATGACTATCAATTTATCATGCATAATATAATTTGACAAAGAAACCATCCACAATAGAATTTAGTCACCCTAAGAGAGACTATCAACAAGCTGCCTTCCATTAAGTCAGATCCAACCAGGCTGATATTCACGTCCATCTAAAAATAACAAGAATGGAATTAGAACTTGCTAAACGAGAAGGACGCACTCAACAATGAACTATCGCTCCTTCCTATAAAACGCTTACTCTACAAGAATGCAGCCGGTCCTTAAAAAACTGTGTTGCTAAGAAGCTGCTTGCAAACTCCGTACAATACTTTAAAAGGATAAATTGTAAGCAACGATACACCAAACAGGTTCAGATTATAGTATTAAACATTGATCTGAACCCGTGGCAAGGCTACAAATGCTCTATTAACAACGGTGGAGATTACCCCAACATTCATATATTCCTGTATTGGCCGAGCAGTGAACTTGAACTGAAAGCAACTTTTGCTGGCCGCCAGCTTTCAGAGTCTGTTGCATGGCGCAGAATAATTTGCCAAGTATAAGCGTGTCTTCACTTATTTGTATACATATACTGTACGTCTATCCAATGCCAAACACAGACAGGAGATAACGTTAAATCAGCATCTTGAGTTCCGGTTAGTGGACGTGGGATTTTAATTGGTGAATCTTGGAGTTCTGGTGAACAGCTGAGTAGATCCTGAAATCTGAAAGCTGATCATCGCTTTGCTTAACTGAAACCAGGTGGAAAATAATATGGTAAGTGCATTTTGCACAGATATGCAGTCCAAATACAAGGATTCAATACAAGGATACAGTGGTGGGATTCAGCCGGTTCGCACCACTTCGGGAGAAACCAGTTGTTAACTTTCTGAGCAGCTTGGTGAACTGGTTGTTGGAAGAAATCATTAGGGCAGAGAACCGGTTGTTAAATTACTTGAATCCCACCACTGACTACATCCCACCCAAGTCCATTCTCAAAAAGAGTCAGAAGTTGCTTATACTGGAGTTTGTCAACAGTTGGGATGAAACTCTTGAGACATGACTAGAGATGACATCTACACAGCAGATCCAAGGTAGTTGCATGATTGCTTAGACATAATTAAGGTCAACCAATATCAAGCAGATAACCTAATACAGGCCCAGGCGAGTCTTTTTTTAAAAAAAATTTGCAGAAGGGATTCTTTTTTTCTTTAAATCAGAGACCTGGTAATATTAGGGATACCAACTAAAAAGATGCCATTGAAGTTGTCTGTCGTTTAGTGGGCGTTGTTGTTAAATTTGGAGTAGTGTATGTTGGGGAGGCAGTGAAATTTTAAAGTAAAACAACACGCTAACAACATGCTTTAACATACTGTATCTATTTTGCTTCCTACTCTATTAGAAATAGTTCAGAAATTCTGCTATAAATCCTTGGTAAGATGATTTGGTAAGGGTTGCTTACTCCCACCCTAATAAGTGTGGGTGGGATTGCAAATATCACATTATTAATTAAGTAATTAACCGGATTTATATGCCCACCCAGTCAAAGGCCCGCTGAGATAAAAGCTAACCTAAAAAATGCAAATCAGAGGCATAAAGAAGGTTAACAAAAAAATCCTAACACAAAAATAACAACACTCATCCTCAGCATTATTGCTTATATTTTGAAGGTATCCTTTGGGGTATTTAAAAGAGCTTCACGGAGCTCTGGATGCTAATTTTTTTGTATTTCAGGAGTGCGGTAGATTGTTGAATATTTCAATACATTTGCATCTTAATTGAGTTTTTAAAAAAAGTGTTACTCTGAAAAGTGCCGAAAAACTGGAGCAGTGGAAGAAAAATGAGCCTAGGATTTGTAATACACCCCCTTTCTGTTCACCTTCCGGGATGGATCTTACAAGAGGCCTTGAGATATTGATGCCAGGGGAGAGGTATCCATTGTAGAGGAAAAAGGAAAAACAAACCATGCATTTTGGTGTCTTCCGCTTTCATTTCTCACAGTCATTTTTAATTTTTTTTAATAGATGCGAATCTATTAAATTCATCCTTCGAATCCAGGATGATCCTCAGCACCTGAGCTCCAAAGTTCAACTCATATTCTGCAGATTCCTAGTGGCAATCAATAATTATGCCCTAATTGGATAATTAATAAGCTCTTTCCTTCTGCCCTTCCCTTTCTTCCTAGCGCTGGTCACTTTGCAACTGGATTTGAGATTTTATTAAGAGACATGATCAGAAAGGGTTTAGAGCCTTCCCTTCAAGGCCACAGCGTCTAATTAGCAACAACAACAACAACGACGATGATGATGATGATGATGATGATGATGACATATCAAGTCCCACCTTATTTACTCTGGAGAGATTTTATTACTGGAGACATCAATCTGGGTACATATTACATGTTTTATTTCTCTCCCGTATACACTCAATCACATTCTATGTAAACATTGGATTTTCCTCCCTACCTCTCAGTTCTACCGTTTGCCTGCACCAAGAACTTATTTCCACACCACAAGCAAGGGCATTATTTTCCGTCAACGGATCCCTTTTCTGACAAAAGGACACCCAGATCAGATGCTGATCTCATCTCCCTTCACCTGAGAAACCAAATCCAGCCCACGGGCTCCAAAGATTTTGAACAGGAAAGACCTGACTTTCCCCAGATCCCAGATAAAGCAGATATAAATAGCAGCACACCATTTATTATTATTATTATTATTATTATTATTATTATTATTATTATTATT
>WNWU01000105.1:187120-199293 GCA_012654045.1 Ptyas mucosa
TTATTATTATTATTATTATTATTATTATTATTATTATTATTATTATTAAAAAAATAAGAACGATCGTCAGGCAGAGCGCAGTAAGATAGATAATGTACGATAACGCAGGAAGCGGCTTTCCAGGAAGACACAAGCAAATGAGAGGCTCGTTTTTCCATAAATGGGAGCAGGATTTTCATAAACACACGACAAGGAAGTCAGTACATCCATGTCAATGGGCTGGGATACTCCCCCCCCCCCCCCCGCACCCCCCAATGCCTGCAGTTGTTGCAGATTAGGAATCACCGCCACGATTCCCCATCCCTAGTAAATAAACACAAGCAGCCAAGATGCCAGCCATCCTGCCTCCCTCCGATATTAACTAGCTTGTCCTCTGCGCAGAGATGACCAATGGCCCAGCGGAATGGAAGATCTGCTGCCTCGGTTCCTTCTCCTTTTCCAGGGTTGCCACGGTGGCTGCTGCAATAGGCACCTGGCCGATGATCTACTCACCTCACCCGCCGGAAAGCACGCACCACCCCACACGTAAATAAAAATACAGCCCTCTTCCCCCCCACCCTCCCATACACAACACCCAACACCCCCCCACCCTCCCAGCAAACCCTCCCCACCCAACCCGGGTAGGAAAGCTCTTACATTCGACTTGCTGGGAGGTTGCCTGTTCCTTCGGTTCGGCCTGGGCCTGTCTCGGGTGTAATGCTCCAATTTCTCCCCCGCAGTCGGCAGGTCCATAAGGGATGCTGCGGATGGAGGCTCTGTGCTAAGCGGCAGCAGCAGCAGCAGCCCGCTCCCAGGCTCAGCATCCTTTGTGGGAGCAGGGCGTGACTTCGCGGAGGCACGGCTGAGTGACAGCTCAGGCTGGGGACTCCCAATCTTGTTATCTTCGGCTCCTACCTTCAGTGCCAGTTCTGACAGACCTGGAAGAGGGAAGAGGAAGGGGAGGAAGGCAGACAAGCGGGCAGGGAAGGAGGGAGGGAGGGAGGGAGGGGGAGGAAAAAAAGAGGTGAAAGCGGGGAGGGGGGGTGTTGGTGGAGAGTTGCCAGGCAGACAGCAGACTGCCCCTCTCTGCCGCACAGCAACATCTCTTGTCACCTGAAGGCTTGTTACAGACCAGGCGACTAAACTGACAAGGCATGTTTAGCCACCAGGCTCTGGGGGAAGGGAATGGACAGGAGAAGCTCGACTTGCCCCAGTAAGGAGGAAGAAGCAAGTCCAGAGAGAAACTCAAGTCTCTGAGGTCCAAGCCAGAAGGATTCAGCTCTTAGAACATGTATACATGCACAAGAGAGACAAATCGATGGCTCTTTCCTCCTTTCCTCATCTCTCTCTTCACAAGATCCCTCCCTCTTGGGAAATAAACTAGAGAAAAGGGGTTGGAATTCTCTAAAGGCAGCTCTTCCCTTGGTCCTTGATGAGGAAGGGACCAGCCTCTGCTTTACGCAGAGTCAGAGAGATAAGAGTTGAGAAGTAGACTTCCATGCAGGCCAAAGCAATATTGAAGCGCATCTTCAGATGGGTCCAGAAATTAAACCACTTTGTGAATGAAAGAAAATATACATGTCCTAGGATAATGTTGCACGATGGAATCTGGGTCGGTTGCCCAGAACCAAGGGTTTATATTTGCAAGCTTCCCAGGTTGCGCTGGAGCCCATCAACGGAGAACTTCTCTCTCTCCAAAACATGCACCTAAACCACTTTGAGTATGGTTTGCCCCAAAGCCATGGGGAAAAAAATGATTGTGCTTAAGTCCTACTGAGGTCAAAAGAATCAATTTGGTTCGATTAGATTAGATTAGATTAGAGATTAAATTAGATTAAACAGAGTTGGAAGGGACCTTGTAGGTCATCTAATCCAATCCCCCGCCCAAGTAGGAGACCCTACACCATTTCTGACAAATGGCAGTCCAGTCTCTTCTTGAAAGCTTCCAGTGACGAAGCTCCCACAACTTCTGAGGGCAACTTCTGTTCCATTGATGGATGCTTCTCACTGTCAGAAAAATTTCTCCTTATTTCCAGGTTGAATCTCTCCTTGTTCAGTTTCCATCCATTCTTCCTTGTCTGGCCTCCAGGTGCTTTGAAAAGAATAGCTTGGCCCCTTCCTTTCTGTGGCAGCCCCTGAGATATTGGAACATTGCTATCATGTCTCCCCTGGTCCTTCTCTACACTAGACTAACCATGCCCAGTTCATGCATCTGTCCTTCATATGTTTTGGCCTCCAGTCCCCTAATCCTCTTGGTTGCTCTTCTCTGCACTCTTTCTAGGGTCTCAACATCTTTTTTATGGTGTGGTTATTATTTAGATCCCATGAATTTAAATTAGCATGATTAATTTTCCTTGGCTTTCAGAGGTTATGGGTTTTGTCCAATTTGTATATTTCAGGTTTGCTGAAATAACTCCCTAACAAATACAACAGTATTTTGGTAGCTGGTGGTCAGAATTTCTTTCGAGCGGTTAAGAGCTAGAGATGGCAGGACAACCATATAGAGTTGATGGGATTATGTTGTTCCCAGGATATCGCTCATGTTCCTTTTTTTGCAGGAAACTTTCGCAAGCTTGTTTTTTTAAAGCACCTTTTTCCATTAAGAATGTGCCATTGATTTTTGGCAACTCCAGCATGGAAAATAATGGGCAGAGCTGAATGCGATGCCAAGGTCTAGGTTGCCCACTCCACTCAAATAGAACAAGTCTTACCATTTAAACTAGGTGTTGGCAGAAGACTCAGAGAGCAAGTGTGTTTCCGTTGGGCAGCCACCTATGGATAGAAGAAACAGTATTTTAAATCTCCATTATGCGGAGCAGATGCAAGCTAAGTACAGAACCAAGGAAGGCATGAAAAAAGCCAAGGCTGAAAGGGATAAATAAGAATACATTTTTAAGAGAGGGAAAGGTCTGGTTAATGTGAAGGGAATAAGGCAGTTGTTAGCATGCAGAAGTATCTGGCTGAATTCGTCAAGGCTTAGAAGCATGGGTGAAATGTAAAATGTGTTACTACCAGTTCTGTGGGCGTGGCTTGGTGTTGGTGGGGGTAATGTGACTGGGTGGGCATGGCCAATTTTTTTTTTAAAAAAACTTTTCAAAGCATTTTTTCTAATGCTTTGAAAAGCCTCTCTGCCGATCAGGCAACTCAGCTGGGATCGTCAGAGACTTTTCAAAGGATTTTTTTAACCGCCTCTTCGACCAAGAGGTTGCAGAAAAAAATGCTTTGAAAAGCTTCTGAGGATCCCAGCTGAGCCGCGCAATCATCAAAGGCTTTTTTTTTTTACTTTTAAAAGCATTTTTTGTCGGAAGAGGTTGTAGAAAAAATGCTTTTAAAAGTTTTTAAAAAAACGCCTCTGATGATCGTGCAACTCAGCTGAGCATGGGGGGGGGGGGCCTCAGGGATTTTTGCTGCTGGTTCTCCGAATCACCCGCCACCATCGCTACCGGATCGGGCAATCCGGTCCGAACTGGGAGCATTTCACCCCTGCTTAGAAGGCAAGTGGGATCCCTCCTGGTTACCTGGAGGTCCTACAGAGAGGAAAGGCTAGGGAGAGGTTAGCACGTGAAGTATGTGATGTCAGCTGTCACACTTGCTTCGCTACAATTCGATGACAGTCTGCCATGAACTCGGGGGAGGATGGATGGGAGCAGGCATGCTTGGAGGGAAACAAAAGTAATTGCTGTATCTCCCTGAGATGATGCCTCAAGGTCACCCCACTGGAAGAAGAAGGCAGTGGCATACCAACCTACTCTGGAAGTGACCATTCTGAAAACATCTTGTTTGAACCTGATTGGTGTGTGTGTGTGTGTCAGCAAGGGGAGGTAGCTTTTAGTGTGCAGTTCTCGGATTTACCTATGCTTGACGGCAATACATTTGATTTCTAATAATTTAGAATTATTAGAATAATTCTAATAAATAACTTCAAAAGATGAGCCTTGGTGGAGCAGGGGACTAAAGTGCTGTTAAGTAGCACTTAGCTGCCAGCTGCCTGCAATTACTGCGAGTTCGAATCTCACCAGGCTCAAGGTTGACTCAGCCTTCCATCCTTTCGAGGTAGGTAAAATGAGGACCCAGATTGTTGGGGCAATAAGCTGACTTTGTATAAAAAAGAACACCGCTTGGGGGGGGGGGAAGCCCTACTAAGCAGGTATATACAAAAGTATGAAGGCTATTGCTTAACGCATTGTAAGCCGCCCTGAGTCTCCGGAGAAAGGTGGCATATAAATCAAACCAATAAATAAATTTTTTCTTTCTTTCCCAATGAATGGAGCCCAAGGGCTGTTTTTACTTAGAGGTTTAAGTAGTGGCGGGTTTGACAGGTGCCATCAAATCATTTCCAACTTTTAGCGACCACGTGGCAATGTTGCCTTCCTCTAGGATTTGTTTTGGCTTTTCAGCCAACAGCTCTTGGATCGCCGAGGAGTCCCCCACCCCAGTAAGGGTGAGGAGCTGTCATGCTTAAATGTTAAGATCAATCAAGGTCAACTTGATGCTGCCATCCGCTGAGGTTTTCCAGCAGTTGCTTTGTTCAAGCTCCCTAGCATCCCAAATATTGACCATGCTGGCTGCGGCTGGTGGAAATTATATTTCAGCAAGAAACTCAATCCCTTGGAAGAGTTCAGCTGGGGCTGCAGTGAGCCATTGTTCAAAGCAGCGGTTAGAATACTTCATCAAGTCAGATTTTATATCTGTTGTTTTTCAATGACACGGCACATCATTTCACTTTGGACTAGCTGACGTCACTTTCAAACATTTCTTCTTATTCATAGAAAAGTGTCTGCTTCTACTTTTTTTTTTAATTCAGAAGAAATTCTGACTATACCTCAATGGAAAACATCCCATTGGCCCTTTTCAGATTAGGAACAAGTGACAAAGTCTTAGAAACCAAACCAAACTAATCCACAACCTAGGCCAATTGTGTCAAAACAAGATAAAACATGTTATCAAAAGAAATGATTCATCCCAAGAAGGAGTTATAAAACAGACTTTTCTCTTGCGAGAACTGAATTTAAGAGTGCATAAATTACTTCTTTTTGGCATAATATTGCCTGAAGACTCTAATATTGTCAGCTGCCTTGATCACATAGGGTGGAAATTTGGGGTTACAGTATACAAAAGAAATACGATATTGTACGATCTTACAAATAGTTTGGTCAGAGCAAAATATTGTTCTTCCTAGTTTAGAGTGGGGATCAAACCAGGGGTGAAATGCTCCCGGTTCGAACCGGATCACCCGATCTGGTAGCGATGGCAGCGGGTGGTTCGGAGAACGGGTAGCAAAAATCCCTGCGCCCCTCCCCCCCACCATGCCCAGCTGAGCCGCGCGATCATCGGAGGCTTTTTTTTTTTACTTTTAAAAGCATTTTTTTCTACAACCTCTTCCAACGAAAAAATGCTTTTAAAAGTTAAAAAAAGCCTCTGATGATCGCGCGGCTCAGCTGGGATCGTCAGAGGCTTTTCAAAGCATTTTTTCCTGCAACTTCTTGGCCGAAGAGGCGGTTTAAAAAAATGCTTTGAAAAGTCTCTGACGATCCCAGCTGAGTTGCCTGATCGCCAGAGGCTTTTCAAAGCATTAGAAAAAATGCTTTGAAAAGTTAAAAAAAAAAAGTTGGCCACACCCACCCAGTCACATTACCCCACCACCACCACCACCAAGCCACACCCACAGAACCGGTAGTAACAAATTTTACATTTCACCCCTGGATCAAACCTACTGACAGAGTGGAAGGATGGATGGAAACAGTACTACAACTCACAACGGTTCATTTAGTGACCAAGTTAGAAAATCATTGAAAAAAATGACTGATGGCCATTTTTTAAACTTATGAGCGTTGCAGCATTCCTATGGTCATGTGATCAAAATTTGGATGTTTGGCAACTGATTCGTATTTATGACGGCTGCAGTGTCCCAGGGTCATGTGATCCCCTTTTCTGACAAGCAAAGTCAATGGGGAAGCCAGATTCATTTAACAACGGTGTTACCAACTTAACCGTTGCAGGGATTGACTGAACAGCTGCGGCAAGAAAGGTCACAAAAGTCATTTAACAGAGGTCTCACCGAGCAACAGAAATTTTTGGCCTCAATTGCGGTTGTACGTCAAGGACAACCTGTACACAAAACTCCTATGGGACCATTAACGTCTTTGCAAGTTGGCCAATCTACTCACCAGCCTGTCTTGAATGGTGGTTAACTCTTCCAAAGTCTTCTCAGTGATAATACCGGTCATGGCCTCCGTAATTGATAGTTGGATCTTCCTATCAAGCACAAGTCTTGGTGGGCCAGGAAGAATGAAATATGGAAGCTGACTAGGCCAAGAGAGAGGATTGCTCAAGACTCCTTGAGCAAGTACCCATATAGCTGTGGGGTAGATAGTAAGAGAAGGTAAGGACCTCTTCCTTCTTCAACTCAATCACATTGGGCCACCAGGCAGGCTGAAATCTGAAGGAGAAAACAGTTTACAGGCAAAACCCGCAAGGAATGTTGTCGGGGGAATGAAGATTTAAAGCTGACCAGCCACTTTAAGACTGAGGATGAGTCAGCAGGGTTATTGCCACTTTAAGAAACTGTCTATATAAGGGAGGCCATGAGAAGGTATCTCTCTCTCCTCATGTATCTCTCTCCTCTTCGTGTTCTATCTGCATTATAGCTCTCTGTGTAGAGTTGAAGATTGATTGATTGCCTGGTATGTGCCTACCACATGTATGTCTGTATATAGAAGTCTTGTATATAAACCACTGTTTGTAATGACAAAACTTCTGTGTCCTGTATTTTGCTCCTGGGTTGTCTCAAAGTAGTAGTCACGTTGTAAATACTCTGACACCCTTCTGATGAGGCTTGAAGGGGGTAGATTAAGCCTGCTACTTACATGACCTTGTCATACACCTCAGTCAGCAACTGGTCCAGGAATGTTGTCTCTGATGCATCGCAGAATAATTGCTTCAAGAAATCTGTTCTCTGCAAGATTTGAGGGTGCAAACTCTGCGTAGCATCCAGCTGGGATTGCACAACTGCCTGTAAGGAAAGCTCAGTGAGTATCACTTCTGGGAATTGGGGTAAATTGATTCAATCCTTCCTCACTAGTAGCTTTCAGCACAGTGGTGAAATCCAAATTTTTTTTACTACCAGTTCTGTGGTTGTGGCTTGGTGGGCATGGCAGGCGAAGGATACTGCAAAATCCCCATTCCCTCCCCACTCCAAGGGAAGGATACTGCAAAATCCCCATTCCCACCCCTGGGGCCAGCCAGAGGTGGTATTTGCTGGTTCTTCAAACTACTCAAAATTTCCTCTACCGGTTCTCCAGAACCTGTCAGAACCTGCTGGATTTCACCCCTGTTCCAGCATCTTCATGGCATCCCCTGGTCATTGTTAAAAGCCAATCTTCATTAGTAATATTTTGGCACAATGATAATTAGAAGACACTGTAAGTAGTTGTCAGTGAGGCAGGTAGCGGAGGTGATCCTGCCCTTTGTGTGTATCCTATGTTTCCATGGCTAATTGATACAAGGTTAGTCACCAAGGAGATGTTTGAGCAAAGCTGCTGGAGTGACCAGAAGAGATAAACTCAGAAGTGAGACCAGAAGAAACACAATTGGCATAGATAGAACCAATCTTAAACTACATACAAAAACAGCAAATAAAGTGGTTTGCTCATCCGGAGAGGATGTCATGGGATTCCATACCGTACAAGGCTTATATAAAAAGAAGGGAACATCAAAGAACATGAGGCAGACCCAGAAGAAGATGGAGAGACAACTGTTGTGGTCCACCAGCAGCCTGTGGAGCTGGCAGCGGAGTCGGACAGCGATGAGTCTGAGGAAGAACATGGGCCAGTCTTGGAGGCTGGGGAAGGCCCGGATGAGGGCTCTGTGTCAGAGGCAGAGATGGGGCCAGGGCCATTGGGGAGCGATATGCAGACTTCAGAGCCTCCAGAGGCTGACTGTAGAGAGGCAGAGGAACAGGAGGAGCCTGTTCCTAGTGCACGTATGAGAAGAACTGCCAGAAGGCAGTAGCAGATAAAGCAGAGAAGATGACTCAGGAGTAGGGCCAAGAGATGATTAAGGCTTAAAAGACCAGCAAAGGCTCTTGGCCTCTTTGCCGGAAAACAACGTTGCGAGAATTGCTTCTTGTTTCACTGTATTCATTTCTTGTCGGCGTCTTCTGCTTCTGAACTTTTGCCAAGAAAAGCCTTTGGCAGTTTGCCTAATTATCCCAAGGTCGGTGATAAACTGAGGAATGGTGTTTTGAAGAATTTGCTTTAATTTAGTTTGGACTACACTGAGAATGAGTTAATTCTCAGCTGTTCTAATAAAGTCTGTTTGTTTTCAAACTGTTTGCATTTAATACTCACTATTTGGGCCTGGGTCACAACAACAACATCAAAGACACACCACAACACCAATGGTTGAGGCTGCCAGAGGAGCAAGAACCAGATGCCGGAAGCGTTAAAAGAGGAAGCAAAGAAGTCCAGAAAAGGAAACTAAGGCAGGTGAAAGCAACGTTTTTCTTTCTTTCTGTTGGTCTTCACCTACTTGGAGAAGGCATATGAACCCACCTTTGTGGTAAGAGGAAGGGACAGTCAAGGGACACTGGACTTCTGCAGACAGCAATAATGTCAACATATTGGCCTTGATCACAAGCAACGGACAACAGTGGTAGAAGGACGAATTGGAGCTCTCTGAATGTACCATCAATTTTGTAATATTTAATATAAACCATTCTGTGCCAGATTCTCTGTGGATTAGATCACCTGTCTCCAAGACATTTTTGTGTTTTCCCATGTTAGTGACAATGTATAAAAAAATTAATCATTTACATCATATTTTCAGCTTCCGTAGTGGTCTCTGAGCTTGGTTGTTTTCTTGAAGGCATTTCATTACCCAAACTACAGTAGTGGCCAAAATTGTGGAAACCTTTTGGGAAAAGTGTATTTTTGAGGTTTGATGGCTAATAACACCTCTTTTTTGGGAGTTTCAAGATAATCCTATTCTACTTCTGGAATGGCCTGGAAATAGTCCAGACTTTAATCCAATTGAAAATCTATGGAGCTGACTAAAGACACTTGTTAGTCAGAAGCGACCCAGCAATAAAACCCAGTTAATAGAAGCAATCATTCAATCTTGGTTTCACATGGTAACAGCTGCAGAACGAAAAGACTTGGTTCACTCCATGGGAAGACGTTGTAAGGCCGTAATTCATGCTAAAGGTTACCCAATGAAGTATTAACTGACATGGTGATAATTTTTGTATATCTCGTTTCACTTTTCTTCTTTATAACTGCTATTCTAATAGCAAATCCTTCATAAAAGTTATTGCATTATATTCTTGATTAAATTATTTTTCCATTGTTATATAATTTTATGGTACTACTCCCCCCAAAAGTGGTGTTGTTAGCTAGTTTTAGAAAATACACTTTTCCCAAAAGGTTCCCACAATTTTGGCCACTACTGTATGTAACATCATCAGTGCTAGTAAGGTATGGCGTTTGCTCCCAGTTTGCTCCCATTACCTAGTTTGAGTAATGAAATGTGTGCAAGAAAACAACCAAGCTCAGAGAGCACCAAGGAGACCCCGTATTCAACTCTGAGCTACAAATATTCTCCTTTATCTTCATAGTCGGAGAGAGGGACATGTTTGTGAATTCTCAAAGATATGGCCAAAATAATCCTTCTTCACCTGAAACTTTTCAAATGGACCGAGTGGACAGTTTTGGTATTTCCATTTCCACATAGCCAGATGGCATCAGAATGGCAAAAGCTAAGCGACATGTTCTTGGACATATTGTTCTATCATATGGAGTAGATATTGTTCATTTTTAAAAAGCAATTAAAGCAAGGTTACCAGGACACTAAGTTCCAGCCCAACACCAAATGCTAGGCTTTTGCAGTACAAATGTTAAGATGAAGAACACAGAAAGGAAGTTGTCTTCTTCTAAAGCAGAAAGTCTCTCCATCTAGTTCAATATAGGCTCTCTGCCGCTACAGGAGTTTCCCAAAAGATCAAGGAGAAAAAGGCGTTTGCGATTCAACAGCTCAATGCAACAACACCAGAGCCCAGTTTCACCTGAATCTCCTTGCTGTAGGTCTGAGAAACTTCCTCAATTAGTTTTTCCAATTTGTGCTGAAGCTTGCAGTTCTGGTAGGAAGCCCTTCCCGCTTCGTACAAAATGGGCAAAATCTGGTAGAAAAGAGATGGGTAGAGTTTTCCCAAGTTATCTTCTTAAAAACTTCCAGTGCTGGAGCATTCACAACTTCTGGAGGCAAGTGGTTCCACTGATTAATTGTTCTAACTGTCAGGACATTTCTCCTTAGTTCTAAGTTGCTTCTCTTCTTGATTAGTTTCCACCCATTGCTTCTTGTTCTGCCCTCAGGTGTTTTGGAGAATAGCTTGACTCCCTCTTCTTTGTGGCAGCCCCTGAGATAGCGGAACACTGCTATCATGTCTCCCTAGTCCTTCTTTTCATTAAACTAGAGATACCCAGTTCCTGCAACCGTTCTTCATATGTTTTAGCCTCCAGTTCCCTAAGCATCTTTGTTGCTCTTCTCTGCACTCTTTCTAGAGTCTCAACATCTTTTTTACATCGTGGCGACCAAAACTGAATGCAGTATTCCAAGTGTCGCCTTACCAAGGCATTGTAAAGTGGTAGTAACACTTCCGGAGATCTTGATTCTATCCCTCTGTTTATGCAGCCTAGAACTGTGTTGGCTTTTTTGGCAGCTGCTGCACACGGCTGGCTCATATTTAAATGGTTGTCCACTAGGACTCCAAGACCCCTCTCACAGTTACTACTATTGAGCAAGGTACCACATATTCTGTACCTGTGCATTTTGTTTTTCTTACCTAAATGTACAACCTTACTTTTTTCACCATTGAATTTCATTTTGTTAGATAGCAATTCTAGGAGTTGTTGTTCATCAATAAATTTGGAGGAGCATATTTATTGGACCAAATGTTCTTCTTACTTTTTTAAAATAAAACACTGGAATTAAACAAACAGGCAGCACTTAAAGCCAATGTTTTAAGGCCTATCTCAAGGAAAGTTATTCATGATATCAGAAAATTCCAGCATAACCTTAACTCTTCTGCTACACACTGTCCATCGGTGGGATGAGAAAATGAGGTTGGGTGCGTTATGACATCATTGCACAAATGATATGAATTACAGAATTGACATACCATTTATATGAGAATGTCGTGTAGGGAGCGACATCCTTATGGTTATAGTAGAGGGGCACCTGGCATGACCACTACGATGAAACTGAGAATTGGTTCCCCCAAAAGTCTAAGTGTGGTTTATCTTCATCACTGTTGGCTGAATGCAATTGTTTGGATGCTCAGCATCAAGTCACAATGTCTGGATTCACATAACCAACTCATTCTGAACTTAACTCTGAAAACCACTTTTATTTAGTGTGATGGTGAAATCAGGCTGGACAATGAAACTACCTGGTAATCAATGGGACAATCAGCCTCCAGAAGTTGTGAATGCTCCAACACTGGATGTTTTAAGAAGAGATTGGACAACCATTTGCCTGAAATGGTATCGGGTTTCCTGCTTGAGTAGGGAATTGGACTAGAAGACCTCCAAGGTCCCTTTCAACTCATTCTATTCTATTCTATTCTATTCTATTCTATTCTATTCTATTCTATTCTTCATTCTGTTGTTCTGTTCTGTTCTGTTCTGTTCTACTCTACTCTACTCTACTCTTCATTCCATTGTTGTTCTGTTCTGTTCTGTTCTACTCTACTCAACATTCCGTTCTTCTGTTCTGTTCTACTCTACTCTTCATTCCATTGTTCTGTTCTACTCTACTCTACTCTTCATTCTGTTGTTCTGTTCTGTTCTATTCTACTCTATTCCACTCTTTATTCCTCTGTTCTGTTCTGTTCTACTCTATTCTACTCTTCATTCCATTGTTATTGTGTTCTGTTCTGTTCTACTCTACTCTTCATTCTGTTGTTCTGTTCTACTCTACTCTATCTTCATTCTGTTGTTCTGTTCTGTTCTGTTCTTTTCTACTCTACTCTACTCTTCATTCCATTGTTCTGTTCTGTTCTACTCTTCATTCCGTTGTTCTGTTCTGTTCTGTTCTGTTCTACTCTACTCTTCATTCCATTGTTGTTCTGTTCTGTTCTGGTTCTGGTTCTGGTTCTGATTCTGATTCTGATTCTGATTCTGATTCTGATTCTGATTCTG
>WNWU01000105.1:199303-214797 GCA_012654045.1 Ptyas mucosa
TTCTGATTCTGATTCTGATTCTGATTCTGATTCTGATTCTGATTCTGATTCTGATTATTCTATTCTCCCATCCAAATCAAGAGAAGTCATCAAAACTAATGAAAGTAGTGAACACAATGAAGGGGAAAATAACCCACATCCATGAAGAGGGTTGCATCCTTGATGGCTTCCTCAGCCCAAAGCAGATCAGCCTTAACTTCCACATCCTGAACACAGCTCAGCAGCCCGATGTACTTCTGCACAGTCTGGCAAGCATCTTTCACCGCCTAACAATGAAAGCAAGATCATTAGATGTCCCAAGACAATGTCGCAACAATAGGTCGACACTAGAAAGGGAAAGGGAAATCGAAAGATGTCTGATCCCTGAAAAACATTTTTAAGTACTTTACCTGGACTACTTTTGCTGGAATAGGACTTGTAGCCTTCTACTGGAGTAGCATAGACATTCACAGGACATGTTTCTAGTGAAAATCTATATGATGTTGTACCTTTATTCCTTTGCCCATAAAATTAATTGTCCCACATAAAATTCAAGTTTTATGGTTCAAGACATTGATGATGTTACCTAGTTTGGTAAAGAAATGTCTGCGAGAAAATCACCAGGCTCAGAGAGCACCAAGGACTGCACAGTTCAACCTGGAGCTATAAATATTCTCTTTTATCAAGGCATTGCAGCCTCTTCTACACTGATTCCACCAGATGTACTGGATTTCAACTTCCAGAAGTTCAAAAACGTCACAAAAAAAGCACAACAACGAATGTTCTTTCTGCGCCAACTCAGAAAGCTCAAACTGCCCAAAGAGCTGATGATTCAGTTCTACAGGGGAATTATTGAGTCTGTCATCTGCACCTCTATAACTGTCTGGTTTGGCTCTACAACCCAACAAGAGAGACAGAGACTTCAGAGGATAATTAGAACTGCAGAAAAAACAATGGCTACCAACCTGCCTTCCATTGAGGACCTGTATACTGCACGAGTCAAAAAGAGGGCTGTGAAAATATTTACAGACCCCTCGCATCCTGGACATAAATTGTTCCAACTCCTACCCTCAAAATGATGCTATAGAGCACTGCACACCAAGACAACTAGACACAAGGACAATTTTTTTCCCGAACGCCATCACTCTGCTAAACAAATAATTCCCTCAACACTGTCAAACTATTCACTAAGTCTGCATTACTATTACTATTAATCTTCTCATCGTTCCTGTCACCCATCTCCTCCCACTTAGGACTGAATGACTATCACTTGTTGCTGTATCCTTATGATTTATATTGATTGTTTCCTAGTATGATTTGATTGCTTATTTGTACCCTATGACTATCATTAAATGTTGTACCTTATGATTCTTAATGAATGTACCTTGTCTTTTTATGTACACTGAGAGCGTATGCACCAAAGACAAATTCCTTATGTGTTCAATCACACTTGGCCTGTGTTGTGTTGTGTTGTGTTGTGTTGTGTTGTGGTGTGGTGTTGTGTTGTGTTGTGTTGTATTGTGTTCTGTTCTGTTCTGTTCTACTCTACTCTACTCTACTCTACTCTACTCTACTCTACTTACTCTGCTCTGCTCTGCTCTGCTCTGCTCTGCTCTGCTCTGCTCTATTCTATTCTATTCTATTCTATTCTATTCATCAAAGGCTGCTCTGAGTAAGCATGCTACATTGGGGGAAATATTGCTTAATAGTTTTTAAGAACAAAAAGAGGAGATCCTTTGATGATTGTTTACCATTAGTGTAGGACCTGTAGACTTATAGAACTCTAGAAGTTCTCGGTCAATGTGAGCGAAGCTGAATTGTCCAGCCTTCTATAATCCCGACTTAAAGAGAAAATGGATGGAAAAGGGGAATGTGGTTTTCAAACTTTCCATCACCTTCTGTACTTTTACCCTTTCAATTACAAACACTAGTCAGAATTCAGGTGGAATTCTGCCACTGTATATTATAAACTGGATGGGCCCATTGGATTCAATTCATAGTAAGGCAGGCATGCCTATCGATTGATTTTGTGGCTATATAGGCCAACCAGGGTCAGCATCAGAATCTGGTATTTTGGGGCAAATTCACATTTATTCATTCATTCATTCATTCATTCATTCATTCATTCATTCATTTATTAGTCATATTTCTATGCCGCCCACTTTCCCAGGACTCTGGGTGGCTTATACCAAAGACAGTATACTAAATAGCATCTTGCCCCCAACAATCTGGGTCCTCATTTGACCCACCTCGGAAGGATGGAAGGCTGAGTCAACCTTGAGCCGGTGAGATTTGATCCGCTGATCTGCTGAACTAGCAGTCAGCTGAAGTAGCTGCAGTACTGCATTCTAACCACTGCGCCACCTCGGCTCTCTCCCAACAAAGCATTGATTATTTCCCATCTTGAATGCGATACGGGGGAGACATTTCCCAAGAGGCATTGTCACATTTCCGATTCCAGAACAGTCTAGCATTTGGCGAAATATAAATAGCACCTTCCCCCTTGTTGCAGATTCTAACATTTAATTTGTACCAGCAGCATCCCAGTTTGAATTGGAGGGCTGCCACTGTGGAGGTTTGCAAGGCTGAGAATAAGGGGACATATTTCGTTGAGGAGACTGCCCTCAAACGTGGACTCAGAAATGTTCTTGAACTTTGGGATCCCCATCTGCTCTGGATCCTAAAAATAACCTCCCGGTGTTGTTCTAAGTTCTGGAAGATAACAACTGGGAAGCAGTTGACTTGTTCTACAATTCTGTTCTTATTTCTGGCAGCCTTCATGGACCTCCTGGGAACAGCTCATCATCTTTGAATCCGCCTTCTCCAAGCAACATCTTGTAGAGGTGTTGAATTTCAGAACAGAGCTGGAAGGGATCTTGGAGGTCTTCTAGTCCAAACTCCTGCTTGAGCAGGAGACCCTACACCCATGATGGCGAACCTATGGCACGGGTGCCACAGATGGCACGCGGAGCCATATTGGTGGGCACGCGAGCTCAGCTCCGGCACACATGTGTGCACCAGCCAGCTGATTTTCGGGCCTTCTGGGCCCACCAGAAGTCAGGAAACATACTGTTTCTGGCCTCCGGAAGGCCTTTGGGGGGATGGGGAAAGCCGTTTTTGCCCTCCCCAGGCTCCTAGAAAGGCTCTGGAGCCTGGGGAAAGCAAAAAACAGGCCTACCAGACCCACCGTGCCATCACGTGCCAAAAGCGGGGGGAGCACGGGGGGGCGGGGTGTATAGAATTATGGGTGTGGGCACGCGTGCATGTGACCCCACCGCCTTCCCCCCGCTTTTGGCACGCGATGGCAAAAAGGTTAGCCATCACTGCCCTACACCATTTCAGATAAGTGGCTGTCACTTGTTTTTAAAATAAATTTTAAAAAAAGGAACATGTGGGCAAACTTGATGCAAAGCAAGAAAGGTAGGAGAGTTCCAGGTATTCCCACCTGTTCAGAAGAGCTGGCTTGACTGTCGAGCTGGAGGTGGCCTTTCTCCTTCAGCCGGTTTGCTTGAATCTGATTTCTTGCAAGGTAAGACTGTATCTGTAGACACACAAACAGGCACATCACATACAGAAGGAGTAGATATGCCCTTTCCCTTCTACCTAAAAAAGCAGCCAAAAAATAAATATCATATGCCCACCATCTTGGAACACGCACCATTACATAAATGCCGTACATAAATCCTTTGGCGGAACCTGAGCATTCAAAAGAGGCTCCCGAGCTGAACAAGGCTGTTCCCTGGGTTAAATGATTACCCTTTTTCTTTCAACATTTCTTCCCCTTTGTACCTGGTGCACAATTTCCTCCATTTTCTCTGGATGACTCCGGTAAGCCACAGCAATGTCGTTCATGGGCAAAGGCATTTTCGTGAGGATGAAATTCCTGGAGAACAGGCACCATATTCATTAGATGACCCAAATTCAGGGGTGAAATGCTCCCGGTTCGGACCGGATCGCCCGATCCGGTAGCGATGGAGGCGGGTGGTTCAGAGAACCGGTAGCAAAAATCACTGCCCCCCCCACCCCCACCCCACCCCATGCCCAGCTGAGCCGCACAATCATCAGAGGCTTTTTTTTTTAATTTTTAAAAGCATTTTTTCTACAACCTCTTCAGGCCGAAGAGATTATAGAAAAAATGCTTTTAAAAGTAAAAATAAAGCCTCTGCCGATCAGGCAAGTCAGCTGTGATCGCCAGAGGCTTAAAAAAAAAAGAAAAAGCCTCTGCCGATCAGGCAAGTCTGCTGGGAACGTCAGAGGCTTTAAAAGCATTTTGTAAACAACCTCTTCAGCCGAAGAGGTTGTAGAAAAATGGTTTTAAAAGTTAAAAAAAAAAAAAAGTTGGCCACGCCCACTCAGTCATTTTACACCCTCCACCAAGCCACGCCCACAGAACCGGTAGTAACAAATTTTAGATTTCACCACTGGTTCCAACTGGTGTTACCACCGGTTCTCTTCGCGCATGTGCTTTCCTCCGCGCAAGCGCATTAGGTTTCTGCCCAGCTGATAGGTGTGGCAATCCACTCTGCCGTGCGTATCAGCTGGGCTAAAAAAAGAGAAATAAAGGTAAGTTTAACGCGGGGGTAGGTGGGAGGGCCCAGCTCCCAGTCAAAGAGAACCGGTTCAGTGACGTCACATCATCGCCACTACCTGCTCGCCCGAACCGGCCCGAACCGGAAACAACCCACTACTGGGCTACATATGACACATGTTCGGTGTTTTGATGCCAGTTAATTCAGGATTGTTTTCCAGTTCCAACTGCGGAAAGATGCATTAAGGCAGAAAATATGAAAGTCAGCACTTACCTTGGGGAGTTTGCTAATGTTAATTCAGCAAAACGAGCAGGGCCTTGTGATACCTCAAAGACTAACACGTTTAATTTAGCATGAGCTTTCTAGTGCTTAGATTTCTTTAGCAGGAACATGAAGTAGTTGCTGGAACGCAGCAACCCAGGCGCTTCATTGTGGTGAGTTTTAAGTTGCAATTGGCTGGATTTGCACCAGACACAAAACTAGACAGGTGGTCCTCAACTTACGACCGCAATTGAGCCCAACATTTCTGTTGCTGAGTGAAATACTTGTGAAGTGAATTTTGCTCCCTTTTACGACCTCTCTTCCCACAGTTGTCAAGTGAATCACCGCTGCAATTAACTTGGTAACACGGTTGTTAAATGAATTGGCTTCCCCATTTGATATTTGCTTATAAGAAGGTCGCAAAAGGGGATCATGTGACACCGGGACACTACAAGCGTCATAAATATGAGGCAGTTGCCAAAAGCATCAGTTTTGATCACATGACCATGGGGATGCTGCAACGGTCGTAAGTGTGAAAAAATGGTCATAAATCACTTTTTTTCTCCCGGTGCCGTTGTAACTTTGAATGGTCACAAAAGGGACTGCTGTAAGTCGAGGATTACCTGTAAACTCATGAAGCTCCAACAGTGGTTGGGCTCCAACGACTCTTGAACCAAATTATGGTGATAATAACTTGCTGTGTGATCCCAGTTATCTTCCTTCAACATACTATGGCTGAATTCAGACATTTATAAAATAGTCCAGATAGAAGATGTATTCTGTGCTAAATGTGCAAGCTCCTTCAATCTTTATTGTGATTTAGCATGCTGTGCAAAAACAAACGGGTTAGGCTTTACAGGTAGTCCTCGCTTAACGACTGGTTGCTGAGGGACCGTTCAAAGTTACGACAGGCTGCCCAAAAGATAACTTACGA
Source organism: Ptyas mucosa (assembly GCA_012654045.1). Classification (NCBI taxonomy): domain Eukaryota; kingdom Metazoa; phylum Chordata; class Lepidosauria; order Squamata; family Colubridae; genus Ptyas; species Ptyas mucosa. Next base: position 205,007 of record WNWU01000105.1, read on the forward strand.
CCGGTTTTCAAAGTTCTGACATGGGAATGAATTTATGGAAGGAATTTATGAGTCCAACCAGAGGTGGGCTGCTGGGGGTTCGCAGGGGTTCAGGAGAACCTCTAGCTAAGATTCTGTGCAGTTCGGAGAGCCCCCAAATCCCATTCCTTTTCTGGCCTCTAGAGGGCTTCTGGAGCCTGGGGAGGCCGTTTTCGCCCTCCCAGAGGCTTGAGGAAGCTGACTAGGAGGCCAACTAGGCCACACCCACCATGGCCACGCCCACCCAGCAACCGGGCAGAGAACCCCTTGCTAAAATTTTTGAAGCCCACCCGAGTCCAACCTTTTCTTCTAACCCATAAAAATATTTAATTTTAACTGATTTAATTGCCTTGTGTAGCCTGAAGCACTTTTATGACTTTCAGTTTCAGGCTTTGCATCCTGCTAAGGGACTCATGAACAAATTAAGCATCATCAAAACCCAAGTTTAAAAATAATTCCGACGCCTAAAAATTGCATCCTGCGAAAGATGCCATTCGACCCAGCCTCTCCAGTTTATGTTGACGTGGTGGTTATTATCTCGGATGCTTGGATGCTAGTAAGAAAAAAGTTAGGGATAACTTGAAGTTGCTAAATGTTCCTTATTTTCTGTATTTTTTTTTTTTTAGCTCTTGGCTACCACTATAAAAAAAAAAATAAAGATACTCACCTTTCCAAAGCTGAAATCACATCAAGAAATCCGTATAAGGTTATGTTGTTTCTATCCCACATTAGAGTCCTATGAACAGATAAGCGTCTAATAAAAAATAGGCTTGGTGCAGACATCAAGCAATTGGGTGCATCTTCTGAGTTTTCCCTCATTATAAATATCTGTTCCACTCCTCCTGAAAAGACTTTGCTACTTTCTTCTAAGATGTTTTTTCAACATTTGAATCCAGGGTAGATGGCGGTCAACTTTTCTAGGTTGTCCAGACCAAGAAACCAACTCCACACACAGACTAGAACTAGGTTTTTTTGAGCTAAGCCATAGTAACAGAACCTTGCCCCTGCCTCTCATACCCCAAGAAGTCAAGAAGGAGCTCACCTCCTCCTTACATTCTCTCCTTTCCCAAGGCTTAAGGAATGGTTCTTACCCTTGTTGTTTCTGAAACAACTCCTGAGTATTTCTCTCAAGATGATCTTTGTAGCCCTCTACAATAGCCTTGGCAAATCTAGACAGCTTACTAAAAAGCAGAGACATCACCCTGCCAACAAAAGTGTGTATAGTCAAGGCTCTGGTGTTCCCAGTTGCAATGGATGGCTCTGAAGGTTGGACCATAAGAAAGGCTGAGCACCAAAGAATTGAGGCCTTTGACCTATGGTGCTGGAGAAGACTCATGTGAGTCCTTTGGATTGCAAGGTGATCAAACCTAGGTCAGTCCTAGAGGAGATCAACCCTGACTGCTCTTTAGAAGGCCAGATCCTGAAGATGAAACTCAAATACTTTGGCCACCTAATGAGAAGGAAGGACTCACTGGAGAAGAGCCTAATGCTGGGAACGATTGAGGGCAAAAGAAGAAGGGAATGACAGAGAATGAGGTGACTGGATGGAGTCACTGAAGCAGTAGGTGTGAGCTTAAAAGGACTCCAGAGGATGGTAGAGGACAGGAAGGCCTGGAGGAATGTTGTCCATGGAGTCGCGATGGGTCAGACACGACTTTGGAACTAACAACAACAACAAACATAGCCTTGAAGTTTTCTGCTGGTGTTCCATCCATGTTACTAAGTCCTAAGCTCTATTCAGGCTTCTGAACTCAGCCTGTTCAGTCAGTCACCTTTTGGGGACATAGACTTGCCCCTCCCAATTCTTCTACTTCGACATGTCAGAGACAAAGCTTGACTATCTCCTTGGCAAACAAAAAAATATTCTAACAAGTTCTGTCTTCTCACTCTTTCATCAATTGATAGAGAGGAAGCCCAACACACCTCAGAGTTTTATTCACCGACAAAGCTTTGGCCAGTATTTTGGCACCCAAGTCTCCCATGGCATTGCCGCTGATATCCAAGGCCACAAGATGGCTGCTGCTTCCTAAGCCATCCAGGAGAATGCTGGTTCTCAGCTTCAGGCGTGATTCGGCCACTGATACAGATTCAAGGGACTGAAATAAAATCAGGGAAAAACAAAGGAGAAACCTTCTAAGTGCTAACATCCATCTTGGTCGTATCAGAGAGGGCAAGGATTAGGTGGGTTGGTTCACACACAATATACTAAGCCTTGTCAAGGCTGAACTCAAAAGCAACGGCTGTGTTTTCATAACTTATTATATTTAAATAAATAAATAAATAAATACTATTCCTTAGAGTTAGGTTTGGGTCAGGGCTGAAATGTAAAATTTGTTACTACCGGTTCTGTGGGCGTGGCTTGGTGGGAGGGGGGATAATGTGACTGGGTGGGCGTGGCCAACTTTTTTTTTTTTAAACTTTTCAAAGCATTTTTTTCTAATGCTTTGAAAAGCCTCTCTGCCGATCAGGCAACTCAGCTGGGATCGTCAGAGACTTTTGAAAGCATTTTTTTAAACCACCTCTTCAGCCAAGAGGTTGCAGAAAAAAATGCTTTGAAAAGCCTCTGATGATCCCAGCTGAGCCGCGCGATCATCAGAGGCTTTTTTAAAAAAACTTTTAAAAGCATTTTTTCGTCGGAAGAAGTTGTAGAAAAAATGCTTTTATTTATTTATTTATTTAGATTTATATACCGCCCTTCTCCCCGAGGGGACTCAGGGCGGTGAACAGCCAAAAGTAAAAAACATACATACAAAATTTAAAAACCAAATAAAACCAAATTAAACAATGGCCCCAACTATTTAAAAGCCCAATTATAAAATATTAACACCCTAAATATTAAAATATTTAAATTTTAAAATTTTAAAATTATTTTTACAGAAAAAGGGGGAAAAATTAGGCCAGGCCCGCCTGGTGGAACAGAAAAGTTTTTAGCTCACGGCGGAAGGCGCGAAGGTCCGGAATCATCTTCTACAACCTCTTCCAATGAAAAAATGCTTTTAAAAGTAAAAAAAAAAAAGCCTCTGATGATCGTGCGGCTCAGCTGAGCATGGTGGGGGGAGGGGCGCAGGGATTTTTGCTACCAGTTCTCCGAACCACCCGCCACCATCGCTACTAGATTGGGCGATCCGGTCCGAACCGGGAGCATTTCACCCCTGGTTTGGGTCTCTTCCATTGACTCAGTGGCTGAGGTCATGCAACTGACTAAACTAGGTTAAAACATAGTTCATATGGCATGTGCTGTTCATAAGCAGCTTGAAGCGGACAATCAAGTTTACCTAACACACTATCAGCCTTGCAAAATGGTCCAGAATAGAAACACAACCAGAAGAACTAGCTCTACTTTATTTTATCATTAAAACTACCCAGAATATCATCGAGTTCCAGCTACCAGCTACCCTGAATGACATCTTCGAATCTCGCTGTTTGAGGAAGTTGCATAATATTCTCAGAGACTCTTCCCATCCTGCTTACAATCTTTTTGGACTGTTGCCTTCCGGCAGAAGATACAGAACAATTAAAACTTGGACCACACATTTTCTGCAGTGGTGGGTTCCTCCCGGTTCGGCCCGGTTCTGCTGAGCCGGTAGCGGTGACGATACGCAGGCCTCCCAAACCCTCTGCGCATCTTGTTCTTGCAAAAAACGGGCCTATTTTTCATAAAAATGGGGGAAGCGGGGTGGAGCTTCAGGAGGCCAAAAATGCCTGTATTCGGTGTATAAGACGCACCAACATTTTCACCCTCGTTTAGTGGGGGGAAAGCGCACCTTATACTTTAAAAAATACGGTACATTACCCAATCTCATTTTAGGTTAGTCTAGCATAGGACTGTCAAACTCGCGGGCTGCGGGCTGGATGCATCACGCACTGGCCACGCCCATGCCTCGTTTAGCGAAGGGGGAAAAGTCACAATAAGTCACGTGACGCCTCCATGACAACGCGAGTTTGACACCCCTGTTCTAGCACATTGATCTGGTCTGTGACTCAAGCTTTGAAAGCAGATTATATTTTAATTATCAGCCTGCTATCAAATAGACATGGACCTTTGTAAGAACTTCAAATTGATAAAAATAGGGATGCTGATAAGTTTGCCCCAGAGATGATGAGGTACTATAAACAATGAAGCTTTCTTTTTTTTTTTTTAAGTCTCACTTACACAATCTTCATCCTGAGTGAGTTGAACAATCCGGTGCAAGGTGTCAACGAGAGTCTCTCTAGGGGAATAATAATAATAATAAAAAAAGAATTTGTCAACTCTTGAGTTTTAATTCATATAATTAAATCTCCTGTAAGAGGTCTCCAATTGCCTCAGTAGATTGAGCTCACGGAGAAGCTTCAAGTGCTATATAAAAAATCTTCTGCCTGAACTGGAGGAACTGAAATTGTTCTAATCTTCCAAGTGCTGTAACCTTTCTGCCTTTAAAACTTACACTTTTAAACAGGGGTCACATGCGCATGCAGACCTTCTGCGCATGTGCAAAACCTCCTGTGCGTGTGCAGAGGGTAAAAACACATTACTTCCTGGTTAAAACCAGGAACTAATGACACCCGGGTAGCTGGGCGGAACTTTGCTCCACCATTGCTACCGGTTCTCTGAACCACCCACCATGACTGCTACCGGATCGCCCGATCCGGTCAGAACCGGGAGCATTTCACCTCTGTTCACAGGGGTTCGGGAGAACCTCTAGCTAAGATTCTGTGCAGTTCAGAGAACCCCCAAATCCCACTCCTGGCTGGTCCCGCCCACCTCACCCCTCCCAGGAGTGCCCACGTGGCCCGTTTTGGATGCAGCTAAGTGCAGGGCGAATGCAGAGGCTCAGGGATGGCAAAAAACGGGCCTACAGGAAGTTCGGGAAGTCTGAAAACGGGCTCGTTTCTGGCCTCCAGAGGACCTCTGGAGCCTAGGGAGGCTGTTTTCGCCCTCCTGGAGGCTCGAGAAAAGCCTCCGGAGCCTGGGGAGGGCAAAAACGCCCCACACCCACCATGGTGCAGGAGGCCGAAAAGGCCACGCCCACTATGGCCACGCCCACCCAGCAACCGGGCAGAGAACCCCTTGCTAAAATTTTTGAAGCCCACCCGTGCTTTTAGAACCCTGGACAATTGAGTGCAATAGAGATGACTTTTTTTGCGATGTGACCAGATGTTCAGTTGAGCATCAGATCTTTGTTTCAAATTCTCATCATCAGCAGACCATTTTTAATTATGATGCCTGTCCTGTAGATGGATCTACTCTTACCAAAAGCAGAGCAATGCTATCTTATTTTGGGCTTGCTTTTTTTTTTTTTTAATGTCAAGAGAGTGCTGAATGCTTACCTAGATTGGATGTTAAAGTTCTTCCCTAATGCGACATGCTTAATGGATTTGCTTCGGTTGAGGCTCAAAACCAGTGTCACCATGTCAGAATCAAAGCCTGCAGAAAAGAGGCATTCAGACAGGAACCCCAGGTGTCTAATTCAGGAGGAGGTAAATGATTTGAGCCATTGGACACCCTGGAAATGCTGAGGGCATGCAATGGACTTGTTCTCACCAATCGCTTTTATGGGAGAAGGACTGTTCACAAAATGGCAAGGCTTATTATTGGTATTTTAGGGTGGGTTTTTTAAATGAGATTTTACTATTAGGTTTTTATTGAATTTTTTGGAAGCCAGCCAGAGACATTAAAGGAACAAAGGACATGGTCATTTAAAAATAAATAGATTTCCCTTCCCCTCCCATTCCCAGAAAGTAAACTGATGAGATTATAACATACAAAGAACGGTTGCAAGAACTGGGTATCTCTAGTTTAATGAAAAGAAGGACTAAGGGAGACACGATAGCAGTCTTCCAATATCTCAGGGGCTGCCACAAAGAAGAGGGAGTAAACTATTCTCCAAAGCACCTGAAGGCTGGACAAGAAGCAATGGATGGAAACTAATCAAGGAGAGAAGCAACCTAGAACTAAGGAGAAATTTCTTGACAGTGAGAACAATTCATCGGTGGGACGACTTGCCTCCAGAAGTTGTGAATGCTCCAACACTGGAAGTTTTTAAGAAGATGTTGGATAACCATTTGTCTGAAGTGGTGTAGGGTTTCCTTCTTGAATAGGGCTTTGGACTACAAGACTCCAAAGTGGCTTCCAACTATTATTTTATTATTCTAGTCTAATTCTCTCTCAACCATCTCACAGATTGGTCCAGAGTCACACAATTGGATCCCTGCCTAAGAGAGGAGTAGATCACACAGTCTCCTGGTTTCTAATCCAGCACTTTAACCGCTATACCGAAACTGGATTTCCAGATTGTACTCCTGCGGAATCTCTCTCGAGAGGGAAGATGAGGCAGATAATCCATCGACAAAGCAGTGCTTTGCAAGATAACATAGGCCCGTGATAGTGGCACGCGGAGCCATATCTGTGTGCACGCGAGTGTTGCCCTAGTTCAGCCCCAGTGCGCATGCGCGCACTAGCCAGCTGATTTTCGGGCCTTCCGGGCCCACCTGAAGTCGGGAAACGGACCATTTCCTGCCTCCGGAGGGCCTCCAGGTGTGTGTGGGGAAGGCCGTTTTTGCCCTCCCCAGGCTCCTAAAAAGCCTATGGAGCCTGGGGAGGGCAAAAAACAGGCCTTCCGGTTCTACCAGAAGTCAGGAAATGGGCCGATTCCAGCTTTTGGAGGGCCTCCGGGAGGGTGGGGAAGGCCTCTGGAGCCTGGCGAGGATGAAAAATGGGCCTACCAGGCCTACCAGGCCATCACATACCAAAAGTGGGGGGAGCGCAGGGGGTCATGTGCGCATGGGCAGGGCGCATTGAATTATGGGTGCGGGCACACGTTCCTGCAACCCTTCTGTGCTCCCCTCACTTTTGGCACGCAAGAGCAAAAAGCCATCACTGACACAGGCTGAACAAAAAGGGGAGGGGCAGGCCTTGCAAACAAAGCAGTACTTAGATGCTATAAACCTAGCAAGACCCCACCTGTTTCTCTTTGGGAAGTTTGTGCCCGCAAACTTGGTCATAAACTGAATGAGCATTCTGGATATCCCACAAAGATATTGAAAGACAGAGAGATTATTGTACTGGCCGCCATCCAACTGCTTGGGTTAACGTCAGGGTGAAAAATGTAGGAAACATTACTCTCCCCTTTTTCTCAACAGGCTGGCAGAGAACAAACAGACCTACCGTTGTCTGACAAATTCAAGTCACAGATTGAACTGGCATCTGAGATCAGATCCTGGATCACTTGGGCTCCTGCCGACCTCAGCTAGGAAATAAAGATCATAGTAGTGAGGGTCAGATAGTTTTGTTGTAGTAACGTTGAACTATTCAGAAAAACCATGATCCATTTAATCTTCAGAAGCTTCTAGAATCAATATATCTTCTCCGTAGCTACTGAAAGCAGCTTATATCTATTGACAGATATCTCCCAACATGGAGGTTGCACGGAATTATTATGACTAGGAACAAAATACCCTGTTTCCCCCAAAATAAGACCCAACCAGAAAATAAGCCCTATCATGATTTTTCAGGATGCTCGTAATATAAACCCTACCCCCAAAATAAGCCTCAGTTAAGAGCATTAGCAGACGGAGGCATTTAGTACTGTATTTCCCCCCAAATAAGACCTAAGTGGAAAATAAGCCATAATGCATCTTTTGGAGCAAAAATTAATATAAGACCCGGTCTTATTTTGGGAGAAACATGGAGCAGATCTTCCAAATTCAAGTAGTCTCTTTTTCTCATGGCAGAAGTAGCCCCCCCACCCATCCAATTGATCCAATTGAAGTGTTGTAGACCTTGCATAAACATATCATTAAATAATCATTAAAAATACTTTCAGACCAACCTGGAAAAAAGATGCGGTTGCTTTAATGAGTAAAATTGATTAAAACACAATCTTTCTAAACAAGCCTCTTCTGTTTGGCTTGGTTTAAATGCAAAAAAAGGCTATCGGTGTGCAATTTTTGCAAAAAATTATATGTGCATAATGGAATCTTGGAACCCCAGTCTTCTCAGTGACAGGAAATACATTTAGAATGAAATGTTTTTTAAAAGAAAAATCAAAGGAAGTCCAGTTGCCTCTTAAAATGGGTTGTCCCTTTGGGGACAGTCATGACTTGGAGGACTGAGAATCTCCATAGACATTTAGGATGACTTCCCCTTATTCTCCTTGATGAATCTCAAGGGGAGAGGGGGAACTGTAATAGTGTGTTCCCTGTATATTTCCAGATTCTTTGCTTCAAATTTCTGGAACTGGCTCTTGTACCATCAATCAGATGTCCTTCCTAGGAAATTAGGAAATTAGTTAGAACAATTAATCAGTGGAACAACTTGCCTCCAGAAGTTGTGAATGCTCCAACACTGGAAATTTTTAAGAAGATGTTGGATAACCATTTGTCTGAAGTGGTGTAGGGTTTTCTGCTTGGGCAGGGGGTTGGACTAGAAGACCTCCAAGGTCCCTTCCAACTCTGTTGTTCTATTCTATTCTAAATCACTGTTTACCTCACAGCTACTGAGGTCCAGATGCAGATTCTTCAATTGGGTGTTGTTGGCTAAAGCCTGAAGCAAAGCTCTGAGGAAAACCAAAAAGGAAACAAGCAATGAATTAGCCAACTCTCTTGATGACACATTCCTTAATGCATTTTGCCCCATGTCATAGCCATATTTCATCTTTCTGTCTCTCCCCTTGGAAGGCTCAGCTCAACGTTTCCCCCTCTCCTTTACCTTAAAGCCTCTGGTGGGAGCTTGGTTCCAGACAGGGAAACGTGTTGTAGGGCAGAGGCTTGGCTGAAGAACTGGCCGATTGCAAAAGGATCACCTCTGGATTTTCTGAGGGGAAAAAGAAAAAAGGTTGACTCCTAAATTTTATGTGGGGACCCACCAAATTTTGGAAAGCAATCAGATCTCTTCCAGGAAATGGCAGTAATTGAGTGCCACAAAGCAGTGGTGAAATTCAAATTTTTTACTATCAGTTCTGTGGGTGTGGCTTGATGGGCATGATGTGGCTTGGTGGGCGTGGCTTGGTGGGCGTGGCAGGGGAAGGATACTGACAAACCCCATTCCCTCCCCACTCCTGGGGGAAGGATATTGCAAAATTTCCATTCCCATCCCACTCCAGGGGAAGGATACTGCAAAATCCCCTTCACAACTCCTGGGGGAAGGATATTGCAAAATCTCCATTCCCACCCCACTCTAGGGGAAGAATACTGCAAAATCCCCATTTCCACCCCACTCCGGGGGAAGGATATTGCAAAATCTCGATTCCCTCCCCACTCCTGGGGAAAGGATATTGCAAAATCTTCATTCCCACCCCTAAATAATTTAAGGCTTTTTAAAAAGCCTTAAATTGAGTGACGCAGTAGACTAAGGCACTGATTAACATTCAGCTGTCTGCAATTACTGTAAGTTCGAATCTCACCAAGGCTCAAGGTTGACTCAGCCTTCCATCCTTTCTAAGGTAGGTGAAATGAGGACCCAGATTGTAGGGGCAATAAGCTGACTTTGCATAAATATACAAAAGTATGAAGGCTATTGCTTAACGTATTGTAAGCCGCCCTGAGTCTCCGGAGAAGGGCGGCATATAAATCAAATTAAAAAAAAAAAGCTTTCCTTGTATTTATTAGGAAAAGTATGATATAAAATGCTCTCTATTGCTTGCCAGACATAAGCGCATTTATCTTTTCTTTTATGTACACTGAGAGCATATGCACCGAAGACAAATTCCTTGTGTGTCAAATCACGCTTGGCCAATAAAGAATTCAATTCTATTCTATTCTATTCTATTCTATTCTATTCTATTCTATTCTAT
>WNWU01000105.1:220748-270685 GCA_012654045.1 Ptyas mucosa
TCTATTCTATTCTATTCTATTCTATTCTATTCTATTCTATTCTATTCCTCCCAATAGCTTTCCATGTCTAAATGTGGGCTTGAACCTGGATCTTCCTAGATCTGATCAACATGTTAACCATGGTACCAACTCTCCACAGTCTCTTTCATGGTGGGCACCCTCCAACGTGTGGAGGAAGATGGCACCATGGCCCTGGCTATATAATCCCACCAGCAAGTTCAGATCCATTTCTATCATACCATTTTAATTATATGACAGTTAAAAAGCTGAACGGTAATGATGAATCCAATCCAATTTTTATGGCCAGATTATGGGAAATCCTACTTCAAAGCATCTGCTAAGGCATTGGGAATATCCTACCTCGATCCTCCAGGAAGTTTCTAGAGAGATTAAGGCTGTTTAATGTAGAATCTGGATATTCTTGAAGGATAAGGGCCATTTGCTGCGCAAAGTCACTACAAAAGACAATTTCACACAATAACAAAGAATCAACGTGGAGAGATATAACAAGGCTGTGAGCAAATATTTGCAGTTGTCTGGAGTTTGCTCCCTCCTTTGAGGTGCTGTGTCTTATCCATGACCTATTTTTCACAACACAACACAACTCATGGAGGGGGAGACAGTCCTCTGAATTCAACTGTTCGACAACAATTCAGGATTTAATGGGTTTTCCTTTCATTCTGTGCTTCCAAAGTATATCAAACATTTATGAAACCCAGCCTGGGTTGAAGAGAAAGGGAGGAAAAGAGACCAAACATACAATCATGCATAAAGTATAACTTTGAGGACTATCCCTGACTTCCCTTCCAGCTTTGAGATTGAGAGACAGCCTATGGTTTGGTGTACACTCAATGGAAACGTGGAAGGAGAACTTGTGGTCGCAAGGAGGTTGAGCAGAATTGTTGACCACAGTCCAATTGGATAGGACTGATTTCGGATTTGGTTTCTGATTAATGTATAAATGTAACCTAGAAAAACAGCACAGATCAACCCTGACTGCTCTTTAGAAGGCCAGATCCTGAAGATGAAACTCAAATACTTTGGTCACCTAATGAGAAGGAAGGACTCACTGGAGAACAGCCTAATGCTGGGAAAGATTGAGGGCAAAAGAAGAAGGGGACGACAGAGAATGAGGTGGCTGGATGGAGTCACCAAAGTAGTAGGCATGAGCTTAAATGGACTCCAGAGGATGGTGGAGGACAGGAAGGCCTGGAGGAACGTTGTCCATGGGATCGCAATGGGTCGATGGTTAGTTGACTTCGCAAATAACAACAACAAAGAAAAACAGCTAAAGTCAACCTGGAACCATGAATGTCCTTCTAAGTCTACATAAGCGCTTAAGTTTTTCAATGGTGTGGATGGGCGGCATTTGTGCACAACATGAATAGCTGAAAATATAGAATTCTGGTTTCTCCGAAATTATAATGTAGCTATGTGTAAAAGTAGTAGTTTTAAAACAAATAAAATTTGTTGAACTACCCAGAGTCATTGGGACTCAGCCAGTATACACATTTTACTGCTACCATTACTAATAGCAATGATTCATTCTCTCTCATTAAATTGTTTTGTTTTGTTTGTTTTTGTGGGTTGGAGTTCTTTTGTTTGGTTATTTTCCAAGATAGTTTACTCACCTCTGAATAACTGCAGTGTTTCTTCTAGACAGATTGCTTTAAACCATTGGAGCTCATAGTTGGCTACTCTAATGCAAACTCAATTGTCAGAAAGCTTCCACGTTTTACTACGGTTAGAATTTTATTTCTTAAATTTCTAAGGAAGCTGTAGTTCAGGAGTCTTTGCTTACCATTTTAAGCCACAGTTTTCCAGCTCCAACTCTTTCAAAGTCACTGATTTTCTCAGGGCCAGAAGGATCTCCTCGAAAATAATCTGATTCTGTTATAAGGAAAAAATCCACACACAGACAAAGATAAAAGAGCCTTGGATAGTACAGTGGTCTAAAGCCCTGTTATTAACATCAGCTGCCTGCAATTATTGCAGGTTCGAATCTCACCAAGGCTCAAGGTTGACTCAGCCTTCCATCCTTTCTAAGGTAGGTAAATTGAGGACCCGGTTTGTGGGGGCAATAAGCTGACTTTGTATAAATATACAAAAGTATGAAGGCTATTGCTTAGCGCATTGTAAGCCGCCCTGAGTCTCCGGGGAAGGGCGGCATATAAATCAAATTAAAAATAAAATAAAAATAAAAATAAGAAACGAAAACAGAGGGAAAAAGTTCTCCTTCCAAGTTACGGAAAAGAGTGAAAGTTGTGATCAAAGAATCGCCAGACACTTCTTGACATTTTACTGGTCTACAGCAGGTTAATAATCAATAATCAGTTTTGAAAGGCCTTATTATATATTCTATCCAACTTCATCTATTCACTCTCATCTTCCATTCTGATCATTATCTCATCCTGGCCTGGTTATGGAAACATTAAAAACTATTTTATTCCAGAGCAGACTGTAACCCTTCTCACCAGGGGTGAAATCTAGCAGGTTCTGACAGATTCTGGAGAACTGGTAGTGGAAATTTTGAGCAGTTCGGAGAACCGGTAGTGGAAATTTTGAGTAGTTTGGAGAACCAGCAAATACCACCTCTGGCTGGCTCCAGGGTGGGGTGGGAATGGAGATTTTGCAGTATCCTTCCCCTGGAATGGGGTAGGAATGGAGATTTTGCAGTATCCTTCCCCTGCCATGCCCACCAAGCCACGCCCACAGAACCAGTAGTAAAAAAAATTAGATTTCACCACTGCTTCTCACACAATAATCTTAGCACATCAAGATGCTTTTATACAATGTGCTGAATTTTGATTAGTGTTAAACTGTGTCAGAGTGTTTACAGTGTGACTACTATGTTGAGACAACCCAGGAGCAAAATACAGGACACAGAGGTTTGTCTTACAAACAGTGGTTTATAGACTTCTATATACAGACATACAAGCGGTAGGCACATACCAGGCAAGCAATCATTCTTCACCTCTACCCGGAGAGCTACAATGCAGATAGAACACAAGGAGAGTGATACAGGAGGAGAGAGAGAGAGAGACGCCCTCTCATGGCCTCCCTTATATAGACATCTTCTTAAAGTGGCAATAACCCTGCTGACTCATCTTCAGTCTTAAAGAGGCAATAACCCCGCTGACTCATCGTGGTCCCCAGCCTTACAGCGGCTGGTCAGCATTAAATGGGAGGAGTGTCAGGGTAATGATGATTTAAATCATCATTACCCTGACACTCCTCCCAGCTGAATGTACAGCACTCCTGTACAGCTGAATGCTTTAACATATTCACGACGCTCCATTTCCATTATGTCCTTGCCTCCAGCTTTGGTTCCTACTCTTTAGATGGGAGGGGATTTTTTTTAGGTCTCTCGGCTGGCTGCTGCACTCACCAGTTTGAAGTCTTTGCAACTTAGCTTTGTAAACCACTGATTAAATGATAAGCTGGCCACACAAAGAGCGATATCTCTGCAGAAGAATAAAAGCAACAAACAAAGATAATTTCAGTGCCAGTTGGAAAGTGTTGTAGCTAAGATAGCCGTTCAAGAAGAATCTCATCTAACTACAGTGAGAACAATTCACCAGTGGAACCGCTTGCCTCCTGAAGTTGTGGATGCTTTTTAAGAAGAGGCTGGATAGCCAATTGTCTGGAATTGTCCAACCCCCTTATTCTGTTAATCTGTTATATGACTTTAGACCATCCTACAAATATAAAGCACAAATCCTACTGGATTAAATAGGAATGTGGTGGGATTTTTTTACCTCTATGTGGCCTGCTCAGTTACCCATCAACCAAACAGATGCTTTGCATGATCCCCTCCTTAGCTTTGCTAAGGGGTTGAGAATTAAAAAGTTGCAGTATTACACCTTAGATCAAAGACCTCTCCTCAAATACAGGCCGTGACTTAGAATCATTCGCTTAGCGATCAAAAGTTACAAAGGTACAGGAAAGAAATGGACTTATGTCAGTCCTCAAAGTTAAGAACCGTTGCAGCATCTCCGCAATCACATGATTAAAATCCAGGCACTTAGCAACTGGCATGTATGTACCAGGGGTGGGTTCTAAAATTTGTTTACTACCGGTTCTGTGGGCGTGGCTTATTTTGTGGGCGTGGCTTGATGGTCATGTGACAATTATTTAGGATTTAGCAGAAGTACTGGTCTACCAGGCTTTTAACTGCTTGCAGAGCTGTACCGATCTACCCATTTACTTTTTGCAGGCACTGATCTACTCATGTATTCTTGCAGGCACTGATCTACTCATGTATTTTTGCAGACACTGGTCTACCCATTTATTTTCTTTTAACACTGATCAGCTGTCGGGCGGCCCTTTGAAGCCCCACGGCAAGAGTTTAAACAGTTTTTTTTCCTTCTAGCCAATCAGCTGGGACTCAGGAGGCAGCAATAGATTGGGGGTGGGGCCAAATAAAAGGTAAGAATAACGCAGGTGGGGGGGCGGGGGGGGCAGAACCAGTTCGGTGACATCATATCGTCACCGCTACCGGCTCGGGAGAACTGGGCCGAACCGGGAGAAACCCACCACTGGTATGTACCATAGTTGCAGCATGCCTGGACATGTGATTGCCACTGGCAATCTTCCCAGCCAAAGTCCAACAAACAAAGTCAATAGGGTGAGCCGGATTTGCTCAACAACTGGGCGATTTGCTTAACGACCATGGCTAAAAAGGTTGTAAAATTGGGGGCGACTCATTTAGTAACCGCCTTGCTTAACCACAGAGAAATTCTGATTCCAATTGCAGTCATAAGTTGAAGACAACCCGTTTAAGGGTTGTCTTCTTTTTTTAAAGCAAGAAAGGAAATTGGGGGTTGCAAGTGTTTGAACGTTAACACTCTTTCGTGATTGCTATCACACAAACTCCAGCTTACAATTTGCACATCCAAGCCCTATCCCAGGATTCTTTTATATAAACTCACTGGCTGGGCAGGTGGTTGAAATCCAACAGGTTGAATTCTCTGCATCCCCGGGCGTGATAAACATTATCCACATCCTGGGAGGGGGAAAAAAAACTTCTCTTAACAGCCAATAAGAAAATATTAGACTGTGCAGAAACGGACAGGTTAATATTGAAGATAAAAGAAAAAGGAGACACAGAATATTTTTGAACTTGGGATTTGTTTTATCGATGGTTGGATATCAGAGGCAGAAATTAGGAGTTTAATATTGTTATGTAAACAAACTGACTCAGACAGTATGCTCTTCGCTAAGCACTTATTGTATACAAAGAGAAAATATATAAATAGAATTAACCAAAAACAAAAACAAAAAATTTGTGATTAGTAAACGGTCACTATCTTTGCTGCGTACCCAAGTGTTTTGAAACGACCTAGTGAAAACTGAAAAGAAGTTTTCTATTGAAAAGAAGGACCGGGGGTGACTTTGATAGCAGTGTTCCGGTACTTGGAAGGCTGTCACAGAGAAGAGGGGGATCAATTTATTCTCCAAAGCACCTGAACGCAGAACAAGAAGCAACGGATGGAAACCAAGCAAGGAGAGAACCAACCTAGAACTAAGGAGAAATTTCCTTACAGTGGCAGCAATTAATCAATAGAACAGTTTGCTTCCAGAAGTTATGGGTGCTCCATCACTGGAGGCTTTTAAGAAGAGATTGGACAGCCATTTTTCTGGAAGGGTACTAAAAAGTCTCTTGCTTGAGCAGGGGGTTGGACTACATGACCTCCAAGGTTCCTCCCCACTCTGTTATTCTGTTCTGAACTCCCATCATTTGTTTGTCACTTTCTCTCCATCTTCCTTTGGCTCATCTCGGCTGCCAGATACAAGTCAGCTCTACATTAATACTCCCCATGCTTCCCTCCCTGAGTTCTTAAGGCAAAGTTTGTTTCTGAGAGAAAATGACTGCCCCCATGACCTTCTTCAAAATTAAAAATAACATGTAATAACTGCAGCTGGAATTGTATTTGCACAAAATTGGGAAAGTGAAGAGATTCCCACGGAGGAGAATGTGATTAGGAAAATATTAGAATGTGCAGAAATGAATAGGTTAACACATGCAATTGAAGAGAAGGAGCAAACTGAATATTATATTGTATGGGAACTATTCTACCGATGGCTAGAGAATAAATATGAAAGTTAGAAATAAAAGTAGATTAGTGAAATATAGAAAATATAGCAATAGAATTAAATAAGAGGAAGTACAGTATTAGATATGCTACACATATCAGTATTAATAATAATAATAACTTCATTGTCATTGTATGTGTATACACAGTATACCCATACAACGAAATTCACTTAACACCCAAAGACCAGGTCCAACACATACTGTAAAACAATCCCCAAACACCTCCCCACCCACCACAAATTCCCCACTCCTAAACCACCCAAACATCCACACAACAGACCAAGTAATGCTGTCCAACAGCTCACTGATGGTGGCCCTTTAGTTCATGGCTGAGTGCAATTATAGCTCTGGGATAAAAACTATTCAGAAAACGTGTGGTCCGAGTTTTAATTGTTCTGTATCTTCTGCCAGAAGGCAACAGTCCAAAAAGATTGTAAGCAGGATGGGAAGAGTCTCTGAGAATGAGTAGACAAATAATGAATATGGCTGTAATTTTTAATTGTTATTGCACAAGATATTTGTACCCAGATGAAAGCAGCAGACAAAGCACCTTATATTTCTGTAAATAAAGGAGGGTGAAATAAAAACATACACATTCTCAAGCTAATTTCTTATTGGGTCTAGCACAGCAATTTGCAACGTACGCTCCACCTTTACCTCAAGAAAATCTGTGTGAAGTTGATCTTGGAAAAAATAGCAATTTTGGAACGTCAACCCACAAATCTTCTATTCCTGAATCTGTCAGAGAATTCATGACTGGCAGAGACATGGTAACAAGGCCCGCCAATGAATAGGGATTAGTAACAAGGTCAGCCAATAGGAGCTGAGACAGGAAGGAGCCTGGGCGTGGCTCTGTAGCTCTGAGTGCTGTGTTGAGAAGTGAAACTGAAACTAGTCTAGGCTGCTTGCAACTCTGAACTGAAAACTGTTCTCACCTCTGCTGTTGGCAATGTATATTTATTTTCATGTGTTCTATTATATATAAAGAGAAGTTAATGAACCCTGCTAAATCAGTTACCTGTGTGTGCTTTCCGGATTTGATTTCTGCAACAAACTCTGACAGAATCTTTCAAAGAACTTACTGGTTGACAAATGAACCTATTTCGACAGTTAGTCCCAAAGGCAACAAATTGACTGTCTCCATCTTTTGAAATGAGCTTAAATGGACTCCAGAGGATGGTAGAGGACAGGAAGGAACATTGTCCTGTCCTGGAGGAACATTGTCCATGGGGTTGTGATGGGTTGGACACGACTTCGCAATTAACAACAACAAATCTTTTGAAAAAGTTCACAATAAGGATTCCTTTGTAGGATTTCCGATCTCACTAACCGCAGTCCCTGCCTGAATTGTGCGTTGACACACCGAAGTAAGCCCAAAGTTCTTTTTTTTTTTATGTTTGCGGCTGAGCTAAAAATGACTCCTCTCTTTCCTAGTGTTCCACCTTACCCATTGGATTTCCTCTTGGACGGAAAGGCCACTGTAATCGCAGAGGGCAGC
Source organism: Ptyas mucosa (assembly GCA_012654045.1). Lineage (NCBI taxonomy): Eukaryota > Metazoa > Chordata > Lepidosauria > Squamata > Colubridae > Ptyas > Ptyas mucosa. The sequence goes on from WNWU01000105.1 coordinate 228,344, forward strand.
GTAGGTCTCTGAGAATCCACCTGTAAGCATGAGGAGACGCTAAATATTATAGAAGAAGGGGGAAGAGTTGGCATAACTTTACAGAGAGCTATCAATTAATCTAAAAATCCCCAAAATGACATTAAATAAAAGTACAATTTGGTAGCGGATATAGCGGATATAGTCTCAAGATCAGCTGGGAGATAGATTCGAATCTCAGAGTTGCACCTGCTTATTTTAGATAAAAGCCTTTCAGAGGCTTTTTTTCTGAAGCTTTGTTTCAGAGGCTTTTTTTCTGAAGCTTCGTTTCAGAGGCTTTTTTTCTGAAGCTTCTTTCAGAGGCTTCTTTCAGCCTCTGAAATCTCTGTTTGCGACGCTGGGCCGGGCTACATTTGGAGTATAAGACGCACCCAGATTACCACCCTTCGTATCCGAAAAATACGGTACTCGGAATAGTTTTCTCCCCATTAATTTCCATATAGTTGAATTACCACAAGGACTTCCTTTCCACACTTCTTCCAACGAATCGGTCGTCCCTTGAATTCTCGCAAGCAAGCTGGGAGAGGCGTTCTGGAGGAGATCTCTTTAATATCAAGAGGGTGATTAAATTAGCATTAAAGAAATAACTTTACTAAAAGAAAAAAAAAACGGTGCCGAATTCCATTTTATTTCAGAGTTTCTTCCTTTTGAGAGGGGAGCTGGCTGGATGAGAGAAGCTACTGCTTTTTTAAAAAAAACATTATTTTATATTTCTATCCCTTCACAATGGCTTTGGTATCAGAATATATAAATATTGTATTGAATAATTAAAAAGCGAGCCTGTTCAAACTCAGTCTTAGTCACAACATCTCAACCATCGCTTTTGAATAGACTTTTCTAAAACATGCCGAGAGCGGTACAGCTCTGGGAAAGATGCCGAGAGCTGTAATTCGGCAAGACCTAGAAAGCCAAGGTATCAATGGTCATGCCTAGATTCCATTTTTAGTGATTGTATGTCTATAGAAAGGTAAAGGGATATGATAGCTCAGTGGCTAAGACACTGAGCTTGTCTATCGAAAGGTCGGCAGTTCAGCGGTTCAAATCCCTAGTGCCGCGTAACGGGGTGAGCTCCCGTTCCTTGTCCCAGCTTCTGCCAACCTAGCAGTTCGAAAGCACGTAAAAAATGCAAGTAGAAAAACAGGGACCACCTTTGGTGGGAAGGTAACAGCATTCTGTGCGCCTTTGGCATTGAGTCATGCTGGCCACATGACCACAGAGACGTCTTGGCTCTTCTGCTTTGAAACAGAAATGAGCATCAGCCCTTAGAGTCGGGAACGACTAGCACATATGTGTGAGGGGAACTTTTACCTATGTCTATGGATGTTCTCAATCATCCAGGTCATGGTTGTCCCAAAAGTGTTCCCCCCCCCAAAAAAAGCAACTGTATTTTCTTGGTTTTTTTCCCCCTTGAAAACATTTCACTTCTCATCCAAGGAGCTTCTTCACTTCTTCAGAACTCAAGAAGCTTCTTCATCCAAGAACTTCTCATCCAAGAAGCTTCTGAAGAAGTTCTGAAGAAGGAAAAAAAAATAAAACCAAGGAAGTCCAGTTGCCTTTTGGAAAAAGCAGCTTTGGGATATCTTTACCGGTTTATCATCCTTGACAACTCCTTACCCAGGCGAGGATCCCGGAAAAACCTTTTTGAGGGAAGTAATCATGTGGCTGACTGCTTGTTCCAGATCGTCCGATGACAGGAAGTCAAACTCAAAGGAAGAGGTATCCGTTTCTATGGCAATCTGGACAAGATGGAAGGGGAAGAAACATGAGAAGCAGATAGTTGACTTACAACCGTTCGTTTTAGTGACCGTTGGAAATCACAACACCACTGAAAATTGTGACTTATTTCATTTCATTTCATTTCATTTCATTTATTAGATTTATATACCGCCCTCCTCCCGGAGGACTCAGCGCAGCGAACAGCCATAAATAAAACAAATATAATACAAAATTTAAAAACAAGTTAAAAAACATATTAAATAGATTTGGCCCACTAATTAAAACACCCCTATTTTTAAGAGCAGATTCGAACTAAAATTAAACAATTAAAAAGGGTTAGGCCAGCCCCGCTTGTCGGAATAAAAAAGGTCTTGAGGGCACGGCAGAAAGTGCGCAAATCCAGGATCCTCCGTATCTCTGGGGGGAGCTCGTTCCAAAGGGCAGGTGCCCCCACAGAGAAGGCTCTCCCCCTGGAGGCCGCCAGTCGACACTGTTTGGCTGACGACACCCTGAGAAGCCTCTCTCTGTGGGAGCGTACTGGCCGGTAAGAGGCTACCGGTGGCAGAAAGCGGTCTCGTAAATAACCAGGTCCTGAGCCATGGAGCGCTCTAAAGGTGGTAACCAATACCTTGAAGCGTACCTGTCACTTATGATCGGCTGTTCTACATGCAACTGCTACAGCATCCTCACACACTCACATAATCAAAATCCGGGTGCTTTGCAACCAACATGTATTGATGATGGTGACTGTCAACCCTGAAGCTAACCTGACCGAAGCCATCTTGGAGCTTCAGAGCTGAGAGATGGGGGGGTGGGGTGCGGGGTGGAATAGAGATAGCTGGGGTTTTGTAGTCAAAATAAAATACTTTCTCTTGGGAACCAAGGACATTCTCACACCTGGCCAGAGGAAGGAGGAGTGAGGTCACCAGGCAACCGGATCAGTGGTGGGTTTCAAATGTTTTTACTACCGGTTCTGTGGGCGTGGTTTGGTGGGTGTGGCAGGGGAAGGCTACCGTAAAATCTCCATTCCCACCCCATTCCAGGGGAAGGATACTGTAAAATCTCCATTTCCTCCCGATCAGCTGGGACTCAGGTGGCAGAGAATAGATGAGGGCGGGGCCAGTCAGAGGTGGTTTTTACCAGTTCTCCGAACTACTCAAAATTTCCAGTACCGGTTCTCCAGAATTGTTCAGAACCGGCTGAAACCCACCTCTGAACCAGATGGCACGTTGATTGGACGATGTGACTGATTGTTTGGGGAGGGGGAAAACTTTTTTAATTAGATGAAAACCGTGGGAACCTTCAGAGTCGGTTTTCACCAGAACTGTGCCAATATGATATATCCAATAACACTATTCTTTGAAGAATCTACCTGCCTCAGAGTTTTGTCCGCTATGGGTGGATTACTTAGAACCCTGACAGTGATCTTCCCAGCCAGCCTCCTACAAGCAAAGTCAATGGGGCAAACTGGGTTTGTTTAATGACCATTTGTTTAATGACCATTCCAGAACTCCCCAGCCCGCCTGGGGGGATGATGTCCACACATTTGAAAGTTGAGAAACGCTGTCCTAGAGTTTCAAGGCAGTCTGGAAACAGCCGTCTCTCAAACACCAGGAGATTTCAGCCATTGACGCCAACAACATTAAGTAAGTCGACCGTCAATTAGTTTGTTTGAAGGAAATGTCATCTTCCTTTGCTTGATTTCTTAATGAGGAACAAGAATAAAATTTTATTCTAAAAGGGACCGTTGCCCTTTCATGGCTGGACATTTCCAATTTTAATGAGATTAGATTGACTGTTGAATGTCAGGACTCTTAAGAGGTCTGCGCATCCTGCCTCCTGTGCCTTTTGCTGCACTTCTCAGTTACACCAATGCTTCCATTGACTTCACCTCCAGTGTCACGAAAATATCCCCATCCCCTAAATGTCTGTGCGTCATTGGTGCTCAGAAAGAAACTGAAGACGAGTGAACGACACCGAAGACGTCGGTGAGCTGCCAAGGGGAAGGAAGGCTGCAATTTTTTTAAAAAAAGTCTCGTATTGTTGCAAGCAAAGATTTTGAGGGCCTGGTGATATGCAAATTCTTATGACAATTTCTTAGGAACATTTGTTATGGGAAAGAAAGGGTTTCTCCAAGAAGATACCATAAACTCAGGGGTGGGCTTCAAAATTTTTAGCAAGGGGTTCTCTGCCGGGTTGCTGGCCTTCTATACCATGGCAGGGGAAGCATTTTTGCCTTCCCTGGGCTCTGGAGGCTTTCCTCAAACCTCCGGGAAGGCGAAAACAGCCTCCCCAGGCTCCAGAGGCCCTCCAGTAGGCTCATTTTTCACCCTCCCTGAGCCTCTGCGCACTGTTGTGGTCTGCCAGTGGCCTGCGCGGATCGTGGCTGATCCCGACAACGAGGAGGCTGGTGTGGGGTTGTGCCAGCAACCTGTGCAGCCGGCGCTTGCGTCGGACAGTGAGGAGGCTGAAGAGGATGTGGTGCCAGAGGCAGAGACTCAGCCTGGGCCTTCAGAACCTCCAGAGGCTCCTTCAACTGGAGAGAGCGAAGTGGAGGAGCCTCTCCTCAATGTTCGAGCATGCAGGGCTGCCAAAAGGCAGGAGTGACTACTCAGGAGGAGGAGGTCTCCTCAGGAGTAAGGTTTGAGGATAATTGGCCACTCCCTTAGCCTATTTAAGTTGCACGCAGTTAGTAATTTCTTGCTGGAAACAACGTGTAATTATTAAAGAGCATTTTTGAAAAGTGAGTGTCTTATCGTATCTTGTCTTCTGGGCTGGTTGCCAACCTTTGCCGGACTTTGTTTATTCTTGGTACATTATAACTTTGATAAGGACCTTTGGTGTGTGTCAGAATCGTTGGGAATCTGGAGCTGGGGCAGAACACGCGTGCCCTGCACTTACCTGCATCCAAAACGGGCCGCGTGGGAACTCCTGGGAGAGGAGGGGCAGGGCCAGCCAGGAGTGGGATTTGGGGGTTCTCCGAACTGCACAGAATCTTAGCTAGAGGTTCTCCCGAACCCCCAGCAGCCCACCTCTGCATAAACCAGTGGGGATGGGAGGAAATCATGTTTTATAGAGGAGGAAGCAGATGGCACAGTCCATCCCCCAACCTCAACTTACCTTTTTAGCTTCTCTCATTTTGATCAACTGTACAGCTAGGAAGCTGAAGCTAATGTGGACCTGCAAAGAGAAACGTACGAGTGTTATTCCATGCTTGCTTTTGGCGTAACAAGCAGATAGCTAAACATTTTGAAGAGAAAGCTGAAACCGACACAGGTAGTCCTCAACTCACTACAACTGGGCCCAAAGTATCTGTTGCTAAGCAATGCGGTTGCTAAGTGGGTTTTGCTCCATTTTACAATCTTTCATACCACGGCTGGTAAGCGAATCATTGCAGTTGTTAAGAGAATTTGGCTTTGCTTTGCTTATCGAAAGCCATCTGGAACGGTTACAAACGATGATCACGCGATGATGGTGCAGCCGTCATAAATACATGCCAGTTGCCGAGTGCCCAGATTTTGCTCACATGACCATTGGTGATGCTGCAACAGTCATTAAGGTGAATACCGGTCATAAGTTATTTTCTTCTGTTCTGTTGTAACTTTGGTCACTACATGAATAGTTGTAAGCCGTGGACTACCTATATGTATAAGGAGAAATTTCCTAACAGTTCAAACAATTACCATATTTTTCGGAGTATAAGACGCACTGGACTATAAGATGCACCTACCTTTTTTGGTGAGGAAAAGAAGAAAAAGAAATCTGCCTCTGCCTCCCAGCAATTTTGCCTCATTGCAGCAAACAGCCTGCTTTACTTTCATTTTCGTTTTCAGCATAGCTTGATTAGTACAAGGGGAAAAAAAAATCTGCTCCAGCAATTTACCTCCTTGCAGCAAGCAGCAGAGACCCTGCGCAAAACAGCTGAGAGTCGGGAGGCCGATCCAATCAACTTGTGCTAATTAGGCTGTGCTGAAGCTGAAAGGAGCTGTTTCTTCTTGCTGACTGCTGCAAGGAGGTAAACTGCTGGGAGGCAGAGGCCAAAGGGTGGGGGCCAGTGGGTGGACGGGGTTACATTCGGTGTATAAGATGCACCTAAATTCTCACCCTCTTTTGGGGGGAAAAAGATGCGTCTTATACTCCGAAAAATAATCAGTGGACTGACTTGCCTACAGTAGGTGTGGGTGCTCCAACACTGGAGGTTTTTAAGAAGAAATTGGACACCATTTGTCTGCACTGGCATACGGTTTCTTGCTGGAGGAGGAGGTTGGACTAGAAGACCTCCAAGGTCCTTTACAAATCTATCATTCTGTCTTCTGAATAGAGCTGCGGTTTAACTGTGCTCAGCCTGATAAGTTCAAGATCCAAAATCTTCCTTTGTACAACTGTTCTTTTAGGTGCGACTTAGCAGGTTGTGCAACTTAGTCCGTTCAGAAAGTTTAGGAGACGCTGATACGGCGTGCGATGCAAATCCTGGAACCAAGTTAAATGCATTTTGCAAGCCCAGCTCAAATCCTGTTTATCTGCTGCACGTATCTTGTAAAATTCATCCCAGGATAACAGCAGGGATGGGAAGAGATAAAAATTCATTCTTGCAAATCTTCAGGCTGATGTAATTTGCACTCAGGCAAAACACATGTGCAAAATTAAGAATTTTAAAAAAGCAGCGTGTTTAATTTTGGTCTACACTTCTCAAGCTAAGGCCCTCCAAGGTCCCTTCCAATTCTATTATTCTGCTAAGGGATACTGCATTGATCACCTGACTAATAATAGGGCCAGCACCTGCATTTCTGCAGGTGACTCTGTGGGAAACCACACCTCCCTCCTAGGAGAATGAAATATTTTGGGAAATATTAAAAAGGCAGGATAAAATATTTCCCCTAAAGGAGAAATTAAAAAAAAAAAATCTTAAGGGAGACAGGAACTCAGAGCCCCAGTTTCCCTGCCCCAAGCAGAAACTGAGGAGGCCAGCTTTTAGAAATGCAGATTTGGTAATCCATTCAGAAAAACTGGGTCAAGACAGAAACTCAGATAAACAACAAACAAAAGGTTGACCAAATTAGCTTGGACAAACACATAGGATTTGCATCTCTTTTGCCTATAGAGCCAGCTATGACCCCTACATAACCCCTACAGGACAACAGCCAATAGAATATTAAAGGACATGTTCTTGCACAGGAACAGGAAGCTCAAATACAAAGCCCAAAGAGGGTACAAAACCCACTCACTCCCAACTCCATTTTGTCAGCTGCTTCATTGTGGTTCTGCTTCATCAATAAACCTCTCTTTCTAAACAGCCTCCATGTTGTTTCCAGCGTCTTTCTCCCAGCTTGGAACTGAATCAGATGGATTTTCCTTCCAACAGCTGCATGGGACTATGCTAAGAAAACAGCACCTGATTGCTAAGTCAATAAGACTAAGAACAAAATTTTTATCAGGTTCGCCTGATACGCCAGTTGCGTCCCTTTCTGGACCGGGACTCCCTACGCACAGTCACTCAGGCATTCATCACTTCCCATCTGGACTACTACAATGCTCTCTACATGGGGCTCCCCTTGGGGTGCATCCAGAGGCTCCAGCTGGTCCAGAATGCGGCCGCACGGGGGATTATGGGAGCAACAGGGCACTCCCATGTGACACCTCTCCTGCACGAGCTGCACTGGCTCCCAGTGGTCTTCCGGGTGTGCTTCAAGGTGTTGGTGACCACCTTTAAAGTGCTCCATGGCTTAGGACTGGGGTATCTATGAGACCGCCTTCTGCCAACAATAGCCTCCCACCGGCCAATACGCTCGCACAGAGAGGGCCTCTTCAGAGTGCCGTCCGCCAGACAATGTCAGCTGGTGACCCCCAGGGGGAGAGCCTTCTCTGTGGCGGCACCCGCCCTTTGGAATGACCTACCCCCCAGAGATTCGCACGATATCAGACCTCCGGACTTTTCGCCGAGCCCTGAAAACGCACTTATTCCATCTAGCCGGGCTGGTTTGATCCTATTTGTTTTGGTTTTTAATTGGAAATTGGTTTTAAATGGGTTTTTTAAATTGGGCCGAAATTATTTAATTATTTTTAAATTGTCTTTTAAATTTTGTATGTTCTGTTTTATCCCGGCTGTTCACTGCCCTGAGTCCTGTTAGGAGAAGGGCGGTATACAAATTTAAATAAATAAACAAATAAATAAAATAGGATTGGAGGTACCTTGACAGGAAGCTTTGCCATCACCACCAATGCTCGCCAAGGCATCAAAACCTATACAGAGAGAGAAAGAGACACATTGGCCACCAAGCCCCTCCACACCTCCAGCCCTCCGAGGTCAAACAGAACCCTGATGCAGCCCTCAATGGAATTGAGTTTGACACCCCGTTCTTAAGTCGTAGCTGAGAAAGGTGTGATATTTCCTAATAACGCATCTCCATAATTTATGCAGCTCAGTAGCACAGGAGCTATCGTGTTTACCTAATTGGCTCCTTGTGAACAGATACAATCGGAGCTTGGTGTGACTCACAACCCGGCCTGTGCTGGGGCCGCTGGAGGAAGATTCCAATGTCTCCCTGCAAATCTAATTTACTGCCGCCAAATTGGAAAGGGTACAGTAAGATCTTTCACCTGGTTTTAATTAGGCACGATATTTCCCTGACGTTGCATACCAGTACACGCTGGTTCATCCGTCGAGCGACGGATTAACTTTCCGTGTAAAATCTGCTAGGAATTCCCTTGTAGGTGCTTTCGAATTCTGGATGTTTAAACTTTGCAAATATTGTTTCCCCCTTAGAAAAACCTGGGGAAATACAGCACGGTATTTTGGGGATCACTTCCGAACGAGTTAATTTTGTAATAATCTATGTATTCCACAGGCGTTCCTCGCTCAACAACTTAGTTTAGTAATGATTTGAGGTTTTGACACCTATCGGCTGAACTATTGCAAACTGGTTCTGGAGTTCCAGGTCGTTGAATACCCACACACGACTGTATTTTGGGCGCTTGGCAAGTGATTCAATTTTATGGCCAGTTGCTGCAACCACATGACCACAATTTACAATGTTTTTGGGTGGTTTTTTTGGCCAGTTCTGGCCTCTTCAGCTAATTTTTGCCTAAAAACTCCAGTAGGAATACACTGATTTGCTTAATAACTGCAAAATAATAATAATTATTTATTTTATTTTATTTATTTAATTTTATTTATATGCCGCCCTTCTCCGGAGACTCAGGGCGGCTTACAATGCGTTAAGCAATAGCCTTCATACTTTTGTATATTTTTATACAAAGTCAGCTTATTGCCCCCACAAACCGGGTCCTCATTTTACCCACCTTAGAAAGGATGGAAGGCTGAGTCAACCTTGAGCCTGGTGAGAATTGAACTCGCAGTAATTGCAGGCAGCTGGATGTTAAATGCTGCCTTAGTAGGAGGCATTAGCCTCCTATGCCACTCAGGCTCCTACATAATCCTACATATACATGTTTTCCTTAAAGAAAGCATTAAAATAAGGCATTTTAATTACATTCGGAGTTGCTCTTGTACCTTTTCTTCCCTCATTTCGCAACAAACCTTCTTCTTCTTCTCTTTCCTTTCCCTCCCTCCTCTCCTGTCTTCCTTTCTCTTCCCTCCTCTCCTATCTCATCCCATTTTAAATTCTTTAAATCTGAATCTACCCTATAAATTTGAGATGTTTAATTTAATTCCATTTCTAAATCAAACTATTCAATTGTATTTTTAATCAGTTTCTGAATATCTGTATTCTGTATTTATCGTTTAACTGTTCACCGCCCTGAGTCCTTCGGGAGTAGGGCGATATACAAATCTAATAAATAAAATAAAATAAAAAATAAAACCCAAAGCAATTTTTTTCAAGGGCTTCAGAGTCCATGGTGTTGACTGTTTCCACACAGGAATTATGCCCACGCACACATCAAACTGACAAATAATTTTTTAAAACAGTCACGCTTACATACCAGGATAATTTCCTCTACTTTGGACTTGATGTGGAACTGAGCATCCAGTAAGACAAACTCCTGGGTCCCTAAGAAATTAGAGACGCTTTCTGGAAAAAAAAACATAAATAGATAAATGGAACTGGGAGAACACTTACAAATAAACAATACAAATAAACTTCCAAAGGCTTCTTAGAAAAGGCTTAGAAAAGGGGAGGAGATCCGGCATTGGCTTTTATTATTTAGAATTTAGCTAGTTGATGGTATGGGTAGGTAATGTGATTGTTCTCTTCCACCTATTTGGGCTTACAACTTCATCTGCAAACTAACTGCAGCTAGTAGGACTTGAAATCAAATTTATGGAGGAATTAATGCTAAAGAAACCTGGCCTGGAAGAACAGGTTAAATTTACACGAAATGCAGGAATAAACTACAGGTAGTCCTCAACTTACAATGTTCATTTAATGACAGTTTAAAATTACAACAGCACTGAAAAAAAGGGGGGGAGATCCAGATTATTAATCATCATCCTCTTTTAACGACCCCATAATCCCTTGCAGGGTGGAGTCTGGACAACTAAATGGAGCTGGGTGTTTACTGGCCGGATGCCTTTCCTATTGCCAATGCGGAGGTTTTTTTCCAGTACATATATTCTCGGTGTGCCCAGAGAGAGAAATATCTGCCTCTACCTACAATCGGACTCACAGCCTCCTGATTGTGAGGCGAGAGCTCCGCCTCTAGGCCACCGCACCACTCATCCAGATCCGCTTAATGACCAAATGATTCACTTAACAACTGCAGCGATTCATCTAATAAGTGTGGCAAAAAAAGGTCGTAAAATGGGGCAAAACTTCCTTCACAACTTCTTTGCTGAGCAATGGACATTTTAGGCTCAATTGTGGTTGTAAGTCAAGGACTGCCTACATTCTCAAAACCAAAATCCTCAGATGGGCAGAAATTAGTATGGATTATAGGATTCACCTTCTTAATTCTCATACGAAGATAAGCTATTACATTGTTTTAACTGTGGTTGAGTTAAAATCAAGTGGCCAGGTTTACAGATAACCATAGAACACGACTCATTGTTTATAACTAAAACTAAGAATGGGACAACCCAGAGAGCTGGGCAACCCTCTTCTTCTTTAGATGGATGTTTGCTTATTACAATTATCTACATACCGCCTAGCCCCAAAAGTCAACATATAACAAAGACCTGACATAGAACAGCAATTTAAAGGAAGAAAATCAAGCAAATGCCCCAAATACCAGCCTTTGGAAGGAAGGAAGGTCAGAGTAAAACGATTTTCATGACCTTGTAGAAGGTCAGCTGTGAGGAGGTAAGGTGTATCTCCAGGATAAGAGCTACCATGGAGAAAACATATCTCTAGATTCTAAATTTGGAAGGGAGGTGTGTTGAAACCCTAAACAGCACCTGTCTCCGTGATCTCAGAGAAGCGGAAGAATTATTCCACAGGAAACAATCCAGCAGCCATGGAAAGTTGGCCAACTGAGTTTCTTAAAAGATAAACTCAAGTGGAATTGGGACTTTATTTTTAAATCTGTGCAAAAAAACACATTTTTCAATGTTTTTGAGAAAAAAGAAGAGGAACCTTGCACAGTTGAGAAAGACGTCCACTTTGCATGGAGCTCAGGCGCGGACAAGGAACTCGCCTTCCCGCTGATGCTGCATCTTGCCCACCTGAAGCTCCCAAATGGGTCTTCAAAGGTAGGTCAAGGTAGATCATGCAGGGCGGCAGCCCAATTATGCAGTCACGAAGGCATGGTATGAAGGCACTGTTCTTTTATAAGAAGAATAATGCTCGCCTTCAGAGCAGAGGTAGTATTCAGCAGGTTCTGACCAGTTCTGGAGAACCGGTTGCGGAAATTTTGAGTAGTTCGGAGAACCGGTAAATACCACCTCTCACTGGCCCCGCCCTCGTCTATTCTCTGCCTCCAAAGTCCCAGCTAATCAGGAGGAAATGGGGATTTTGCAGTAACCTTCCTTTGGATTGGGGAGGGAATGGAGATTTTACAGTATCCTTCCCGTGCCACGCCCACCAAGCCCCGCCCTGCCCACTAAGCCACACCCACAGAACCTTTAGTAAAAAAGTTGAAACCTACCGTTGCTTGAGAAGTTGTGGGTGCTCCATCACTGGAGGCTTTTAAGAAGAGACTTAAAAGGCCCAGGGTCTCCTGCTTGAGCAGGGGGTTGGACTAGAAGACCTCCAAGGTCCCTTCCAACTCTATTATTCTGTCCCTTCCAACTCTACTATTAGATTTGCGGTTTAGCTGTGCTCGGCCTGAAAAGTTCAAGACCCAAAATTGGCCTTTGTACAACCGTTCTTTTAGGTGTGACTTAGAAGCTTGTATGACTGACTAGAAAGTTTAGGAGACGCTGATACAGCGTGGGATGCAAATTCAGGAACCAGGTTAAATGCGTTTTGCAAGCCCAGCCCAAATCCTCTTGCACGTATCTTTTAAACGCATCCCAGGATGAACAGCAGCGATGGGAAGAGATAAAATTCATTCTTGCAAATCTTCAGGCGGATGTAATTTGCATTCAAATACATGTGCGAAATTAAAAATTAAAAAAAAAAAAGCAGCCTGCTTAATTTTGGTCTAACAAATCCTGAGCTCTCTTTTTCCCCTTCCGTTAGCACACGACATCGTCAGAAAACATAAATAAGAATCCTGCCACTTATTGCCCTGATCTAGTGAGGGGTTTTTCTTTCTTTCTTTCTTTTTTTTTGATTTATTCGGTTTGTACACTGCCTGATTCTCAATGGCTCTGGATGATTCACAAGAAAACCTAAAACGGATTAACAGAGTTGGAAGGGACCTTTGCATGGTTGGAAGGGACCTTTGCATCATCTAGTCCAACCCCCTGCCCAAGCAGGACACCCTACATCTGCCTCTACCTAGGATCGAACTCACAACCTCCTGACTGTGAGGCAAGAGCTCCACCTCTAGGCAATAAAAGACAACGCAAGGATGGTACAACCAGCAGCAATCAAAAACACACCCAGTCCTTCAAAAGAATTATACCCATCCTATCCAAAGGTCTTCTCAAACACCTCTAAGGTGGGATCCACCCAAATCATGAGCTTCTAGGCCAGGGGTGTCAAACTTGATTTCATTGAGGGCCGCGTCAGGGTTATGTCTGACCTTGGGGGGTGGGGTAGGCCTGGTCAGGGTGGGTGTGGCCAGCTTGACGTCACTACTGTCGGGGGCACCAGTGGTGGCCCTAGGGCAGCGGTCTGCAACCTTAAACACTCAAAGAGCCATTTGGACCCGTTTCCCACACAAAAGAAAACACCGGGAGCCACAAAACCCTTCCCGTGCCTGACGATTTCTTGAGCGGCCACAAAACTAGCCTATGTAGTAAACCTTCTGTTTTCTTCTGAAACTTTTCTTTTCTTCGATTATATCCATGGTTATTGAAAAGCTCAATAAATCGTGTGCCAGCGGGTGTCGTATATCGGCGGTTGTGACACATATTTTGAGTGACAGGAGCCGCAGCAGAGGGGTGAAAGAGCCACATGCGGCTCCAGAGCCGCAGGTTGCTGACCCCTGCCCTAGTGCTTTGCCAGCAAAAATGGGCTCCTGAGATTCGTTTTCAGAGGCGACGGCCTCCCGCAACCCTCTACCAGTGAAAATGGAGCTCTGCCCTCCCGACGTCCATTTTCACTGGCAGAGGCACCGCGGACCAGTCCTTCGCTGTTTCCACGGCAGCCCCACAGGCCAGATCTAAGCACCCCAAGGGCCTTGAGTTTGATACCCCTGTTCTAGACTTTCCAGAGCCACCAGGACACTACGTGTCTTCATTTAACCATAAGATCTAAAAGCCGCTGCAAACTGAGAATGCACCGTAATTCGCCATATCCTGTTTTGCTTTGTTTTAGGCAAGTGAACATTAACCATTGCCAGTCGAAGGGAATTGGCACACTGCTCACAATTTCTTTTTCCGCTCCCGCATGTTGTAAATTTGACAACAATCGGGTGTTGTACTTACAGCAGAATGTTTTCTATGGGAGAGACATCGCACTGGGATCTTAAAATACCATTTGTGATCATGGAATTGGTCTTAAGTCTTTCGGAGTCCCTCTGTTTTGAGTTTCTCTAGGAGCTGTTGAAGGTTGAGGGCCAAGTACCCAGTACATATAAGAGACAGAAGTAGAAAATTCGTGTTTCCTGAGGCTACTGGAGCCAGCTTACAAAAATCCAAATGACCACCAGCTAGCAGCATAAAGTTAGAATGATTTCTTTAGTGTCATCTAGTGGTCATCTGAATTTTGGCAGCCTTGAACCGATAGCCTTGATATTATCCAGTTCAGGGCTCTCCAACCTTTTGGACCTCAGGGACCACTAAATTCACAATTTTAAATCCACGGACCACTAATATGATCTGCCTAATGACTGGGTAGGCGTGGAGACTGGGTGGAGAGTGGCCAACTTGATGTCACTTATGTTCAGGGGCACCTCGCTGGCTTCTACTCACCCCTCCCTTCCTAGCCACTCCTCGCCTGCTCGCCCGGGCTCCTTAGGGCCCCAACAGGAAGCAGTTGTTGGAGCTAAGCAGCTACCATGAGAAAGAGTTGGCAAAACAGCTTAGTTCAGATTGGATATGACCGAGAAGAGGCTTAGCAGAAGCACCTCTCTGAGGGCTACGAGTATAGGCTTTCCAAGCAGAGGCAAGACCTGCAGGAGTGCAAGGCCAGGTACCGGCACCTGAAGGCTCAGAGGGCTGAGATGGTCAGCCAGTTCCAGACCATGATGCAGTCCCACTGGAACGAGGCCCTCCGGTTCTTTGCCACCAGTGGCTCTTCCCTCCTGCCTTCGCCCAAAGCTCCGCACCAGGAGGCTGAAGCAGACCCCAAGTCGGAATTTCTGCCCCCCTCCGACCCACACAAAAAGACCCCAAATGGGGAGACTCTCTGCAGCAACACAAACCTTCATTGCATGTATCTGACCCAGGGGTCGTAGTTTGAGGACCCTTGATTTAGTGCAATATAAAAAATGCAAATAATTTTTCTGCAGACCACCAAAATTTTCTCACGGACCACCAGTTGGTGACCGCTGATCTAGTTCAGGGGTCTCCAATTTGGCAACTTTAAGCCTGGAGTCCTAGTTCACTTTCATTTTATGGAAAGTACCTAACCAGCTAGATCTACGGAGTTAGTTATTAGCTGTAGAATACAAGAGAAACCAACATCAACCAACATTTCTGAACGTTAGAAATCGATTCTTGGACTACTTCGATTAGCGTGAAAGAAATTGCTCCTCTTCCTTCTCACACACACACACACAAGCACACTTCTTAATAAACCAGCCCATCAAATATGTCAGCTTCAAAGCTAAGCTCCGAATCTCCATTTCTGAGAAATCGATCAAACGGGGACACCAGAAAGATCGAGGGAGGAAGTTTTCCTAAGCACCCGACGAAGCATCCTGAAGACGTTAAGTAATTGTAGCAGTCTCCTGGCCTTCTTGGCTCATGCTGAGTAGGACAAAGAAAGGAGGACTTTGCTTACCATGCAGTTCTTCAGGTCTCTCTTTGAAGGAGGCAGCCATCTTCTGACCTTTTGCAGAGACCTACTTGGAAGGAAGTGGTGTTTCCGTCAGGCAGCAGGTTACCAGGGCACAAGATGACAGTTCGTGTTGCCTACTTCTTTTTTTAATCTTTTCCTCCCCTTACCTTGAACTGCCTCTTCCTGTCTTCCAGTCACTTCAACTTAAAGTAAGCCTTGAGTAGGGAAGCAGACAACACAGGTGCATTTTGCAAGAGCAGCACAGGTGGGAATCTACTTGTCCTCCCACACACCGTATGCAAAGTCAAAAGCTCATTGCGTTAAGATAAATGACTAATTAAGCAGCCCCTTTGATGAATGAAAGTAGGGACTTGTGAAAGCACCACATCTCTCGTGCAAAACAGCAACCTGAATGAACCCTTGCCTTCTATTAGTCTTCACCCAACTGTTGAAGGCTTCAAGAGCAATTAGCGGTGGAAGAGCAATGGCTCTCCAGAAATGGCTGAACTACAAGTCCCAGCATCCTTCATTATTGAGGGAAGTTACTGAGGTAATTCAACAGCCTCTAGAAAGCCAGAAATTTGCCCTTGTAAGATTAGCCAAATTCATAGCAAGGACTACCAATTATGTCTAGTTTAATGAAAAGAAGGACTAGAGGAGACATGATAGCAGTGTTCCAATATCTCAGGGGCTGCCACAGAGAAGGAGTCAAGCTATCCTCCAAAGCACCTGAGGGCAGGACAAGAAGCAATGGGTGGAAATTAATCCAGGAGACAAGTAACCTAGAACTAAGGAGAAATTTCCTGACAGTTAGTACAATTAATCAGTAGAACAACTTGCCTCCAGAAGTTGTGAATGCTCCAACACTGGAAGTTTTTAAGAAGATGTTGGACAACCATTTGTCTGAAGTGGTGTAGGGATTCCTGCCTAAGCAGGGGGTTGGACTAGAAGACCTCCAAGGTCACTTCCAACTCTGTTATTCCATTCTATTCTAATCTGGATTGATTGTGTCTTCCAACTGAATTTGTTTTCCCCTGGAGGCAGATTAAATTATCTTTCCATTGCTAGATAATTTTATGGTACTACTCCCAAAAAAGAGTGGTGTTATTAGCTAGTTTTAAAAAATACACTTTTCCCAAAAGGTTTCCACAATTTTGGCTACTACCGTAGAGTGTTCTGTTGGTGTAGACTCTTGTTTAATTCTCAAAACTCATCTCTGGATTCAGGGTCTGGTTGGTGGATTTCTGAATTACTGACAAAGCAGTTTCAATCCTTTTAAATTTGAGGCTTCCTAGTTCTGCTTGGAGAGATTAACAAATAAGACAAACTTTCATTCCCTCCCCCAAATATTTTTTTTGGCAGTTCTGATACTCCATTTCTGGAGAACATTTGGGATGTTGATCTGTTAGCACTGGTTACCTGCTTCTACAATTAGGGAGTCACAGTTCTAGAAAACCTCTGGGAACAATATAGGACGGTAATTAGTTCCTGACTGTTTTATAAACTTCCTAAGGTAAAGGTAAAGGTAAAGGTTCCCCTCACACATATGTGCTAGTCATTCCCGACTCTAGGGTGCGGTGCTCATCTCCGTTTCAAAGCCGAAGAGCCAGCGCTGTCCAAAGACATCTCCATGGTCATGTGGCCGGCATGACTCAACGCCAAAGGCGCACGGAACGCTGTTACCTTCCCACCAAAGTGGTCCCTATTTTTCTACTTGCATTTTTTACCTGCTTTCGAATTGCTAGGTTGGCAGAAGCTGGGACAAGTAACGGGAGCTCATCCCCTTACGCGGCACTAGGGATTTGAACTGCTGAACTGCCGACCTTTCGGTCGACAAGCTCAGTGTCTTAGCCACTGAACCATCGCGTCCCTACAAATTATTCCTACGAATACACAATTTGTTTTAATTTCATTCAACTCTGCAGAGTTCGTGGCACCCTTTTAAAGGATAGAGTAAGCAGAGGAAGTTCAGAGGAAACTGGTAATCTAGTATATAATTCTGGTAATCAAGCCATATAAATAATAGTTGAAGAAACGACCCCTTTAAGTTGGAAAAGAGGAGTGAAAGTGTTGCATAAGTCTGTATTTTTCTAAAAGGTGGTTGGCACTCAAGTGGCTCAACCACCACTCTACTGAAACCAAAGTCAGGATAGATTTGCGTAAATTTAAAAGAAATGATATTCAGGCTGAAAATGAAATAATTTGATGCTGGTAAATGTTCTTAAAGCAGTGGAACAGTCTGTTAAGATAGTGGTGGACTCTCTTTTGCTGGAGATTTTCAAGCAGGAGCCAGATGCTCTCAAGATAAATTCCTCTACTGAACCTTATGTTGGATTAGATCAGGGATGTCCAACCTTGGCAATTTTTAAGAATTGTGGACTTAAATTCCCAGAATTCCTCTGCCAGCATGGCTAGCTGGGAAATTCTGGGAGTTGGAAGTCCACAAGTCTTAAGTGGCCATGTTTGGACACCTGTGGACTAATCCAGAAGAGACCTTTCAACTGATAATAGTCTATGAAGCTAATTAATTTTACCTTGCCTTAGTTGTACAAGAACCACGACATACGATAGAATGTAGAAAAATACATTCTATTTTTTTGGTCTGATCTAGCAAAATTATATTTCATGCTTATATCCCCAGCGTAGTAATATATGCTTACAAAACCAAAGACTTGCTTTTGAAGTTCAAAAACAGGAAATCACAACAGGTCTATTGAAAAACTTGCTGAGCCCCAAAATGTGGGTGATACAGGGAATGTTTAATTTGCTAAATTGCAAACCGCACACAACCAGTGAACAGAGATTGTGAATTTTAATACATCACTCAAGTCTGTTAACATTCAGCGTAAGTTTTTCACATAATCTCAGAACAGGCTGGGCTCCAAAGATCACATTCAGCTCTGAAAAGTTTTAACCACTCTTTATTGAATTAACTGTAATGGCTGGGGTTCACATGATAAACTAATGTGAAGGAGTGGATTAAGATTACTGTCGAGCTTCATCTTCCGTTACGGAATTATTGCAAAGCTCCCCAACAATATGACTCATAGAAACAAATGACAAGCTGTTCTGAGAGCATATTTATTTTCTGTTATTAATAAATTAACAAACACGATCTTAAAATTTGCACAAAAATTTCTAAGCCTAGAATGGTGTTTGATTTTTAATACAGAAGCCTAAAAATGCAATCCTTTTTTGAATTAGCAACAGTATCAAAAAGCACGCAGGAAATAAAATCTGTGGAACATATTCTTCCTTCTAGTTTTGCAAGGCTCAGATTTAAAACTTCGACCTCTTTAGAAAAACAGTGTTTTGTTTTTTAAAAAATTTGATTTATATGCCGCCCTTCTCCGGAGACTCAGGGCGGCTTACAGTGCGTTAAGCAATAGCCTTCACACTTTTGTATATTTATACAAAGTCAGCTTATTGCCCCCACAATCTGGGTCCTCATTTTACCTACCTTAGAAAGGATGGAAGGCTGAGTCAACCTTGAGCCTGGTGAGAATTGAACTTGCAGTAATTGCAAGCAGCTGATCTTAACAACAGTGAATTAGTCCACTGTGCCACCAGGACTCCCTGGTGTTAATTAACTGTCAATGATTTAGAATATTCTAGTAATGTATCTTAAGTGCAAAGAGCCATGGTAAGATACATGCTCGGCATTACAAGACAAGATAGAAAAACCTTCACATGAATCAGAGATCAAATAAAAGTATACATATCAAGAGAGTTAAGATAATTGAAATAGAAATGGGCTGGTCGCATAGCAGGTGGACCAAGGCAGTCACAGAATGGATCCCACTTGATAAGTTTCCACATAAGAGACCTAAAACACGATAGAACAACATCAGCAAGTATTATGGGCCCAATTGGTAAACGACAGCTTGGAAGAGGCCTTCATCCTGCAGTGGATAAACAATGGCTAAAATGATGACGATGATGGCATCTCCGCTTTAATCCTATTCTACTTCACCAGGTTCTCCTAAATAAAATGACCAATCTAATTCAGAAAAGTCCAACATTGATTAGGCTTGGCAATGTTCGCAACAGATCTTGTGTCTTTCTTCCGACCAGCTCACCGCCCACCAAAGAATAGAAAGCTCAGATCTTCCAAGACAGCGAAAAACGGAACCTGCAGCACAATTGGGAAACGAACGTTTTCTTCAAATAGGCAATCGGTTAATACAGGGGTCTCCAAACTTGGCAAGACATTTAAGACTTGTGTTCTGTCCCCGTCCTCCACACGCACAAACCCACACACACAGTCGAGGGTTAAATAATTGGCACACACAAACGGTCCGTTATCAGAGGCTTGGCAGCTCTACGGGAACCGGCTGCCAAGTTCTTTACTATAACAAGAAGGGGGGTGTTCCTCCACCAGATAACAAATGCAATACACACCGGCTGGGAAAAAACAGTCCAATTCACAATCCTTCAGCAGACTGAGGCTTTGCACCAAAGGAGCTTGCAAGAATTAACTTTGTCCGTCACAGAATCTAAACGGCCACCCCACTCCTTTATATAGCCTGTGGGGTGTGGTCCAGTGACTCAGCTTAATCCCTGGCACGCCTCCTCCTCTGCTGTGATTGTTTAGCACGCCGACGCTGACGTGGGTCCAGCCACAACTTGTCTCCCTCATCACTCTCTGACCGGAGACACCTGGCTCCTGGCCAATCTCCTCTCCTTCGGCCGACACCTGAGGAATTGTCAGAGGAGGGGCCGGGGGAGGGAGGCCTGGCTGGCTCCTCTCCTTCATGTTCGGAGCCTTCTTCCTCCGATACGATGGGCTCGGGGGTTGGAGCCACAACAACTTGTGGACTTCAACTCTCAGAATTCCTCAGCCAGTCTTAAAGTTGACAATTCGGAGACCTCTGTATTAACACGTGTCCAATGCAATGCAAGTAAGGAAATCTCGAAAGCCGTTTTAAGTGAAGAAGCCATAAAGCAGACAAGCGTCAGTTGCATAGAAATTGCAACTGGATTTTTGTGAAGAACGGCAAGGTTTTGATATAATCGCCCCAAACCAAAGTAGCAGGGGTGGGTTACACTTACCTTTGCTACTGGTTCACTCTCGCGGTTTCAAGAACCCCACTATACTTTTATCATCTTGCAAGGTTTTGGCCCTCTCGAGCAAGTTTTGGGTAGGAATGAAAAGAGACTCTCAAAATTTTGTCGATGTTTAAACCACCGGTATTTTTTAAACGGGGATTCACATGTATTATTCAAGGGTGTTTGCAGGTTCAATGGCGGTTTCGGATATTTTATGGCCGATCCCTACATACTAAGGCAGTGATGGCTAACCCTTTTGCCGTCGCGTGCCAAAAGCTGGGGGAGTGCGGGATGGTCGCGTGCATGCGGGCCCACACTCATAATTCTATGCGCCCTGCCCTCCCATGCATGCACGCGTGACTCCCCCCATGCTCCCCTTGCTTTTGGCATGTGATGGCCCGGTAGGCCTGTTTTTCTGCCCTCCCCAGGCTCCAGAGGCTTTCTAGGAGCCTGGGGAGGGCGAAAACAGCCTCCCCCCTCCCCGAGGCCCTCTGGAGGCCGGAAACAGGCCATTTGCCGACTTCCTGTGGGCCCAGAAGGCCCAAAAATCAGCTGGCCAGCACGCACATGCGTGTTGGAGCTGAGCTAGGGCAACGCTCACGTGCCCACCACGTGCCACCTGTGGCATGCGTGCCATAGGTTTGCCATCACGGTACTAAGGTATTTTTTTTTTTAATAAAATTGCATTTTGGCATGAATATCATGCAATCATGGAACGCTGCACATCTCCATAACTAGAAATGCACAGCTCTTATTCATGTTACTGCCCTAAAGGCACAAGCAACTGCCAACAAACTGAGATGTATAAAAAAACCCGAGTATCTTTAATAGGAAAAACCTTCTCCTCCCCACCCCAAATAAAACAAGATGTTCCCGATATGTTTGCTAAAATGGACACACAACCTGTTGAGTGCCCAAAAAAACTAGAAAGCACACACAAACTCACGAACGCAGAGGATAATCATTATTATTTATTAGCTGTACAGCAGTATATTCTCCTTCCCATAGTCCAAACCCCATTATACGTTTTATGATGTTTTATTTCATGTTGGTTTCCTAAAATAATGAAAAATATCACACAGTACAGCTAAGTACAAAAATGCATCAACCTAGAATTGGATAGCTAACCTGATAGCTCTCTTAAAAGCGATACATAGAACAAAAGTTCTTGGTTCTGAAATCAGCAAGACTGAGGCTCTATAAAAAGCTTACGCGTTTTTAACATGTGATGGTCTGATATACAGGCATCCTTTTTATTTATTTTTTAAATTTCACATTATTCTTTATTTCATTTTATTTTTTTTTAAATTTTAATTAAACCCCCAAATTTTATGATCATTGACCTAGTAAAATTTCCTGCCCTAGGTTTTGACGGGCTGGGAAGCCCTATTACAAATTAACACCTTGGCTTTTAAACACAGAATTCATAAAACACACACACAGCTGAAAAGAGAGAGAGAGAGAGAGAGAGAGAGAGAGAGAGAGAGAGAAAGAGAGCAAAGAAAAGAGTTATGACAACTTGAAACTCAAAAGGGCGCTTTTTAAGGGACACACGCTTTGAGACCAAGTTCATGTACTAAGAAAGTGAACTGGGGTGTGGATGTCTACCACTTTTAACCCAGGTAGCGCTCTCCCACTGACTTGATAGGTTCCAGTATTTTATTCGGTACCAATTCCTGCATAATTCCTAGTTGCAATAGTTAAAAATGACAGGGTTTTTTTTTCCTTTTAAACTATAAGCCCCACCCCAACCCCAAAAAACCTCTTAAATGGAAAAAAAAAGAGATTAAAATGTAAAAAAAAAAAAAAAGTTATTTACAAGCTCGATCATTACAAAGATGCCCTGCAGACAGCAAAGCATCTGGGAGAGATGGGGTGGTGATGAAGCATGCTGAACCTACAGTGCTGATGTGGCGCCGGGGAGGAGTGGGTTCGGGTAAGAAAAAGCAAAAACTAAAATGCAATATCAGTTTTACAACCCTCCTGAGTCTGAATTTACAATTAAAAAAATCTCTAGACAGAGGAAAGAAAAAAAATAATTGAAGCCGAGGGCTTCTAGAAATGCATAAAACAGCTCCAGAACAGTCTGGACAAGGTCCAGACGGAGAAGGCCAACCACGGCCTGGCACTAACAGTTAACTGGATTGAGTGATTTGCAAAAACGCCTTTAGGGAACTGAGAAAACCAACCAGCAAATTAAAAATAAAAATCACCCCATGTTCCATGATCCGGTTAGGTTAACATTAAACATAGAGAGAGAGAGAGAGAGAGGGAAAGGGTGGAGGGGAGAATGTTCTAGGCAAATCACATCCTATCATCATTTGAAGTTTTCTTGTGCAGGCTGTTTGGTAAAACGGTCTAAAAAAAAAAAAATGGTGCATTTCCCAAAGCCGAAAATAAGGTAAGAAGGAAAATAAAATAATAAAATAAAACGGATTGAGCCAGTTCAAAAAGAGCCCAGGCCAGTTCAGTGAAGAGCGTTAACCCTTCCTCCATCACCGGTCCATCATGCTAAGGATCATCTCTGGGGTGAGGTCTCCATTGGGCGCTTCCACTGCTACTGGCTGAGTTCCTGGAGTAGCCCCGACAGTCTCTGCTTCGGGCTTCTTCTTCACTTCCACAATAATGTTTTCAATTGCACCAGTGCTCTGGTCTTTCACCTGAATGATTGCTGTAGCTAATGGATAAAACAAAAGGAAAAAAAAAAAAAAAGGGGGGGGGGGGGAAGAGAAATCAGGCTCTGCCTGAAGATCATGTAAGTCGCTGACATGGTTTGACCCTTGCTAGGCAATTTCGCAGCATCTAAATCAGAGGTCTTCAAACTTGGTAGCTTTAAGACTTGTGGACTTCAACTCCCAGAGTTCTCCAGGCTGGGGAATTCTGGGAGTTGAACTCCACAAGTCTTAAAGCTGCCAAGTTTGGGGACCCTTGATCTAAAGCAAGGGTGGCTTGGGAATTCTGGGAGCTGGACACCCCTGGACTAGATCAACCGAGAAGAGTCCTTCCAACTCATACATTCTATGAAATCTAATTCATCTTATTTTGCTTTAATTATACAAGAATCACACCATACGATATGATGTAGAAAAATAGGGCTGGGGAATTCTGGGAGTTGAAGTCCACAAGTCTTAAGGTTGCCAAGGTTGGATCTAAAGGATAGGGCCTTCTTTTTCAATGAGCCAGAAGTCTGTTTCAAATCCACATATGACACTGCAGTTGGGTGTTACAATAATGGCCAGACAGGAGGGACCTTCTGTCCTATTGCATTTCCTTTGAGATTAAATGCTTTTGCTCCTGGTTTTAGATTAATCACAGCGTGCGGTGTTACTTGACCTGAAGCCCAAACCATGGTTCATGTTAACCATAATAAATAAAAGAAGGTCACAAGCCAGTGAATATAAATTCTGACTTGCAGTTGCTGGGCTTCCACTCATGATATCTTGAAATCTGTCTGCAGCAAGATCTTTTCGGCACTTCTGGCTAAAAGCAGGGATTATGCAGGCCCTAAACTCAGCCTGAGCTGGCCTCATGCAGATGTAGCTTGTGCTATCTGGTCCAAAAACAGCTCCAGAGATCTCTAGTGTTCCTGAAGACAGCTCTTCCATGTATCCTCAAGCTCCCCATCTCACCTGACTTTTAACTTTCCTCTTTATTTCTAAGACTGGGCCCTGCGGACATTTGTAGAAAAATGGTAACTTACGCTGGGGCTGTTTGGGTTGATTGGCTTTGCCTGGTGGACGTCCTCTCCTCTTCTTGGCTGGTGGAGGAGTTGGGACCACAGGTTCCACTTCCACTTCTGGTTCAGCCTCGACTTCAACCGCTGTTTCTTCTTCCTCCTCATTCTCATCCAATTCTGGTTCAGCATTTTCCTCTTTAAGATGAGCAAGGATTTAAAAAAAAATTTTTTTTAAAATCAAGGCAACAAACAATGAAGAAAATAAAATGTAAACTGCCTAAGTATGTTCCCCCCTAGGCAAAGCTGTCGGGTTAATGTTTCTACCAGAAAGCAGCTTTCCATTCGAAAGGTGGCTGGGAAACAGAAGGAAGCCAAAACGCCACTGCCAGAAATTTCAGTTGGGTGAAAATTACTTTGTTACTTGCAAAGCTTTGATGGAAAAGTGATGACTCTGTGTGTTTGTGTGTGTGTGTATAAGTATGTTTGCACACACCATGATTAAGTTTCGTTTCACTCTGAATGTTTTAAACTGAAAGACAGTCAATTATTATGAGACCTATTATTCATGGGATGGAATGGCAGAAAGCAAAACACTGAAAATGAATATTTTTCCTTGAACAAGTTCAGATACACCAACAGCTTTCTTTAAAAGAAGGAATGTCTCCCACCCTCAATCTTCAGCCTAAAGATCCTTGCTGTACTCTTTATCCATGTTTTTCTGCCACTGTTCAGAGACTGAAATGGCTGAGGTGGCTACTGGCAAGTTACTATTTTGTGCTCTGTGTAACAGCCGACAACACCTGCAGTGACCTATGAATCCATCAGCAAGTTCAGGAGATCTAAAAATGTTTCTGGAGCTCTTCTCTCTTTTCTTACCGCTGTCAGAAGAATCCTCTTTCTTAGAGCGCATCTTTCTCTTCCGCCCACGTTTTCCCTTCTTGGGCTCCCCTCCGTTCTCTCCTTCAACCCCATCGGGGCCTAAACAATTATCTGCATGTCTGGCCATTGTGTTCTGGTTAAAGAAAGGCAGGCAAATGTTAGGTGTTGGCTGCATGCAATGAGAGGTATCCCCCAGTAAATCAGGAAATTCATTCATTAAAAAACAAAAACAAAACTGCTTTCAAATCATTCTTGGCAACTATGTGGACAAGTCCCTGAAGTTTTCTTGGAAGTGCTTCCTCACTGCTTTCCTTCTGGGGCTGGGAGAGAGTGACTTGTCCAGTGTTACTCACTTCTAAAGGCAGAACTAGAACTCACAATCTCCCTTTTAAAAAAAAAAAAAGAATCGGTGTCGGTTGCCAGCTTTTGGAAGAGCCACCAGTAAAGAATTAAGCTCGATGCAACCTGACCTCCAATCAAACTGCTTCGATTTGCAAGAACGTATAACACGTTATGCGTCAGAGACAACATGGGTCACGCAGCTTCTGAGACAAGAGATAGAAAAGAAACCCTGCCCCCAGGAAAAAAAAAAGTAGAAGGCAGCAGCGTGTAATAAAACAAGACTGTGCAAGTTCTGTTGGCTCTTTTCTGCCACGCTGAATGGCACACTAGGCTCATGCTGTAAAAATGGGTGAGGCCTGGGCCTATTTGGGATTTCAGAAGTTTTAAGAGGGGAAGAAAGGGCGTCTCAAACACGTGTAAGGCTTAATTGTACCCGTTTTGTTCTTTAACTTTAATTTTCAAAAGTGGGAGGGGAAAAAAAAAACCCTTCCCAACTCTGGGTTTCAAGGCCATTAGAAGCCGGCAGCTGTGACGGTCCACATTTCTCCTGTCCTTGCCTCGAAGTTTTGCAGCCCTCAAACAGCTCCCGTTTTTAAAAGCGGCAAATGCCGTCCAGATGATTCCCACAGCAGGGTTCGCAGAACACGAGCTCTGGCTGAGTTTGCCAGAAGCATAACACAGGGGGAGTCTTGGTAACCCACTGGTGTTAAGACACCATCCGTCTCCTTCTCTTATTTACTGGTACTTCACTCGGAGCGTCCTGCAACACTCGTCATCCCGCCCCCCCCCCCCGCCCCCTCCATATCTTTCCATGTGTTCTGAGCACTTACACGGCGTGTGAACGTTTTGCCACACTTAGAGCAGACGAAGGCAGCTGGGACGAAGTTGGGATCGTGGTAGCGCTTGAAGTGCATGTCAAGCAGCTGCTTCTGGCGGAAGGTTTTGTCGCAATGGCTGCAGGCGTAAGGCTTTTCTCCAGTGTGGGTTCGCTTGTGCATGATCATGTGCCGTTCCTGGATGGAATCAGAGGGCTGGAGATCAAAGGGGCGCCACGACCCACAGATAGCCCGAAGGTGGTAAATGAACCGATCTAGAAGATCTCAAGCTTCCTTGAGGGTCCGTCCTTACCTGTCGGCACGCATAGTCGCACTGGTCACATTTGAAGCGCTTCTCATTTTTGTGAGACTTCTGGTGCTGGATGAGTGCGTATCGCTCGTGGAACACGGCGTCACAGTAACGACACTTCTTGCCCTGCTCAATGTAGGAATGCTGCTTCCGCAAATGGACACCTGGAAAGAGACAGCCACGTGGAACCCTCTTGTCTTTAAATCGTCATCACATGGGGAGGAGCTGAGGGACTCTAATATCTTCCCCGCAGCTGATTTTTATATTTAAGTGAGCCACCAGATTCCTGCCTCATGATGCTAACATTTACAATGCCAGGATTTAGGCAAGTTGGGTCTAGTGGTTAAAGCACAGGTTTGAAACTGTGAGACCCTGAGCTCCAGTCCCACCTTAGGCACGAAAACCTGGATGGGTGAATTTGGGACAGTCTTTCCCCTCCTTTTTCGCAGAAGCCTCAGCTCCCGCAATGCTCACCTAAGTCGCTCTTTCGTGCAATCACTGTGTCACAGTGGGGGCAGTGGAACTTGGCCACGTTTTCCGTGTGCTTCTGCAGGATGTGCATTTTCATGGTCCCACTCTGGGTGAAGCGAGCGTGGCAAATGTAACACTCGTAGGGCTTCTCACCTTTGGGAACCAGGGAGAAGGAATGGTTAGCTCAAGAGGCCCAGATGTGGGGAAGGCATTGTGGATTAAGGGATAGAGAATACGAGTTTGCATATGTGGTTTAATCCGTTTATTATACAAGCCAAAATCAAAACTAGGTTTTGCTGACAAACCATATATGCACTCTTTGTTTGTAGTTTCCTGATCAATTCTCCCTTTTAGACATTCTTGCATTTATTTCAGTGGTTATAGCATTTCTCAATCTTTTCACTCTGGAGGAATCCTTGAAATTATTTTCAGTTCTCAGGGAGCCCCAGAGTAAAAATTATGGTACCTACATTCCATAGTATGGTATCAGAATCAGTGAGTTGAGTTACAATGTGTAAAAAAAATTCCCACCACTGTGAGTGCTCACATAGCACAGCATGCAAAGTAAAACAACAACAACAACCCACTAACACAATTATTTTCTTTTCCAATTGAGAAAGGCTGGGTTAGAGACTTGGGCAGAGCACAATCATAAAAACGCAAAACCTACATATCTTGCTTGACACATCATACTGTATCATAACTGCAATCAAGTCAGAAACATTATTTCAAACTCTGCTTAACTGACCAAAATGAATTGCGTTTATTGTAACAAATATGAGCTTACTGTTAAGCAAACAAAGCAAAGAAAAGCAATTCTGTTCTAACCTGTGGGAACAGTCTCAAAATCTAATTAAATTGCAAAACAGTTATACAGAATAAATGTTGCATTAACTACTGTAAGAGAACCTCTGTTTTCAGTGCTTACCACATGCTTTACAAAAGTTTGAAATATCAGGAACAAGCACGAAAACAAGCTGGAAAGGCTTTCTTGTTGCTTTTAGTGATAGGCAGCCTCATTTACCAGAGCAGATTTTAACTTAACTCCCTGAAATCTTAAAATGAATTCCGCCCCTTGTAGGACAATCAAGAAATTGGACACGAGCGAGCGAGGTCTTTGAGCATACACTCGCTGTCATTTTTAACAGAGCGTAATCCGTACCGGAATGGGTCCTCATGTGCCTCTTCAGCTTGTAAGTGTCTCTGCTGGCGTAGCTGCACAGGCTGCATTGAAATGGGCGTTCCCCGGTGTGAGAACGAATGTGGCGTTTCAACTTGCTAACCTGAAACCCAGGAATATTGAAGGGAGATTAGCAATGCGCAGATTACTACAGCTAAAAAGGATTTTTTAAAAAAAATCCTATGCACTTCTGGAACAATAAAACGAAAAGACCTTTCAACAGGAAAACAAATGCAGGCAGTTGTCGACTTACCAGCAGTTACTGGTGGACAATTAGTCACTGTTCAAAGTTACAACGGCACCGAAAAAAGTGACATGTGACCATTTTTCACACTTATGATTGTTGCAGCCATCCCCATGGTCATGTGATCAAGCTGGGGATGCTTGACAACTGGTTCGTATTTATGACATTTGTCCTGGGGTCATGTGATCAGTTTTTGCAACCCTGACAAGCCAAGTCAATGGGGAAGCCAAATTCACTTAACAACCGTGTTGCTAACTTAACAACTTCAATGATTCACTTAACGAGCGTGGCAAGAAAACTCACTTAACAAATGCCTCACTTAACAACATAGATGTTGGGCTTAATTCTGGTCAATAAGTTGACGGCTACCTGCAGTATCAAGACTGGCTTGTAGACCAGTCCAATGCGATTAAAAACAAGCCTTAAACTTTTCCCCTTTGAACAGCATGATGCAGTATTCATTTATTCTTTGTGACACGAAAGGGTATTCTTGAAATATTAAAAAATAGTTCCTAGCTATCAAATAATGACTCATGTTTAAAAGAGGATTCTTTTAGAATATGATGACCTGAGGAAGGAGTAGCCCTTTATATCCTGCAATGATAGGCAAGAGATTACCTAAGATTATTCAAAAGCCCAAATTATTAATATTGTAAAAATGCACTCCAGAATTGAATTATGAAATTTTAAAAAATAAGAGATTGTGAGGAACCTAGGCCTTCCTCTTTGGAACATCTATCCCTTGAAACATTTTCTCTCTCCTTCTGATCCACAAATTCAGCAGTCAGCAGCTATCTTAGCTTTGAGCTCTTTATCCAAAGTCTTCTGCTTAAACGTTTAATGTGAATGTGCTTGTTTAAACCCTTTACCTTTAAAAATATTATTACTATGAGTTTTAAATTTTATGAGTCGTTTTAATCTGCTGCTGGTTGCTGACACAACACAACATTTTCAATATGGAGAAGCGCCGGCATAAAAATAAATCTACTGAAGTCCAAAGGCCACCAGAGAATCCAGAGTTATGAGCTCTTCTGTGGATAGCTGCATTTGAGAAATATATTTCATTTTCAGTAGTCGAAACACATTTTGAGAACTCAGCAATTCTGCTCACGACCAGCCTCAGAAAGTCAACAGAAAATAATCAAGGGTTACAATTACAGGCTTGTAAAGAAGTGTTTCCTCTCCTCTCAAACTGCCTGTCACTCAACTTGGTTATAAAACCTTTTCATTTTGAAAGGTTCTCTGTAACCCCTCTTAGCCGAGCCCAAGAGATCATTTCAGAGAAGGAATATGTTCATTTCTTCTGGGGTGAAATTATACAGGTATGTTTGATAACAGAGTTTATATAATGAAGTAGAACTGCTGCATTTCTCCTGCTCAATATATTTTCTACATATACATTCTTGTAATAATGTAGAAATACAATAATGTAAAATATAGGTAGTCCTCAATTTACCAGCACAATTGAGTCCAAAGTTTCTGTTGCTATGTGAGACATTGGTTAAATGAGTTTTACCCCATTTTACATTCTGAAACACTGCAGTTGTTAAGTTAGTAACATGGTTGTGAAGCGAATCTGGTGCGCCCACTGACTTCGCTTATCAGAAGGTTGCAAAAGGGGATCACGTCACCCCAGGACTCTGCAACTGTCATAAACGAGTCAGTTGCCAAATGTCTCTATTTTGATCACATGACCACGGGGATGCTACATAAGTCATAAATTTGAAAAATGGTGATAAGTCACTTTTTTGAATGGTCACTAAATGAACTGTTGCAAGTCAAGAACTACCTGCAGTTGTCCAATAAATTGCTTAGTAAAGATGACCCGTCTTGAATGCAAGAATAAAAGAAGTAAGTCAAAATAATAGGAACCTGAGTGGCGCAGCAGACTAATGCTACTGTTAAAAATAGTATTTAGCTTCCAGCTGCCTGCAATTACTGCAAGCTCAATTCTCACCAGGCTCAAGGTTGACTCAGCCTTCCATCCTTTCTAAGGTAGGTAAAATGAGGACCCAGTTTGTGGGGGCAATAAACTGACTTTGTATAAAATATACAAAAGCATGAAGGCTATTGCTTAACGCACTGTAAGCCGCCCTGAGTCTCCGGAGAAGGGCAGCATATAAATCAAAATAATAATAATAATAATAAGCGTTAACAAGAATTTATAACTAATCTGAGACAGTGCAGCCTTGACTTTTTATAAATAATCGAACAAAATCTAGTGCTTTAAGATCTCATGTTCCAAGAAACCCCAGCTTTGGATGTGGCAAAATTACAATCCATAAAATGGTTTCCAGGTGACGCTGAAATTAAACAAGACAGATTTTCAACAAATTTCTAGGCAGAAAGAGGCAGCATTCAAGTTCCACTTTATATCAGCTACAATGTAACCTGAACGATGGATTCACCTGAATGCTTTTTAAGGCCTGGAAACAAACGTTAATTATGAAGGCAACTCTTTCAAAGCTCCAAGCAAAACACTGAATGGGAAAATATGAATGGGTGTAGCTATCGTACAACAGCAACGATAGAAAACTAGACACGGAACGCACCTCCACGCTGGCGTAGTCACACATGGAACACTTGAATGGCTTCTCATGGGTATGTTTATAGCGGCGATGTCGAACCAACTCTCCGCTTGTCACAAAGGCCATGTCGCAGTCAGGGCACTTGTGAGGACGAGTACCTGATGGATTACCGAGATCGAAGAAAATTCAATCAGGCAACGAACGGCTTCATTCGACTGAGACCACAATAACACGCAAGTCTCAATTGTGCTATTTTATTTTTAAAAAGGAGATCGCTTTCTAGGTACTATTTGTGTTCTGATTACACAGGAAGTATTTTTAAGACAGCGGTCTTCAACTTTTCCAGTTCTGCAGACTGGTGGTGGCAAGGGAAGGGACAGGGACTGGTTTTGCACACAAGTGCCCCTTTCACAAATTTAGCTTCGCGTCCACATGTGCTCTCACCCACCACTTCCGCAGCCCAGTTCAGCGGCCCAGCACTGGGCCACAGACTGGGGCTTGGGGACCCCCGTTTTAAGAGGTAGGAACCAACAAGTTATTTTTATATAGCTCAAGATAATGTTCTTTTCCTATGCTACGCAACTGGTATTCGAAACAATTTATGTGATATATATATATTCTGATGCACCACAATTGCGCTTACATTCACAGCAGGGGCTTGATCAAACCTTCCATCTGGACCTCCCAAACCAGCAGTCACTCCAAGGAGCCTATTAGAAAATGGCATGACAGCGTTTCCTTTCACGGTACCTGTGTGAGTATTGAGGTGATTTCTCAGCAGTGTGACTGTCCGGAAAGCTCTGCCACAAAGGTGGCACTTGTGTGGCCTCTCGTCCGTGTGGCTTTTCATGTGACGGTCCAGGTTCGAACGCCGAGGACAGGTGTAGCTGCACAATTCACACTGGAATGTCTTCTTCACCCCTATTCAGAGAAGGACGTTCATTGCTCTGAGGCAGAACCTGCTGCCTGTCACACCGCCCCCCCGCCCGATTTCCATTTCTAACAAGACAATATGCCCAATTAAAGGGATAAACGTGCAGCGCATGAGGGAACCGAGAGAAAACTTTAGTCGTTATCAAGGACGACGACTTGATTTGTATCCTGTCTTTCTGCCTAATGGGCCGAACGCAGAGGATCAGCTAACGTTAACTAGGCCATAAAACGCAACAGAAATCACTTGGGGGAGCAATCCTGTCTTTGCTGAGGGGAAACGCCTTCCGGCTCCCACATCTGGCGTGTGAAACTCGGTGATGTGAATCTCTGTGCAGAGAAACATACCTTTCAAGGAAGACCTAGATCACAATTAAGCCATCATCAAGACTAGTCTTTTTGAACCTGGCTGGGTTTTTAAATCAATTAAACTTCTGCCCTGGATACATTCGAGAGCCGTGGGAATAATTAACACACAGGACCAATCGTGAAGGTCTGTCCACCCAGCCTCCAGGTTGGAACTGCCCAACGTACCTTTCTTTTTAATTTTTGTCGGTTTGGGGGGCTTCATGTTGCCCACCACTTTCTCGGCGTTGACGTCTGAAAGCAAGCCCTCCTGCTGCTCCTCTTCAAAATCGTACACAGACACGTCCACGTCTTTTCCCTCCTCAGTGTAACGGAGTTTGCTTTTTTTGGTTTTCTTTGTCTTTTTGGTGGGGGGCTGATAGTCTGGGTCTTTCTGCCAGTTGGGGTCCTCCTGAGGCTGAAGTTCCCCCTGCTCCAGGGTCTCCACCTCGCCATTGGCCCCAACCTTTACTACCTGGAAGCCTTCTGGCAAAGGGAGCGTGTGGCAAATCATGGGCTCCCCCTCCTGGAGGCCACCCTTGGAGACCTCGTTTTCATAGGCCCCCTGAAGTTCTACGGACGTGGTAGCGACAGGGACAGACACCGGGACGGGCACTTGGACAAGCTGGAGTTCGCCCAGGTTGATGGGCTGCTCTTCCATGTTCACAACCTGCAGGGTGATTATTTGGGTGTCATCCACAGTGGCTTCGGGGTCTTGCGACACGGCACCTTCTATGACTTCTGTCTTCATCTGAAGCAGCGTTGGATCAAGCTGTTCCATCATGACCATCTGAACGCCAGCGTTAACCTCCTGTACTACCTCAGTCCCATCTGCTTGGTTGGGCGGCATCGGGCAAGCATCCTCTTCCTGCCCGCCTTCCCGGCGTCTCTGATAGGTCTTCCGTTCTTTGCCCTTGATGAAAGTTTCAGATTCTTCCCCAATAGTTTCAATTGCTTCTGCTTCCATGTCACCTTCCTGGCGAAGAAACAAAAAGAGAACACCCTGCTTAATCATTCGCTTTGGCACCTTGCGTGAACCGATGGAGCAGATTCTCAGAACCCTTAAAGCAATCGGGTCAGATAAATGTGACAGATGGCAGCTGCTGAGAAAATGATCAGACTTCTTCATCTGTCAAAACTATTTACTAAATCTGCACTACTATTAATCTTCTCATTGTTCCCACCACCCAACTCCTTATGACTGTATGACTGTATCTTTGTTGCTTGGATCCTTATGATTTGTACTGATAATTTCCTGATTGCTTATTTGTACCCTATGACTATCATTAAGTGTTGTACCTTATGATTCTTGATGAGCGTATCTTTTCTTTTATGTACACTGAGAGCATATGCACTAAAGACAAATTCCTTGTGTGTCCAATCACACTTGGCCAATAAAGAATTCTATTGTATTCTATTGTATTCTATTGTATTCTATTGTATTCTATCCTATCCTATCCTAAAATCACTCAGGCACCATTGAGCACAGTGACTTAACCGCCAACCCCATTGCTCTCTTGGGCAGGACTAGAAGAGAAATGAGTTCTGGTAGAACAGATTTACTTTATAACCCTCCCAATCCGAACATGCCAAAAATGACGTTTCTTAAGTGTCCTGTGCCTCTTGCAGTAAGAGGAACCAACCACTAGGGATCAGTAACGCGACAGCATCTGCTTCTTAGCAGCGCCTCCCTGCAGGATCCAGCTCTTTCTCCAATGAAAATTAGAAAAGCTACTAGACAGTTTGGGGACAGGAACAGGGAAGTGATAAAAGGACAGAGGGAAGAAACAGCACACGCTTCCCATATCCATGCCCACCGAAGCTGTTCTTGGGTACAGGGAACAAGAATGGAGATCACTGAAATGTGTTGAGCTGCAGGAGGACAGGCTGTGCTGGGGGTGGAGTCAAGAGAGGAATCAGTCAGGAGTCCTTATGTTCCCACAAGCGATCTAAACCCAACCCCCTTGAATTCCATTAACTCTTATCTAGCATCAATTCAGAGCTGACCATTAGTTGACTAGATTCTTGGGTATAGGCATGGGCAATAAATCAGTTTAATTGGAGTTATAATTTGTGGTCCTGATTCTTTGTGCTTGACAAGAGCCCCAGAAATCAGAAATGTTAATATCCAGTTTCGGCACCAGGGGCAACAGACTATTTTCTTTGCAACCCAAGATTACCCTAAAAAAAAAAAAACCAATCCACACAAACAAAAACAAACAACCCGCCCCTCCAATTCCTTAGACATCTGGAAGGGGGGCCCTTTTGGTTTTGGGAATTGCTTTGGTTTTTTAAAGAAAGGGGGTGAATTAAGCATAGGAGAGGGTGATGATGCCGTTTTATTTTAATGTTCTAATCTTGGAATTGCTGAGATATCCAAAGGGAACTGGGGTGACGTAAAATTGGTATTGCAACACAGAATGTTCCTGCGGTATTATTCCTAGATATGTCTTTTAAAAATGTATGGAAACAGACGTATTTAGATCTGTGAAGAAGCCTCTCTGAAAACAGCTTGTTTGTTTTAGTAAATCCCTTTTACCACATAATAGCTGCTCACCATTGTGGCACATCAGTCACATAAAACTATCTTCTTTGTTTTCTTTTTCTCCCAAGATAATTTCTTTTCTTATTCTGGTACGACTTGCTTGGCCACAGGCATTGTACCCTGGTCCGGTTATCTGCAAAGATGAAGCAAGGCTTAGAAAGACTGAATAGCAATACACTTTCGGTCAAGAATAACTGACATAAAATGTAGCAAATAACTATTTAGATAGCTTTGCAAAGAGGATAAGATCATCAATGTAAACTATAATTAAGTATCTGCCATGGTAATACACTGAGAACTCTTTATTTCAAATAAATATAACTCTAAATACCAATAAACAGAGGGAGATAATTGTATCCAGAAACCCCCAGCTTTTTTGGTCACTGTTTGGAAATACCAGCCTTGGCAAACAATAATCTTTCCCTACTCACCCCATAAAATCAGCCCACGATTCCTGCAGGTTTTGTTTTCAGCTGAAACCTGGAATGACAAAAACATTTCAGGATTTATTTCTGCCAAACCAATCCAAAGGAGGATACATTGTTTATTCCATCCAAAACAAAATGCACTTTCCAAATGAAACACGTGTTCTATTTCATGGGTGTTAAAACTCAAGGCCTGGGGGCCGGATCTGGCCCGCGGGGTGCTTAGATCTGGCTCGCAGGGCTGCCCTGGAAACAGCAAAGGACCGGCCCCCAGCGAAAACAGAGCTCGGGAGGGCCGCCCACACGAGTGACGTTGAGCTGGCCACGCCCACCCTGGCCCCCCAAGGTCAAATACAGCCCTGATGCGGCCCTCAATGAAATCGAGTTTGACACCCCTATTTGGTGTGTATTTTCATTCTCAATTTCTTCCACATCCAAAGCTATGTCAATAAAAACCAGAATACGTCTAGCACTTTGTAGGAGGAGGAGCATGTATCATGTAAGGAATACCACCCAGCCACTCATTTCCCCATTATTTTTCAGCAGCCACACATACTGTTTTTATAAGGAGAATGAACTGAATTAAGTGATGTGTTGTTAGAGCCGAAAGACAAAGCTAACGGTGCTCCTTTAAGCTGGAGCTGAAACCAGAAGATCCAGAGGGAGAACTTGCCTGAAGGTGCATCATTTAAATCAGGGGTCTCCAACCTTGGCAACTTTAAGACTTGTGGACTTCAACTCCCAGAATTGGGAGTAAAGCTGGCAGAGGAATTCTGGGAGTTGAAGTTCACAAGTCTTAAAAGTTGCCAAGGTTGGAGACCCCTGATTTAAGCTATGGTACTCTCAAGGTTCCCTGCCTAGAATTGGTAGAGAAGGCAAGAGGCTAAGCAGAGGCAGCCACTGAAGAAGTACCGTGATATTAAGGGGTTCAATGCCAAGGGCTTTAAAAAGGACAAATGGAGACCAATGGTTGGTATGGGTGACCTACTGAAGAGAACCTAGCGATCAAGTGTGACTGAGGCCACAGCGCCACCACCAAAGTGGGTCAAAACCAGCATCAAGGTTTTGTCCATTATTGTAATGGACAATACCTGTAGTACAGTGGTTTAAAGCACCCTGTTATTAACATCTATTAACATCTGCTGCTTGCAATTACTGCAAGTTCGAATCCCACCAGGCTCAAGGTTGACTCAGCCTTCCATCCTTTCTAAGGTGGGTAAAATGAGGACCCAGATTGTGGGGGCAATAAGCTGACTTTGTATAAATATACAAAAGTATGAAGGCTATTGCTTAACGCACTGTAAGCCGCCCTGAGTCTCCGGAGAAGGGCGGCATATAAATCAAATAAAAATAAATAAAATAAATAAACAAATAAAGAACTGGATCCAGTTGTACAGGTAGTCCTCGACTTATGACATTTAGTGACTATCTGAAGTTACAACAGCACTGAAAAAACTGACTTATGACCGTTCTTCATACTTATGACCACTGCAGCATCCCCGTGGTAATATGATCAAAATTCAGACTTTTGGCAGGTGATTCATACTTATGACAGTTGCAGTGTGCCGGAGTCAAATGATCATCTTTTGTGAAAGTCAATGGAGAAGCTGGATTCACTTAACAATGATGTTACTAACTTAACAACTGCAGGGATTCGTTTAAAACTGTGGCAAGAAAAGTCATAAAATGGGGTAAAACTCGTTTAACAAATGTCTAACTTAGCAACAAATTTTGGGCTCAATTGTGGTTGTAAGTCTAGGATTACCTGCAATTTGCTATGTGTCTTTGGGCTTGACACAGCCTGAATGGGTTTTTCTACTCTTAAGACTTTATCTACCAATCTGTTCTGATTGTACTATCCAAACAGTACAAATTGTTTGTGACTTACATGCGGTACTTCAAGGCAGTGAAAGGCTCATTTACTATAACAATGTAAAAATAATTTTAAAATAAAATATTAAGTGTGATTTTAAACTATTAATCTCATTTTCAGTCTGAATATTTGTACAGTAAATTCCTAAAATATTATTTTATGGCTCAAAAGAATTCAGAATATTTCAATTAATCGATACATCTAGGTCCTGTCAGAAACACTCGGGGTACGTTCAGTCTTTTGCAGAGCTGCTAACCGAAAAGCCAACACAATTTCGTTAGAAGTACAGATTGATATTAGATAAATCCAGTCATTGAAGGTAAGACTAGATAAGTATCTTGATGTCATGACAAGGTGGATGCAGTTAAGTTAACCAACTGACAGGAGAGCGCAGGGATTTTAAAGGCCTACAGAAAACCCAGGAGATTATTTCCAAAGTGAGGGAGAACCTAACAGTTTGTAATTCTGAATCATATTTTACAATATGCTGTTAATATCAGGCCAGAGGAAGAAAGTATCTCCAATACTGTGAACCATTCAGCAAAATGTAGTAAGGAATAAGCCCTCTCTAAAATCAATTGAAACTGCAATGCAGGTTAAAATTCTATTTGTTACAGTAATATAGAAATCATGTAGTACTTGCTAGATTGAGTCAGTCGGTTCCAAACTTTAACCAAGCCCTAACCTTTTGTTCTTGTGTGTTTTTAAAAATTCTTTATTGAAAGGATAGGATACAGAATATAAGCAAACTACCAAGATACATAACCATAACAAAATTAAAGCAAACAATAGATAAAAATAAAAATGATAAAAAGACAAGGAAAAGGAAAGCAAACAAAACAAATCTATATATTTTATATATTAAACTACAGTCACTGCTTTACAAAAAATACAATATAATAGCATTGTCAAATACACTCAATACTATATTAACAGTATACAAAAAATTATAAAATGTCGTAACATTTATGCGAAAGAACCTATTGATTTATCCTCTGATTAGTAGAAAATATTGCCTTTTCCAAGACAGAGAAATTACAGATTTCCAAAACCCAATCTTTAATATTTGGAATACAATCATTTCTCAATATTGTTCTTTCAGCCACCCCAATCATGCACACTAGAACAATGATTCCTCAAAGACAGAGATTCTGTCTATGTAAATCAGGTTCTACTTATATAATATTACTTGATACATAATTCAACATCACATATTTAACATTTAAAGATTTCCCCCATATATCATGTACATTATTGAACTTCTGATAAAGATACGTTGTGGATTTAACTTTTAAACATTTAACTTTTTTGTAAAATTCAGTATTAGGCTGAAGAGTACAGAATGATAATTTTAAGGATCATGTGATGTTCATGATAGCCAATGGATTAAAATGAAAAAGAAGACAAGTGTAACAATAAAAAGAACAATTGATTTACCCTGTTTTCCCCAAAATAAAACATCCCCTGATAATAAGCCCAATCGGACTTTTGAGCGCATGGCAGTAAGGCCAAGCGCTTATTTCAGGATGCAAAAAAATATAAGACAGGGTCTTATTTTCAGGAAAACACGGTAGTTCTTTGGCACTCTTTAAAATAGTTGAGGAAATAGACTGAAGAAATACTTGAAAACTGTATTTTTTAATACAAATAAGTAAGCTAGCTGATGAAAAGACCATATATAAAATTATCTAAAGGTAATTATCTAAAATTATCTTTTGGAAACTTTTAATTGGTTTTTATATGTCAAAAGCAGAATTGTAACCCTCGGGGTAAAATAACAATTGTTCCCACTGTCAAAAACCTGTTGAAGGTGCTGCTTTAATGAATATCCACCATCTATGGATCCCTACTTTCCCGTGTAACCTGGACAACTCCAATAACTTCTATCCATCCTGATACTTTTAGCCTTTTCATTCATTAACACACCTAACCCTTCACTTCCCTGCATGTAATCGTATGTTTAATCCACAGTGTATCTCATTTTCTTTGGTTTTAATACTATTTATACTCTTCAGCTCATATACTGACTTTTCATTCCAATTCAGAGTATTTTATGTGCCATGGTTATTATCACACAGACCCACAGATAATTATCTCTTCCACCCACCATGGCTTGGCTTAATTCATAAGAATTAAGAATTAATTAATAAGAGCCTTGGTGGCGCAGCAGGTTAAAGTGCTGTTAAGTAACACCAGCTGCCTGCAATTATGCAAGTTCGAATCTCACCAGGCTCAAGGTTGACTCAGCCTTCCATCCTTCCGAGGTAGGTAAAATGAGGACCCGGATTGTGGGGGCAATAAACTGACTTTGTATAA
The DNA here is from genome assembly GCA_012654045.1 of Ptyas mucosa. NCBI lineage: Eukaryota > Metazoa > Chordata > Lepidosauria > Squamata > Colubridae > Ptyas > Ptyas mucosa. The sequence goes on from WNWU01000105.1 coordinate 267,454, forward strand.
AAAAGAACACTGCTTAGGGGGGGCCGAAAGCCCTACTAAGCAAGTATATACAAAAGTATGAAGGCTATTGCTTAACGCATTGTAAGCCGCCCTGAGTCTCCGGAGAAGGGCGGCATATAAATCAAACCAATAAATAAACAATAAATAAATTCAGGTTTCCTCCTAATACTTTTTAGTAACATAAGGTACAGATTAGGTCATCAGTCTTAGTCACATCTTCATTTATATGCAAGCGTTTTGTGCTAATGGTAAAGACAGTAAAGCTTGATTTTGGCACATGTTGGCTAGTATGCACAGAAGAATTTTGTCCTAAACACATTAACAGAATTTTATGCAGGGTGGGATTTCTGCTTTCTAATCTAGAAACTATCTAGTAGACCAATATATTGTGGCTCAGATTCCCTCAATCGAGAGATATTTGCGGTCATACTGAAAGATACTAAATCCATGCTACATCAATTTACGGCCTAAAATATTCAAGGTAGCGTTGTTTTTATAATTCTATTTCAGGTGCCTGTTCAAACTGGAAGGAACTGCTTTTGAATACGGAGGAGCACCTTTGCGTTTCCGAGCAAAGCAAGCCAGTGATGTAACCCAAGATTTTATCGGAGGCAATTACCCTCCATCCTTCTCATGAGTTTTTTTTTTTTTCCCAGAAGCAACCGGTTGGCGTTTGAGAAAACAAGACTTAAAGAGGCCTTCGGTCTGATCCTGCCCAGCTTCTCCTATTTATTACAAACCGCTCTGGGCTATCATCTCTGATCTTGTCTAATTTGAGGAAGAGAGTCAGCAGGCCTACTAACTTTCCACCACCAGCAGCTGCTCGGTGGAGCATCAGCTTCCTTCCTCCCCAACTGTCAAACCTTCTGATCCAAAAAGCAAGGCAGCCCAAAACCGAGTGTAAAACAAAAAAATAAAATAAAATAAAATAGGTGCATTTCTACCAAATCCCCCCCCATCAAAACCTGTCCTAGAATCAAGGCAGAAAGGGGGGGGGGAGAGAGAGGGAGGTGGTGGGGGAAAAAAAAAAGAAGAGCCACAGCTTTCAAGGCTGCCAGCATTAAACCCAGGGAACATATGGCACGAAGATGGGCAGAGAACCCCCCCCCCCCAGCAGCCTGTGCCTTTTGCCTGGCCTCCATTTCCCGGCTGCCTGAAATTGCAAATCTAATAGATCTGAATCAGGGAAATTCAGGTCCAATGGATCGGAATAGGGGAAAATGCAGATCCAATAGACCCGAATAGATAAAATGCAGATCCAATGGATCCGAATCGGGGAAATGCAGAACCAATAGATGCGAAGAGAGGAAAAGCAGATCCAATGGATCCGAATAGGGGGAAAAGCAGATCCAATGGATCCAAATCGGGGAAATGCAGAACCAATAGATGCGAAGAGAGGAAAAGCAGATCCAATGGATCCAAATCGGGGAAATGCAGAACCAACAGATGCGAAGAGAGGAAATGCAGATCCAATGGATCCGAATCGGGGAAATTTAGATCCAATGGATGCGAATCGAACAGGGGGCGGGCGGGGGGGGGGGGCCAGAGCTGCCAATGGGCCCGGAAAGGAGAAGATCCGGGGTTCATTTGGGTGGGTGGGTGGGTGGGTGACACGGAGGAAGGTGAGCCCTCCCTCCCCCCCAGTCCCGTCTGCTGCCCTTCTCCCCTCGGGGGTCTTTCGCGGGGGGGAAGGAAGGAAGGAAGGAAGGCGAGCGGGGCTGCGGGGCGAGCTCGGGCGTCCCCGCCTGGCGCTCTCCCGCGCTGCATGGCGCTGCAGCTCAGCCTGCCTTGCAAGAGGGAGCTCGAGTCCCGCTCTTCAGCTCGCAGCGCCTCTCACTCCGCAACGCGCACAGCGAGGAGGCGGCCGGCGGGAGCGGGCGGGCAGGGGCGGACGGACGGACGGACGGCAGCGCGGACCAAGCGCCCCCGGAGGACGGACACGGTCAGCCAGGAGGAGGAGGAGGACGAGGCGGCGGCGGCGGAGAAGGAAAGCCAGGAGGAAGGACCGGTTGGGCGGTGTGTGTGTGTGTGGGGGGGGGGGTTGCTGAGGAAAGAAGGCGGAAGGCGGGCGGAGGAAGCGGGAACCGGGAAGCCGGAGCCGCGGACGCCTCCGGAGAGCCAGGAGGGCGGTGCTGCTGCTGCTGCTGTGGCGGCGGAGGGACGGGGGGGGGAGGGAAGGGCCGAGGCGGCGGGAGCGCCCGGGAAGCCGCCGTGTCGTAATGGCGGCGGCGGCGGCGAGGCAGCGCAGCCAGATCCCCTCAGGCGTCGGAGAGCGATTGTGAGGGGTGGGGGAAGGAAGGTCGGGGCGGCCGTGTGTGAGCAGCGCGGCTCCCGGGGGGGGGGGGGGGGGGGGGTGAGCTTTCCTGGCGGCGTCGTGTGGGCGGCTGAGGCGGCCTGGGCGTCGTTGTCCAGGCGCGGCCTGGTTCCGGCAGAGGCGCTGCTCGGCGAGGCCGATGGGCGGCAGTACCAGGCCGGCATCAGGGCGATGGGGACGGTAGAGGGAGACAAAGCCCCGCTCCCCATCCTCCTCGTCGGCGGCGGCGCCGCGGCGGGTCCCAGCCCGAGCCCCATCGTGACACCTAGAGGCCGGAGAAAGCGACTGCAAAACCCCCCGCGCCGCTTACCTGCCCCGGAGGAGCCTCCGGGCCGCCCCTGCTGCCCCGGGCCCCGCCCCGTTGGGCTCCGCAAAGCGCCCGCTGCCGCTGCCCCGCCGCTAGCGGCCACCGCCAGCGCCCAGCACCAGCTCGCGGTTTAATCGCTCCACAGTCGCCTCGGACACAAAATGGCGGACGGGGCGCCCGGTGCGCCTGCGCGAGCCCCGGCAGCCGCGGCCTGCCGGACCCGATCGAAGGGAGGAGGGAGCGGGAGAAGCGCCCGCGCGCGGGGCACCATGGGAGGAGACGCTGGGCGCTAAACTTTAAATGCCGACGGGGGCGGGTGGTGGAAACGATCGGGCGGGACGCCTTTCGGGCACGCGCGGGGAGGGGCCGTGACGTCACGCGCCCCACACCTTTCTCCCCCGCCACCCCTCTCTGAGGGCCGGAGAGGGTGGACGTGACACGAGAGGGCCGCGTTCTTGACGAGCCCGTCTGCCGTGGAGTCGGGGGCTGCGAGGCCAAAAAAAAAATAAAAAGGGCACCGCGCCCCCCTCTCCAGAAGACGGGGTGCCGTCGAGGCGGAGCGGTTTGGGCGGGAAGAGGGCGAGGCGAAACAAACGGCAGGGAGGGGGGGG
>WNWU01000105.1:276128-288312 GCA_012654045.1 Ptyas mucosa
TTTTTTGAACTATTACCATCTGGCAGACGGTACAGGGTAATAAAAACGAGGACAAAAAGGCTGAAAAACAGCTTCTATCCCAGGGCAATAACTATATTGAATTCTTCTGTATAGTGCAATATGGGGTTTTCAATTTCACTTCTATAGAATGTAAAGGATGTATGTTTGGGTTTTTATTTTTATAGTTCTGTACACTGAAGGCGGCATTTAATTTCGTTGTACCATGTGCATTGACAATAAACTATACATAAATGCGCATGCTTACAAGTGTTTGTATATATGTGTATGTGCATGCCTGTTAAATATGTGCCTGGATCTGTGTATGTACGGTATAGGGTTTCCTTCTTGAGTAGGGGGGGGTTGGACTAGAAGACCTCCAAGGCCCCTTCCAACTCTTATTCTGTTATACCTCCACTTTATCTTAAGCCGCACGTAGTGCAGTCACAGGTGCATGGAATAAAACACACAGACAATGCAGGAAGTTCTCAACTTATGACCACAATTGAGCCCAACATTTCTGTTGAGAATTTGTTAATTGAGCTTTGTCCCATTGTACCACCTTTCTTGCCACCGTTGTTAAGTGAATCACTGCAGTTGATAAGTAACCTGGTTGTTAAGTGAATCTGGCTTCCCCATTGACTTTGCTTGTCAGAACGTCGCAAAAAAGGGGATCGCATGACCCTGGGAGGCTGCAATGGTCATATGCCAAGCATCTGAATTCTGATCACACGATCATCGGGAAGCTGCAACAGTTGTTAAGTGTTAAAAATGGTCAGGTCGCTTTTTTCAGTGCCGTTGTAACTTTGAATGGTTGCTAAGTGAACTGTTGTAAATTGACTACCTGTATGTGCACCATTGCAAACTTCGGCAGACAAACGTAAGAGATTGCCCACAGCTGGAAAGGAACGACCTTCATTTTGCAGGGAGATATTCAAAGATAAATGCAAAACCTGAGAAGAGCCTTGGTGATTCAGCGGTGCCAGAATGGGTCTTAATTGCAGACTACCATGAGATGATGTAGATGGGCATTGTGGCTAAAAGTTGCAAGACTATCCAGAGTCATGCATATTTTGCCAGAGGCATATTACAAACAACAAAAAAACACGATCAACTGGTTGGAGGCCTTCGAAAGAGAGTTATTACTTTCCTTAAAATTTGCAAGGACAGTACAGCATGTCCTTAATGGGCAGATTGCACATATCCCATTAATCCATACAAGTTAATAATGTACTGCTTTCAGAACAGGAAGTGATGGAGATCGGAAGAGGCTAAGACCCCTATCTTTATCTGCACCAATGAAAAATCCGTATTTCATTTGAAAGAGACCCAGTCTTCCAACCATGTAGGAAGTATACATCAACCGCATGCTCCCGCTGTTAGCATTTCTTAACCACTGAAAAGGTAAAAATGCCCTAGCTCCGTGATGGCGAACCTATGGCACGGGTGCCACAGATGGCACGCGGAGCCATATTGGTGGGCACGCGAGAGTTGCCCTAGCTCAGCTCTAGCGCGCATTCGCGCACCAGCCAACTGATTTTCAGGCCTTCCGGTCCTACCGGAAGTCGGGAAACTGGCTTCTTCCGGCCTCCGGAATGCCTCTGAGAGGATGGGGAAGGCTGTTTTTGCCCTCCCCAGGCTCCTAGAAAGGCGGGCCATCGCGTGCCAAAAGCAGGGGGAAGTGTGTGGGGGGCTCACGTGTGCATGTGTGGGAGGGCAGGGCGCATTGAATTATGGATGTGGGTACCCGGGACCCCCCCCCCCGTTCCCCCCGCTTTTGGCACGCGACAGCAAAAAGGTTAGCCATCACTGCCCTAGCTCAAAGTCAGTTCTTGGGAACATCATAATCCGTGATGGCGAACCTATGGCACATGTGGCGGAAGCGGCATCCAGAGCCATCTCTGGGCACACAAGCCATCGCCTGTTGCTTTTCCGAATTCCAGTGTACTGGCCAGCTTGTCTTCACACGTGTGGGAGTGCTGGAAACCGGAAGAGCAGTCGCCTGGAAACCAGAATCGAGCATGCACACTGGGCAGCTTGTCTTCACGCATGCATGCGCACCAGAAACCGGAAGACTAGGTGGCCGGTGTGCATGCATGCGCCGAAAACCCGGCACACGCATGCAGCTGCTCTTCTGATTTCTGGCATGTACTCATGTGCGCTCACTCGCTCCCGTTTCGGCACTCGGTGTACAAAAAGGTTCGCGGACACTGTCATAGATACATCCATGCGGATTTCTTGTGGCAACATTACAGAAGTTTATCATTTTGTCAGTTTAGTGTAAAAATTTGGAATCTGGTAGCACCCTTTCTAAAAACAATTTTTTAAAATTGTTTATACATTTTTTTTCCTTCTTTAAAATACTAAATTACTTAATGAAGTGTATTGTCTGGATCCATTTGTTCATACAAAGTATTAATAACCTGGTAATGAGAATAATATTAATAACAGCCATAATTAAAACACTAATAATTGCTTATTTATAATAAAATTCTTGCATCCTTTACTTATAATATTCAATAATGGTAATATTGGTAATAATAACTCTAATATTAATACTAACGTTTGTTTGTATATAATACAATTTCTTGCATTCTTTTCTTATATATATTATTAATCTAGTTTCCACCTCTTTTATCCAACCATTGATAGAACACATCCATGTTAAAAAGTATTGCTTCTTCCTTATCCTTTATAATTAATGTTAACCTATCCATCTCTGCAGTCTAATGTTTTTCTAATTATTCTTTCATTTGGAGGCGTGTCTTCATTTTTCCAATGTTGTGCAAATACAATTCTCATAATTTATTAAAGGGCATAAACTTTCCAAAACGTGGATTTTTTTTAAAAAAAAACATGCTATTTGGAAATGGCGCTGCTAGACTTGAGGGTGGGGTTGTTGTTTTTTTGCCACCATATAGTGTACTAACTTGGATCTCCTCAATTCTTTCCACAGGCTGGGTCTACAATTCTTCTGGTTTTCTTTAATTAGAAATGAATTTACCCTTTTCTGGGTTTCACTTCTTTCAGCAGAATGCACCTCAAAATGCCCTAAGCAAGGTTGGAAAAGGAAATCCATTTTACACGGTTAAAAATCACAGTTTCTTATTGCAACCAAGGGGTATTCAGGTTCATTATTTTGTGTGATTTGTTATCGGAAATTGCAGCCGCCAGTATTTTGGGTGAAATTGTAAAGCCCTCCGTGCTCACTAATTGGGGTTGTTGGATGGAAACCTCAGCTAACAGAATATCGATCACTGACTTCAAAGCAATGGGTTTGACAGAGTTAGGCTTATGTGTTTTCCCCCCCAAAATTGCTCACAGCTCACAACCACAATTGAGCCCAAAATGTATGTTGCTAAGTGAGAAATTTGTTAAGTGTCTTTTGTCCCATTTTAGGACTTTCCTTGCCACATCTGTTAAGTGAATCACTGCAGTTCTTAAATTGGTAACACGGTTGTTAAGTGGATCTGCCTTCCCTATTGACTTTGCTTGTCAGATGGTCGCAAAAGGAGTTCACGTGACTCCGGGATACTGCAACCGTCGTAAATGTGAGTCGGTTGTGAAGCATCCCGAATGTAAATCACATGACCACGGGAATGTGATGCAATGGTTGACAAATGTCAAATATGAAAAATAAGTCACTTACGTGGCTTTGTAACTTTGAATGGCCCCTAAAGGAACTGTTGTAAGTCGAGGACGACATGTACCGCAACCGTCATAAATAAGAGCCAGTTGCCAAGCATCTGAATTTTGGCCATGTGACCACAGAGATGTTTCAGTGGTCATAAGTGTGAAAAACGGTCATAAGTCACTTCCAGTACTGTTGTAACTTGTAATGGTCACTACAGGAATGGTGTGACTACCTGAATAACTAATGTTTGCATGCGGTTAATTAAGGAGCCTGAGTGGCGTAGGAGGCTAATGCCTCCTACAAGGCAGCATTTAACATCCAGCTGCCTGCAATTACTGTAAGTTCGAATCTCACCAGGCTCAAAGTTGACTCAGCCTTCCAACCTTTCTAAGGTGGGTAAAATGAGAACCCGGTTTGTGGGGGCAATAAGCTGACTTTGTATAAAATATACAAAAGTATGAAGGCTATTGCTTAACGCATTGTAAGCCGCCCTGAGTCTCCGGAGAAGAGCGGCATATAAATAAGAATTTAAAAAAATGAAAATAAACTGTGGTTTATTTAATTGGTGCTCAGGTCCTGCCCAACTGTCCCCTGCCTATTCCTTCCTCACAACGCTCAGGTTGTCCTGTTCTGCCCCAGTCAGAATGCAATCGCGGTGGTCTATGCTCATTTTAAGAAATAAAAGATGCACTCATGAGCATGTATTTTACTTATTTCTTGTATCATTTATATCAGGGGTGATAAACTTGATTTCATTGAGGGCCGCATCAGGGTTATGTTTGAGCTCAGGAGGCCGGGGTGGGCATGGCCAGATCAACGTCACTCGTATCGGGGGCATCTGGTGGCCCGGGTAGAGCTGGGGGGATCCTCCCTCCTTCCCTTTTCTTTTTCCTTCTCTCTTCCTTCTCATTTCTTCCTTCCCCTCTTTCTTTCTTTTTCCTTCCTTGCTTTCTTCCCATCTTCCCTTCTTTTTGTCTTTCCTCTTTCCCTTTCTCCTTTCCTATCCCCCCTCTGCCAGCGAAAACGGGAGCTGGGGGGGGCGCGTAAGCCCCCTGGGTCCCGTTTTCGGCCGCAATGGCCTCCTACAGCCCTCTGCCAGCAAAAATGGGGCCTAGGGAGCTGCGTGCGCTCCCGGGCTCCATTTTCACTGTCAGAGGGCTACAGGAGGCCATCGCGGCCGAAAACGGGGCCCACGCACGGCCCTCCACGGCTCAGTTTTTGCTGGCAGAAGCACTGCAGGCCGGTCCTTTACTATTTTCAGGGAAAGCCCCGTGGGCCAAATCTAAGGATCCCACGGACCAGATTCGGCTCGCGGGCTTTGAGTTTTTTTTGTTTTTTGTTTTATTTGATTTATATGCCGCCCTTCTCCAGAGACTCAGGGCGGCTTACAATGCGCTAAGCAATAGCCTTCATACTTTTGTATATTTATACAAAGTCAGCTTATTGCCCCCACAAACTGGGTCCTCAATTTACCTACCTTAGAAAGGATGGAAGGCTGAGTCAACCTTGAGCCTTGGTGAGATTCAAACCTGCAATAATTGCAGGCAGTTGATGTTAATAACAGGGCTTTAGACCACTGTACTATCCAAGGCTCTTTGGATAGTTTGACCCCCCTGATTTATAGCTTTTTGAAACACACTGTTTAGTTCCTTCTTAACGTTCTGTTCCCAACATTTTCCGTTCAGGCATTGTCATTTATACATTTAATTGAATGTATTAGCTATCTAAATCCAATGGGGCTTCTGAGGACAGGACAGAAGAGAACAGGAGCAAATGTTCTTGGTTAATCTGAAGTGATTTGAATTTTTCTTCGTGACAGTGGCAAAAAACGGAGACAATGCTCAAGAATTCTCAGCCGGAGGAATCATTTTCCTTGTTTGTTTTCTTTCAGATCTAGAATGCGGGTAGTCCTCAAGTTACGACTCTTGGTTTAGTGACCGTTTGAAGTTACAACGGCACTGGAAAAAAAAGCGACTTATGACCATGTTTCACACGACCATTACGACCATGGTCACGTGATCCAAATTAGGCTGCTTGGCAACTGACTCGTATTTATGACGGTTGCAATGTCCCGGGGTCACGCAATCCCCTTTTGCGACCTTCTGACAAGCAAAGTCAATGGGGAAGCCAGATTCACTTAACAACCATGTTACTCGCTTAACAACTGCCCTGATTTACTTAACAACTGCGGCAAGAAAAGTCGTAAAATGAGGCAAAACTCACTTAACAAATGTCTCAATAACAGAAATTTCGGCCTTCATTGTGGTTGTTAAGTCGAGGACTACCTGTAGCGGCTCCCGAGAAGTCGTCTTTTAGGGAATCGGTGAAATCTTTTTGTAAGCGTGAGGTGTGGGTTTTTTTCCCCCCACATTGTTTTAATATCTTTTTTAAAAAACTACTTTGAATGTTTTAAAGGAAAACTAGAAATGAATATTGTATAGTTTTTCAGTCCTGAAAAATAGATATGCTGACTTGTGTGTTCGATTTATTGATTGGTTCGATTTATATGCCGCCCTTCTCCGGAGACTCAGGGCAGCTTACAATGCGTTAAGCAATAACCTTCATACTTTTGTATATACCTGCTTAGTAGGGCTTTCGGCCCTCCCTAAGCGGTGTTTTTTTTTATACAAAGTCAGCTTATTGCCCCCACAATCCGGGTCCTCATTTTACCTACCTCGAAAAGATGAAAAGATGCTGAGTCAACCTTCGATCCTCAAAATTGCTCATCTGCCTTGTGAGGGCAAAAGAAAAAAAACCAAAACCTTAAATGTCTTCTTTGTTTAATAGATGACAAAATAAAACTGTTATGTTTTGCTGACCTAATTCATTTGCATTTCCTACAGCTTCTGAGGAAAGCTGCCCCCCCCCCCTCGCCCAAAGCAATCAAAACAAAAACTCCACAAAATGACACACTTTCAACTCATTTGCTCAAACTTCTGTTTATTTCAGGCTTAAAGTCAAAATTAGCCAAACCTCTTGATAATTACATTATATATATATATATATTTATAGCTATGTAGATGTACAGATAAATTTATAGATACTTCGTAGAAAAGGACGTTTTGCTTCCATTTGGCTGCTGCCTCCCTCCCCACCCCAACACGCACGCAAGCACACACACTCACCCACGCACACATGTACATAAAAAATATTAAAATAGCACAAGAAGAGGCAACTTTCGCCTGTTAACGTTTCCATCTTCCATAGCATCGTCGTTATAAAGACATTGGTTTCCCCTTCCCTCGCTGGGAATAAAGGACTCCCTTCCTGTCGTTTTTTTTTTCCCCCCTCTCTCCACCTTTGCAAATCCAGAGGAGAAAAATCTGCAATTTATCCAAAGCCTTAACAGAGGATTTAGCTGGCCCCAATTTCCTGCGAGATTCACAGTCCCACAAGGTGGAGAGAACAATGGAGAACAGAACAGGTTAAACATTAAGCAGGACTTTCAATGTGCATCTTCAATGTGTATCATGCACTCGTCTCCAGTGTGTCTCAAACGGATGACTTTTCCTACCGTTGCTAGTTTTCTCCAGCAAATCCAACTAGAAAGGGATCTGTTTCGGTCGTGGCTATAGTGAAAACATGCCCAGTTCAATGCCATCCTCCGGATTCAGTAGGCTTCTGTAGAAGGAAGAAAACCGCAGAAGGGATCCCCTGGCTGTGCTGCTTGTGGAGCCAATGAGCTAAGGCATTCTCCACATAAGGCAGCAGGCCAGCGATACTAATACTGCTGTGGGCATGGCCCCACAAATGACAGAGCTGCCCACTCTGCCAGAGGCCGGTTCGAAGGAAGGACTCGGCTGAAGTTTTGCGGCATGCAAGGTCCGTGCCCAACAAAGGATCAGCAGGTGGATCGATGCTGCATCCTTCAGAATGCAGTACTGGCCATGCTGCCCGGGGCAAAAATCCGTGGCAAGTTGTCCAGGGATTCTTCCAGCCTTCGATGAGCTGACTTGCCATCGTCCCCTGAAAACACACACACAGAAATCAGGTGCCCATCAAGATAATTTCTGCCTCAACTTTGGACACAAGTCCGCCAATGCTAGACTGCAGGCGCTGACCACGGCGTAGGCCAGGGGTGTCAAACTCGATTTCATTGAGGGCGGCATCAGGGTTGTGTTTGACCGTGGGGGGCGGGGCGGGGCAGGGTGTATAGTGAGGGTAGGCGTGGCCAGCTCAACGTCACTTGTGTCACCTGTGGTGACCTAAGTGCTCTGCCAGTGAAAACAGGCCCCAGAGCTCCGTTTCCAGCTGCGACGGCCTCCTGCAATCGTCTGCCAGTGAAAACGGAGCTTGTGACAGCAGCGTGCGGCCCTCCTGAGCTCCGTTTCTGGCTGCGACGGCTTCCAGCAACTCTCTACCAGTGAAAACTGAGCTTGGAAGGACCGCAGAGGCACCATGGGCCGGTCTTCTGCTGTTTCCAGGGTGACCCCACGGGCCAGATCTAAACACCCCTTGAGTTGGGACATCCCTGGTCTAGGCCTTGTGCAAAAATCTGACCTGTTTTTTTTTTTTAAAAAATCTCGTACTTTCTTGGATGTTTCCTTTTCTGGCTGCTCACTTGCAGTCAAAATGGTGGCAGCTTTTCAGGAACATGGTTTATTCAATATAGTGGTCTAATTGCCTCTTGAATTTTGACCCTGGTTCATGATCCAAATATAATAATCGTTCACAATGTAAACGTTGACCGTGAAACTCCCTCTTTTAAGGAAGCGTTTGTCTTAAGTACCCTGTTTCCCCTAAAATAAGACACCCCCTGATAATAAGCCCAATCAGGCTTTTGAGCGCATGGCAATAAGGCCAAGTGCTTATTTCAGGGTTCAAAAAAAATATAAGACGGGGTCTTATTTTCGGGGAAACACGGTATGTGCTCAATTCTTAAGCATTTTTTTGGTTTTGTTGCCGACTGTCTTATTCTGTGCTAAGTCTCTAATATACTTCTTACATCTCGTTTGCCAACACAAAATTTTGTTTGAGAGGGCCTCCGCCAAACATATTATATAATGTGATGCGTGAAGACCTTCAACTGAGCACATGTTTCACTATTCAGCTAGGGCTAGATCTATTTATCATATTTGTTCCATGCTGATGTTTCTTTGAGCCACATGCATGTAAATACGGGAAGGATGGTTGGGAGACATACATCATTAGGCTGACAATCTTGAGAACTTGGTGCGTAAAATTCACAGCAAGGGAGATCTCGGCATGCTAAGCGGATAACTTACATTTGAGAGCACAGAAAATGGCTGGGTAGACATTGCCACAGAATCATGTATAGTAGGGGTCTCCAGCCTGGAGGACTTCAATTCCCAGAATTCCCCAGCCAGCTTTGCTTCAAAAGCTTTGCTGGCTGGGGAATTCTGGGAGTTGAAGTCCTCCAGGCTTAAAGTTGCCAAAGTTGGAGACCCCTGATGTGGATTTAAAAATTACACCTCTCATTTAAATGCTTTTATCAAGCATTTTGTTCAATTTGTACAAACATATCCTTGGTACTGGCCCTTAAGTACCAGATCCATCTTTGGTCTTCGGAGATAAGGAATGTTTAGCAAAATCACCCAATACTCCGATGTCTTCCGAGACATGTGAGCAGTGATTCTCAGAATTCCTAGGAACTCTTGATAATTTGAAGGTTTGCACTAGATTGGGGGAGGCTAATAATTGGCCCAGGGGAAATGAAATCATCTTGCTTGCTTTTCCGAATTCTGTAGAATTTGGGTGTAGCACCATTCCATATTTTGAAAGGAATGAAATGTCACAAACCTCTTCCGGCTGTCAGCAGACAACTTTAGAGAATTTGCAGATGAATAAAACAAGTAGGTAGATTTTACAGGATATTAGTGTGTTGCACTTCTCAAGCCAAGGATCAGGTTTGGCTTTTGAGTGGCACCACACCCTAAAAGAGCTGGGCAAGGCCATGAAAAAAAAAAAATCCAAATTTACTTGGTCTCTTCGATAAGTATTCCTAGCATTGACAAGCATGGGGAATTTCCACCCCATTGTTTCCGAGCTTCTTCTTGGCCAGGGTTTAAACTAGCTTCTGTGGGTATCAGGATTGGGATCAATGCAATTTGAAGGAAGGAGCCAATCTATTTTCCTCTTGCTCTCCCAGTCCTCAATAAATGAGGCACCCGTGCAGAACTTTTACTCTGTTGAACTTTTCAAGTTTCTTAAAAACACAAAATACTCTGAGCTGAAAGGACTGAAAAAGAAAAAAAAGAAAAAAGTGCTTTCCTTAAAAATCAAGGGACAATACAGAGAAGTTGGGTGTGATTTGCCTTCAAAAGAATTGGGTTCAATATCTGACTTCTCTGATTAAAAAGATCAGGTGAAGGGGAAAGTGAGTTCTGGACATCCGAGCATTCAAGCATTGCTTATTTCTTTGGGTCACTCAATGTTTCTGAAATAATCTTGGGATTCTAAAGGTAAAGGTTCCCCTCGCACATATGTGCTAGTTGTTCCTGACTCTAGGGGGCGGTGCTCATCTCCGTTTCAAAACCGAAGAGCCAGCGCTGTCTGAAGACATCTCCGTGGTCATGTGGCCGGCATGACTCAACGCTAAAGGCGCACGGAACGCTGTTCCCTTCCCACCAAAGGTGGTCCCTATTTTTCTACTTGCATTTTTTACCTGCTTTCGAACTGCTAAGTTGGCAGAAGCTGGGACAAGTAACGGGAGCTCACCCTGTTACACGGCACTAGGGATTCGAACTGCTGAACTGCCGACCTTTCTATTGACAAGCTCAGCGTCTTAGCCACTGAGCCACTGCATCCCGTTGGGATTCTACTGTAACTTTATTTATGATCTCCTTTGATTCGTGCAGTGAACTGAAATTGGTTAGTGTTATTGGGCTGAAGGAAAAGTGTCGTTTGAAATCCTGAATCCTGCTTAGGATGAGCCGCCTTCTCAGTGTGTGGGATCCAATCAAAAGCCACGGCAAGCCAAGGTTGCATAGCATAGGCAATGCAGTGCTAGGTGGACAAATAATCACTCGCTTCACACCGCATGCTAACTCTTTAAGCTCAAATTAACACAATACTGGGTTCGTACCGCATGCAACACCTGCACAACTAAACCACATTTAGGGTGGACAGGAGAGCGTGGTTGACTTCTACTCAAGACAGTTATTAGATTCACACGACACAAACATGGTTATCCCATCTCATTTTAGTCCGTCGTAGCATCTTGTGTGTGAACCTTTAATCTGGGACTAAAGCGGAGTCCCTCAACCAGCGTGCCATTCCATATGCAACAAAGACAGAGACGTGCAGAGCCAGGACACAAGCACAGCTGGAAGATGCCTGCAACTCGGGGCCACAGGGAAGACGTAAACCCAACCACATCTGGTCCGATGAGACCCAGGACAAGAGACACCGGTTAGACATGCAACGGGCACGGAAGGGTAGCTAACCGACTGGCTATGAGATCCCAACCTGTGCAGCTGCTGTCGTGACCCAGAAGTCTACTGAGCCCATCAGAGGGTTCTTTCAGTGCCATCTATCAAAGGATAATAAACAGCAAGGACTACGTAAGTGCCTTTATTCTCTTCCCAGGATAGCACTAGCACTTAGACTAGGGGTCTCCAAACTTGGCAGCTTTAAGACTTGTGGACTTCAACTCCCAGAATTCTCCAGCCAGCTATGCTGGGAGTTGAAGTCCACAAGTCTTAAAGCTGCCAAGTTTGAAGACCTCTGACTTAGACTCATATACTGCTTCACAGTGCTTTTACAGCCCCCTCTAAGCGGTTTACAGAGTCAGCCTCTTGCCCCCCTCCCCCCCCAACAATCTGGGTCCTCATTTTACAGACCTCGCAAGGATGGGAAGGCCGAGTCAACCTTGAGCCTGCTGAAGATTTGAACCGCCCAAATTGCAGGCAGCCGGCAGTCAGCAGAAGTAGCCTGCAGTACTGCACTCTCACCACTGCGCCACCGTGGCTGAAAAGATCGTTTTCAGATGGAAACAGGCTCAGCCCACCTTGAGCCCGTCAGAATCGAACTGCTGGCAGTCAGCAGAGTTTAGCCTGCAATACTGCATTCTAGCCACGGCACCACCACGGCTGTGGCGGATCGCTTTTTCCTTTAAGCAAGTAGTGCTGATATAGTGCGAGGCCAACCTCGGCTGTGGTACCAGCAGAGATCAATTGAAGGACTGGAGATTTAGGAAGGACAGGGCTTTCACACAGAAGCACTGCAAAGCCGTCTAGTATAGAGTCAACTGAACTAGTTCTTTGTGTACCGAGACCCCACACCCTCCGTCCCACCAGCAACAAGCCCTTCTCCAAGGGTAGGAGAAGATGACGGCTGTCTGGAAAGAGAACAAGGGAGGCGCACTTACCACACATAAGGAGGCTCTGTTTGGCTGCGTCCCGCACGGCTTCCTTGTCAGTTTGGCACAGATATACCAGCTGTTCAATGCTCTCCTTGGCCTGTGGGTTGGGGGGGGGGTGAGGGAAGTGTTAAGATAAAGGAAATTGTT
The DNA here is from genome assembly GCA_012654045.1 of Ptyas mucosa. Lineage (NCBI taxonomy): Eukaryota > Metazoa > Chordata > Lepidosauria > Squamata > Colubridae > Ptyas > Ptyas mucosa. Next base: position 288,230 of record WNWU01000105.1, read on the forward strand.
CTTTAAGGATCTGAAGGGAGCTTAGATAGATAGATAGATAGATAGATAGATAGATAGATAGATAGATAGATAGATAGATAGAT
>WNWU01000105.1:294680-319173 GCA_012654045.1 Ptyas mucosa
CTATCTATCTATCTATCTATCTATCTATCTATCTATCTATCTATCTAATCTATCTATCTATCTATCTATCTAATTACTTACTTACAATTGAATTAGAAGAAGAGCAGGTAAAAGAAACAATGATAGCCTGGGTAAAAAAAACTTTGGATACACAATTGAGCTAGATCAAGGGTCTGCAACCTTAAACACCTAAAGAGTCATTTGGACCCGTTTCCCATAGAAAAGAAAACACTGGGAGCCACAAAATCCTTCCCGTGCCTGACTATTTTTTGAGCGGCCACAAAACTAGCATATGCAGTTGAATTAAACGTTCTGTTTTCTTCTGAAACTTTTCTTTTCTTGGATTTATCCGTGGTTGGCCTATCGGGGTTGAAAAGCTCAATAAATTGTGCGCCGGCGGGTATCACATATTGGCGGCATATTTTGAGTGACAGGGAGCCGCAGCAGAGGGGTGAAAGAGCCACATGCAGCTCCAGAGCCACAGATTGCTGACCCGTGAGCTAGATAAATGGCAAGAGTTATGGGAAAGGAATTACGAATTAACCAGGTCCACAGCGTATAAGGAAAACCGGCATAAAATGTTTTATAGGTGGCACATGGCACCTGAAAAATTGGCAAAATTGTTTAAAGCTAAGTGTTGGAAATGTCATCAGATACCAGGAACTTATTATCCTATGTGGTGGACATGTCCAGAAGCGAGAAATTATTGGATTAAAATTAAAACATGGTTAGAAGAAGATGGTCAGGAGAGAAGATGCGATGCCAATGCGTATGGGGCACTGCGCTTTTAATGTGCACCGTTTTCTGAAAGATCAGGATGAGCAAAACTGGCATAGCAGTCCAAAACCAGAGGAGCATGTCTGCCTTTCCAAACACTTAGCTCAGAACCCTGGCTGAAAATGTGACCGAGTTATCATTTTAATGTGGCAGATGTGGAAAATTATTACAGGCGGTCCTCAACGTATGACCACAATTGAGCCCCAAATTTCTGTTGCTAAGTGAAATGTTTGTTAAGTGAGTTTTGCCCCCTCCCCCTTCTTGCCACAGTTGCTAAGCAAATCACTGCAGTTGTTAAGTTAGTAAGACGGTTGTTAAGTGAACCTGGCTTCCCCATTGACTTTGCTTGTCAGAAGGTCGCAAAAAGGGGATCCCATGACCCTGGGACACTGCAACTGTCATAAATACAAGTCAGTTGCCCAAGCGTCTGAATGCTGATGACCAGGGAGAGGCTGCCGTGTGAAAAATGGTCATAAGTCACTTTTTTCAGTGCCGTGGTAACTTTGAACGGTCACTAAATGAACTGTTGTAAGTCGAGGACTTCCTGTATTTCATAACTTAAGATCCATTTAAAGGTAGTTGTCAATTTACAGTCATTCATTTAGTGACCATTCAAACTATAACGGCATTGAAAATCTTTGAAGGGGTTCCATCTGGCGGGACTGAGAAGATGGGCCTTTTCTGCTGTGGCCCCCCCCGCTCAACGGAATACCATTCCCCTGCGTGAGATTGGCCCCATCCCTGCTTTTCTTCTGGAAAACCCTCAAAAGATGCTTTCCCCACCAACCTTGGGGGTCCCATGGGGAGCTGGCAGTGGTGGGATTCAATTTTTTTTACTACCGGTTCTGTGGGCGTGGCTTGGTGGGCATGGTGTGGCTTGGTGGGTGTGGCTTGGTGGGCATGGCAGGGGAAGGATACTGCAAAATCTCCATTCCCACCCCATTCCTGGGGGAAGGATATTGCAAAATCTCCACTCCCACCCCACTCTAGGGCCAGCCAGAGGTGGTATTTGCCGGTTCTCCAAACTACTCAAAATTTCCGCTACTGGTTCTCCAGAACCTGTCAGAACCTGCTGGATTTCACCCCTGGGAGCTGGCAAACTATTGTATGATGTCAAGTGACAGTTATCTTGGGGTTTTTATAGCAACAGCACTTAAGATTTATAGACCCCTTTGTAGTGCTTTAACAGCCCTTTCGAAACTGTTTACAGACTCAGCGTATTGTCCCCAACAATCCGGCTCCTCATTTTACCAACCTCAGAAGGATGGAAGGTGGAATCAACCTTGAGCCGGTCAGGATCGAACACCTGGCAGTGGGCAGAGTTAGCCTGCAATACTGCAGTCTACCACGGCTCGTCCTTGTATGTTTTCTGTTCTATTCGTCTGTTTTACAGTTGTACTGTTTTTTGTGAAACGGATGGCTATATGAATTGGCCCAATAAATAAATAAATAAACCACCAAATTAGGTCATTCCAGTCCATTGGGAAACTCAGATTTTGAAAAGATCAGGGCAGATGCACGCCAGACGACAAAAACACACGTCTTTATACTCACTAGCAGCAAGTGGTTGCAGTGGTTCAGGTGTAAGACCAGGGCCTTGTCAAGGAATTCGTTGCCAGTGGTTAAGGGCTCCAAGCTGCCTTCTGAGCTCAGGCACCCAGCCGAGTCTTCAGCCGTCGTGTCAGCAGTTCCTGGCATTTTGCTCACAGATGGAGCCTGGCCGTTGCTTGCCACCCTGTAAAGAGAGGCGGTGGATAAAATATAAGCCACATTATTGTCTTCTATAAACCCCATCTGGGACATGTGCTTGCTTTCCCTGCACGGTGGCCAGATCCAGCTTAGAAGGAAAACGCAAAGGCTCAACCTGAATAAATTTGCCCGTGATTTCTGGCCACCACCAGGATGGTGTTGTGGTCTGCCAGCAGCCTATGGAGCTGGCAGCGGAGTTGGACAGAGATGAGGCTGAGGAAGAACATAGGCCAGTCCTGGAGGCTGGGGAAGGCCCGGGTGAGGGCTCTGCGTCGGAGACAGAGATGGGGCCAGGGCCATTGGGGAGTGATGCGTGGACTTTGGAGCCTCCAGAGGCTGACAGTAGAGAGGCAGAGGAACACGAGGAGTCTGTTCCTAGTGCATGTATGAGAAGAGCTGCCAGAAGGTAAAAGCAGATAAAGCAGAGAGGACAACTCAGGAGTAGGGCCAAGAGATGATTGGCCCCTCCCATAAGGCTTAAAAGACCAGCAACGGCTCTTGGGCTCTTTGCCGGAAAACGACGTTGAGAGAATTGCTTTCTTGTTTCACTGTATTCATTTCTTGTCGGCGTCTTCTGCTTCTGAACTTTTGCCAAGGAAAACCTTTGGCAATTTGCCTAATTATCCCAAGGTCGGTGATAAACTGAGGAATGGTGTTTTGAAGAATTTGCTTTCGTTTAGTTTGGACTACGCTGAGAATGAGTTCATTCTCAGCTGTTCTAATAAAGTCTGTTTTCGAACTGTTAAACTACTTGGGCCTAAGTCACAACAGTTGGAGAAGGCAGGATCAAATCGATGTATAATATTAGGAAGTTGGTCAAAGGAGGTTTCGAAGTATCTCTAGCAGGACTACGATTCTGTAACAGCTTTGTTCCCTATGCCATCTGTCTGGTGAACTCACAAGATTTGTTTTTCCTCGCCATAAACATGTACGACCAGACTATGTTGTTTCTCTGGGTCATATAATATATGTTGGTATATACATAAATTTTGTATTTAGTTATTTATTTTGTCATGTTTATGTAATGTAAAATTGGAGGTGGTGACCCTTTAAGAGCTGTGTGCAACGAAATTTCATTTTTAATGTATGCCAATTAATGTACATTCAAAGTGACAATAAAGTTATTCTATTGTATTTTCCCCTCTCCAGGTTTTTATTTTTTTATTTTTATTTTTTACGAACATATCAATGCGTGAACAGTGTGGGATCCTGAGTGTCTTACATTTTAGTACAAATAAAATTCAATTCAATTCTAAATCAAGAATAAACTAATAAAGTAATCAAGGAGAGAAGCATCTTCGAACTAAGGAGAAATTTCCTGACAGCTAGAACAATTAATCAGTGGAACAACTTGTCTGCAGAAGTTGTGAAGGCTCCAACGCTGGAAGTTTTTAAGAAGATGTTGGATAACCATTTGTCTGAAGTGGTGTAGGGTTTCCTGCCTAAGCAGGGGGTTGGACTAGAAGACCTCCAAGGTCCCTTCCAACTCTTGTTAGTCAATGCCAGGGGTGGGCAAATGTGGCCCTTTTACAACCTGTGGACTTCAACTCCCAGAATTCCTGAGACAGCCAAACTGCCTCAGGAGTTCTGGGAGTTGGAGTCCACAGGTTGTAAAAGGGCCATATTTGCCCATCCTTGGACTCTAGGCTATTCCATTCTATTCCATTCTCACTTGCAAATAGAAGTGTGTGTGTGTGTGTGTGTGTGTGTGTGTGAGAGAGAGAGAGAGAGAGAGAGAGAGAGAGAGAGAGAGAGAAGGATGAAGGGAGAGGGAGAAGGAGAGAGAGAGAGAGGGAGAGAGAGAGAGAGAGAAGAAGGAGGAAAGGAGAGGGAGAGAGAGAGAAGAGAGAGAGAAGAGAGAGGGAAGAGAGAGAGAAGAGAGAAAGAGAACAGATCTTGGTGGCAGTGGCAGCCATTGGCCACCGAGTGGTGCTGCTGCTGCATTTTCTGCTGGCTTCCACCTGTTAGACCAGATGGCTTTAGATGGATTCTCAACAGCTGCATCAGCACCGTGGGAAAATGTCACTGGCATCCTGTGGCAAAATCTTGCCAAGATAATTGTTTTGAGGGTCTGGCAGGGTCCAGCCAGACACAGGAGATATACGGGTAGTCCTCGACTTACAACCACAACGGACCCCCCCCCCCCCAAAATTCCTGTTGCTCAGCGAGACCGCTGTAAAAAGTGAATTGTGCTCTATTTTACGACCTTTCTTGCCCGAGTTGTCGAGTGAATCACTGCAGCCATTAAGTGAGTGACACGGTTGTGACTTTCCTGGTCAGAAGGTCGCAAAAGAGCCTGTAGTACAGTGGTTTAAAGCACCCTGTTATTAACATCTATTAACATCTGCTGCTTGCAATTACTGCAAGTTCGAATCCCACCAGGCTCAAGGTTGACTCAGCCTTCCATCCTTTCTAAGGTGGGTAAAATGAGGACCCAGATTGTGGGGGCAATAAGCTGACTTTGTATAAATATACAAAAGTATGAAGGCTATTGCTTAACACACTGTAGGCCACCCTGAGTCTCCAGAGAAGGGCGGCATATAAATCAAATAAAAAAAAAGGGGGGGGGTCGTGTGACACACCCACCCCCTCGGGGACACTGCGACCGTCATGAATAGGAGTCAGTTGCCAAGCATCTGAATGTTGATCACATGACGGGGGGGGGGGGGAAATGCTGCAACGGTCGTAAGTGTGAAAAACGGTCATGTCACTTTTTTTTTCCCAGTGCTGTTTGTGACTTCAAACAGTCACTAAATTAGAGGTCTTCAAACGTGGTAGCTTTAAGACTTGTGGACTTCAATTCCCAGAATTCTCCAGCCGGCTGGAGAATTCTGGGAGTTGAAGTCCACAAGTCTTAAAGCTGCCACGTTTGAAGACCTCTGCACTAAATGAACTGTTGTAAGTCACACTACCCGTATGCGGTGTTGGCTATGGGCAGTTGCGGTCAACTTTAAACCAGCTTTTAGCCAGTTTACTCACTTGTCTTCATCTCCATCGGAGTCTTCTGATTCAGAAGCATTAAGGAAGCTAAAACTCTCGAGCGCATGTTCCACCGTCAAGCTGGTACTGGAGGCTCGGCTCAGGCACAGCCCTTGTTTTTGCTTGTGGAAATTAAGAACAAGTGTTAGACAGGTTCCCTTTTGGATCGAGCAATTCTCCTTTTTTTTAAAAAAAATATTTTTTTAATTTTTTTTTTTTTAGTATAATAATTCCATACATATTTTGTGGACGGTGTATTGACTGGGCCAAGTCTTTTTTAAACAACGCTAACAATAATAATACCGATAAGTATGCGTGAGCCTAATTTTCCAACTTCAACAACACTTTTCTCTCTTCATAATCCTTTTATCATCTTTCCCATTAATTCATTTAAACATAGATAACATTTCTTTACGCCATGTGTTTGTTATCCCCTACTAAATTACTATCATTTAATATTTTAAGAATTGCTCATTATTCCACCATAACTTCAATATTCCAAATGGGTAGGATTACTAGCAACGCCATATAGTAACAATTTTTAATCAATCCTGGGTGTGTGTCTCAAAACCCCCACAATTTCTAATCCTTAATATTTTAAATTCACAATATACTTTAACACGCTATTAATATTACCCTGTTTCCCCGAAAATAAGACATCCCCTGATAATAAGCCCAATTGGGCTTTTGAGCGCATGCGCTAATGTAAACCTCTTCCCAAAAATAAGCCTTCCCTGAAAATATTTAAACACAGAGCTAGAAATCAGGTAAGATGGCAAGAGGAGCCCCATCTTACTCCACGCATCCCAAAATAATAAGACCTCCCCAAAAATAAGGCCAAGCGCTTATTTCGGGGTCCAAAAAAATATAAGACAGGGTCTTATTTTTGGGGAAACACGGTAATAATACAATTAAATTGCCTAATCCTAAATTTCCATCTACTAATCTTAACTTTTTAAATTATTATTATTTATTTGATTTATATGCCGCCTTTCTCTGGAGACTCAGGGCGGCTTACAATGCGTTAAGCAATAGCCTTCATACTTTTGTATATTTTATACAAAGTCAGCTTATTGCCCCCACGATCTGGGTCCTCATTTTACCTACCTTAGAAAGGATGGAAGGCTGAGTCAACCTCGAGCCTGGTGAGATTTGAACTTGCACTAATTGCAGGCAGCTGATGTTAATAACAGTGCTTTAGTCTACTGCGCCACCAGGGCTCTTTTTAGTTATAATAAGTTATATTATCTATTAATATATATACTACTATTGTCCCTATTTGCATTTTCCCATTTTATTAATATATTTTCTCATTCTCCATCATCTCTTAACCTTTTAAAAATTATTGACATTTTAGTCAGCCTTTTATCTTTCTCTCTTGGAATCTTATTGCTATTCCTTTTGCAATGCTGGGCCTGAGCATCCAAGCCTAAAAAGAGAAAACACACCCACAACACAAAAACGAAACACTCCGTGTCTGATTTCCAAAGCAATGTTCAAAGAGGGGGTGCCCAAAAGTTACATATATCTTTTCAGCTGAAAATCTTGGGACTTAATTTCTGTCATAAATTTGGGAGATGCCTCTATTAGAGCACTTCAGCATGTCAGCAAACCGAGTTTTCATTAAAATTCAAAGATTGCTAGAAAACCGTATTTGTATCCTCCTTGGTTTATGTGAACACGGAAGCCTAAAACTGCAGTCTACCTACAGCCTATGAACCATGCAGAATTCTCTGCATTTCTCTGCGATGGGTTTTTTTGTATGTTGTTTTCCTTCTCAAAACAACCAGAATAGGCCTCTAATGTATAGGCAGGAAGTTTATCTTGTGAAAAAAAGACAACGGAAGTGTGTGAGTTGAAGATATACCATACAGTTGCCCTCCAAAGTTCATAGGAACAGATGTGGTGAGAAAATTAACTGAAAATAATTTACTACACACAGAAGGCGTATAGCTACATCAAGTCCCTTCAACATTTGCCTGCCTTCCTAGAACTGGTCAGAATTGTGCAAAATGTGAAATTAACATTGAGAATAAAAGATAAAGAGGAGTCGATGTATTTCAAGACATGGGATAAATTTTATGATTGGTTAGAAAAGAAATATGAATAAGGATATAGAAATAAGATAGAGGATAGATGGGAGAAAACAATTAGAAAAATAGATACCCAGATGATATCAAGTAAAAAGACAAAGGGAAGGGGGATGTAAAAGGGAAAAAAGTGAGATATTATAAAAATGTACGCAAATGATGAAATAAAAATAAATAATAATTGAATAAGAAATTGAAATGAGAATAAAGATAATTAGAAAATCGGGGCTGCTCGAATACCACTTTAGATTGAACTGAAAAGGGAAACAGCAGGAGAGAGGGGAAGGAGTAGAGAGTGAGAGGAAGGGAGACGAGAGCAAAGGAGAGAAGAGGAGAAAGAAGAAAGGGAAAAGGAGAGGAAGAAAAGGGAGGGGGAAGAGGAGTAGAGGAGAAGGTTAGAAGTGGGGAAGAAGAGAGGAGTGAGGGAAGAGAGGGGGAAGTAGGAAAGAGAAGGAGAGAAAGAACGAAGGAAGTAGGAGAAGAGAGAGGAAGGAAGAGAAGGGGAGGAGAAGAAGAAAGGTTGGAATAAAGGTAAAGGGTAAAAGAGCAGTCCCGAAAAAGTAAAAATGAAAAATGAAAGTTAAAAGAAAAGATGAACGAAAAATGATGAAAATGACTGTACATGTAAATGTGTTTATGAGAAATTAAAAAAAAAAGAATTGTGCAAAATGTACATAAAAACAAAGATGCACAAAGTGAGATAGCTTGCATCACTCGGGAAAGTTCTTAAAGCCAAGTTTTGGATGGAGGAATTCCAGAACTCCTAAAGGGGAGCAGTCATGCAGGATGGCAATTAGTAGATCGCAAAACAAGAGTGGGGAGTTTCCAAAGTTAAATGCAGCCTTTGTTTTAAAGCAGGAAAAATCTCACGGAATCGCTAACTCTCTTGAGATTTTGACAGATCTCGAGGAGGTGACTCAGAATCTCGTGACGTCTGGAATAACGCCAAAAAATGTCCCTGAGATAGAAAAGCGATTGCTAAAATTTGCAATGTTCAGTTTTATTTCTTCCAAAATGGCGGCCAGATAATCCTTCTGATCTCCACTGATGAATTGTTCTCACTGTCAGGAAATTTCTCCTTAGTTCTAAGTTGCTTCTCTCCTTGATTAGTTCCCACCCATTGCTTCTTGTCCTGCCCTCAGGTGCTTTGGAGAATAGCTTTACTCCCTCTTTGTGGCAGCCCCTGAGATATTGGAACACTGCTATCATGTCTCCCCTAGTCCTTTTCATTAAACTAGACATACCCAGTTCCTGCAACCGTTCTTCGTATGTTTTAGCCTCCAGTCCCCTAATCATCTTTGTTGCTCTTCTCTGCGCTCTTTCTAGAGTCTCCACATCTTGTTTACATCGTGGCGACCAAAACTGAATGCAGGATTCCAAGGGTGGCCTTACCAAAGCATTGTAAAGTGGTATTAACACTTCACGTGATCTTGATTCTATCTCTCTGTTAATGCGGCTTAGACTTGCATTGACTTTTTTGGCAGCTGTAGCTCACTCTCCTGGCTTAAAACAGTATGAGAAGACCTCTGGAAAGCAGTGTTCAGTTTCTTTGTTTAAATGCTATGAGAACCCCTCCGGCTTCTCATGTGGCCCTAAGCTTCCTACCCACTCACTTACCAAGAGAATCTCCTCAAGATGCTTGAGTTTCTGCTCCAGAACCTGCAACTCAGGGAATTGGCCCCGATAGTCATCCAGAGCAGAAGCCAGTTTGTTGATGGCCTCCTCAAGGCCAGAGTCCACAGGTTTGGGCCTTGGAACTTCTGAGATCCCTGATGGCTGAAGCTGTCCCAAGGTTGATGGGGCCAAGGAGGACTTGAGCTGTTGAACCTCTGGGGCTGGACCAGGCGTGTCCTCACTCTCCTCTCCAACAGGGGTGGCCCCATCAGGCTCATCTTCTTGCTCTTCGTCCTCACAGATCTGAGTGTTTAGTGGTGAGCCCACACTTGGGGGTGAGGAGTTCGTTTCCAAGGGTGGGACATCCCAAGTGCTAGACTCCTTGGGGACAGGGCACTCCCTCTCTTCTGCTATGGGCAAGTCCACACTTGCTTCACTGATCTGGCTAAGAGTCCGGGCGTAGGGCACATGTCCATTGGCCATGGTGGCCTCCTCTCGGATTGCCGGCTCCTTGTCCTCGGGTTGGGTGAAAGCAATTTCAATGGCTGGTGCAGTGGCCTGCACTGCAGGTTGCACAATAGGCCTGGGCAATGAATGTCGGGCACTTCCAGATAGCTGGGGGCTGGAAGAGTCATCGGACGACTCTGAAGAGATGGACCAGGCTGCCCCGTTCTCCAGTTCCTCCTGCTGCCGCAACATGTTCTGAAGAAAACAACAACATGGATGAGATACAACTGCACCGAGCATCGCAGGTCAGAAGAGCACACAAGCAGAACCTCTTCCACCCACAAACACACTCATTCACACTCATTCTTTCCACAGCCCCAACTTTGCCTTCTTTTGGAACATCAACAGTTCTTCTTCCTTGACCTGATGTGCCAACTCCAGCTAAACACAAGGCTGCAGCTGAGTTAACCAAAACCTGTTCCAGCTGCTTCATGTCATCTTGCAAATGACTCGGGGGCAAATATACATATTTGCATTTTTATAAGTTTGAAACCTTACGCTGGCTATTCTTAATAGCATAGTTTGAAAACTTCCAATGTTGAGATAGGACAGTTCTGCAGTGGTGGGTTTCAAAATTTTTGACTACCGGTTCTGTGGGTGTGGCTTGGTGGGTGTGGCATGGCTTGGTGGGCGTGGCAGGGGAAGGATACCGTAACATCTTCATTCCCACCCCACTCCAGGGAAAGGTTACTGCAAAATCTCCATTTCCTCCCGATCAGCTGGGACTCGGGAGGCAGAGAATAGATGGGGATGGGGCCAGGCAGAGGTGGTATTTACCAGTTCTCCGAATGATTCAAAATTTCTGCTACCGGTTCTCCAGAACTGGTCAGAACCTGCTGAAACCCACCTCTGGACAGATGCCAGGGAGGGTGAGATAATACTTTACACCTCCCAATCCCATAATAGTAATCTCAGCCCTATTCCTTCTTATTCTCCAATCAGTTACCTACACACAGGAGGCTGTTCAGTTTGGGTGGAGAGAGAGAGAGAGTCAACGGTCAATGGTTTGATCTAAGTCTGGGAGAAGAACTGGCTTCTAATAGAATTCATTTTCTTCCGTTGCTCCTCAGTCTTTGCATCAGCTCGCCCTCTGGAGAAAACCATCTGCCCAGATGTTGATGCTGACATGTCTCTTAATTTGCTCTGCCTTCCATATACATTGGCAAACCCCCAGGGAAGAGTGACCAACTATTTCTCAGCAACTGAGATGCCCTCCTGAATGATAGGGGAGATTCTAGAGTTGGCTTTTGGGGTAACCATTCCGAGTTGGGAATTGCTGTCTCATGCTTATATCGCCTCCAAAAGCCATTAGTAAGAAAGAGGTTAGAATAAACGATGGCCTTATTGGTACTATTGAATTAAAAATGGCGAAATGCAGCCCTTTGAACAAATCCCTGCTCAAAACTCCTATTCACACGATTTAAAATTCTCCTTAGCAATGATCCCTGGTTGGGGTTACATCCTATCTAATGACTCGTTTTAATCATACTTTCTTGAATAAGCCTGATTTACCAGCTTCATTAAGCCATACAGCATGATTGATAAATTACAACAGCTGAATTTATACCCTGGGCTAAGCCTCACATATATGTGCTAGTCGTTCCTGACTCTAGGGGGCGGTGCTCATCTCCGTTTCAAAGCCGAAGAGCCAGCGCTGTCCGAAGACGTCTCCGTGGTCATGTGGCCGGCATGACTCAATGCCGAAGGCGCACGGAACGCTGTTCCCTTCCCACCAAAGGTGGTCCCTGTTTTTCTACTTGCATTTTTTACGTGCTTTTGAACTGCTGGGTTGGCAGAAGCTGGGACAAGTAACGGGAGCTCACCCCGTTACGCAGCACTAGGGATTCGAACCGCTGACCTGCCGACCTTTCGATCGACAAGCTTGGCATCTTAGCCACTGAGCCACCGCATCCCTTTCCTTTAAGTAATCTTTCCTATTACTTATCTCCTTTTCTACTTATGACAATAACTTTGTTGCTCGTATCTTTATGATTTCTGTTGTTTTATTTAGTTTCCTAGTATGATTACTGTATGATGCTAAGTGTTATATCTGATGATTTATGATGAATGTATTTTTATGATGACTATGTTGATTTATTTTATTTTTTTATTTTTATTTGATTTATATGCCGCCCTTCTCCGGAGACTCAGGGCGGCTTACAGTGCGTTAAGCAATAGCCTTCATACTTTTGTATATTTATACAAAGTCAGCTTATTGCCCCCACAACCCGGGTCCTCATTTTACCCACCTTAGAAAGGATGGAAGGCTGAGTCAACCTTGAGCCTGGTGGGATTCGAACTTGCAGTAATTGCAAGCAGTAGATGTTAATAGATGTTAATAACAGGGTGCTTTAAACCACTGTACTACAGGCTCTGTTGATGATTTATCACTTATAGCTTTTATGTACAATGAGAGTTTATGCACCGAAGACAAATTCCTTGTGTGTCCAATCACACTTAGCCAATAAAGAATTCTATCCTGTCCTGTCCTGTCCTGTCCTGTCCTGTCCTACCCTACCCTATGTGTGAAGCAGTAACCGCTTCTCTTTATCTCATCTCTTAAGCAGACTTAACAATACAAGTCAAGTATAACTTTCGGGGAAGCACCATATTGTCTCAACTATCAGCTTGTAGGTGGGTTAAGGTCAAAAATGAGCAAAGAGACCCAAACTTTCTCAGACATCTTCTCATCCTTCTCCTCCTTCTCCCAGATAGGATGCCATCAGGGAAGATGCAGGTAATCCTCGACTTACAACTGCTCATTTAGTGACCAAAGTTACAATGGCCCTGAAGAAAATGACTGGCGGCCGTTTTTCACACTTACGACCGTTGTATCATCCCCACTTGGCAACTGACTCATATTATGATGCCCTGGGGTCACGTGATCCCCCTTTTGTGAACTTCTGACAAGCAAAGCCAATGGGGAAGCCAGATTCACTTAACAATTGTGCTACTGACTTAACTACAGCCGCGGTTCACTTAACAACTTGGGCAAGAAAGGTCGTCACATTGAGCAAAACGACTGTCTCACTTAACAACAGAAATCTGGGGCTCAATTGCGGTTGTAAGTTGAGGACTACCTGTAGATCTTACACAAAGTCTGGATTGATCAACTTCAGAGGGCTTCTGAAAGTATGTCCAGAGCTACTTCTAAGTAGACCAATTCTTTAAGATTTAGCAGAGGTACTGGTCTACCAGGCTTTTAACTGCTTGCAGAGCTGTACCGGTCTACCCACTTATTTTTGCAGGCACCGGTCTACCCATTTGTTTTTGGAGGCACCGGTCTACCACCAAACTGCCTTTTACCACTGATCAGCTGTAGGGCTGCCCTTTGAAGCCCCAGGACAAGAGTTTAAACAGTTTTTTCCTTCTAGCCGATCAGCTGGGACTCAGGAGGCAGCAATAGATTGGGGGTGGGACCAAATAAAAGGTAAGAATAACGTGTGTGGGGGGGGGCATAACCGGTTCAGTGACGTCATATCATCACCGCTACTGGCTCGGCTGAACCGGGCCGAACCGGGAGGAGCCCACCACTGTTACACACGGCCCACGAACCATAGGTTGCCAACTTCTAACTTAAAGGAAGACCTTTCATGCTAAATCGTTCAACCGTGGTCCCTCCCGACTTCCCGGCCTGCAGGGGTAGCGGATAGTAAACACACAATCAGGAGTAACCACTACAAGCCAACAAGACAAAGGAAGCCCCGTACAGTTCACTACTGTCAAGGACCACTTATCTACCTGAGCTCTGCTAGGTGCTACGGACTAAAGGAGAGGTTAAAGCAGAGGAAGCTCCGTTGCGGGGACACACCAAGCGATGCAACAGTGCGAGCACTTACGCAACCCTGCGACGCCTTTGTGCTGAGCTGCACCGAGGAGACGTCGCTGCACGAACAGCTCCACGGCAGCCTTTCCAGGACCGTCTCTTGGAAGACGTCCATCAAAGCCCGCCTCTGCTTGGGGACCGCCTCCCAAGGCAGGCTCTTGAGCGGAGAAAGAGGCAACCGTCAACACCCAGGACTTCCAAGCTCAGGTGGGCTCTCTAAGTTACCGCTTATGGCAGGGGTGTCAAAAAGTCTATTTCATTGAGGGCCGCATCAGGGTTGTGTTTGACCTCGGGGGGCTGCGGTGGACATGGCCAGCTTGACATCACTCATGTTGGGGACGCCTGTGGCGGCCTGAGAGCTCTGCCAGTGAAAACGGAGCTCGGGGAGGTTTTGGCTGCGACAGCCTCTTGCTGCCCTCTGCCAGTGAAAACGGAGCTCGGGGAGGACCACGCGTGCTCCCTCGAGCTCTGTTTTTGCTAGCAGAGGGCTGCAGGAGGCCTTTGTGACCAAAAATGGAGCCTGGGAGGGCTGTGCGCAGCCCAACCGAGTTCTGGTTTTGCTGGCAGAGGCATCGCGGGCTGGTCCTTCATTGTTTCCAGTGCGGGCCAGATCTAAAGACCCCGCGAGCGAGATCTGGCCCCCGGGCCTTGAGTTTGACACCCCTGGTTTATGGGATCAGGGTGAAGAACGCCCTACTACTCTGCAATAAATCTAGCTGTCTATTTTCTCCAGTTAGAAAAATCAGAGAAGCTGTTCTCCTTCCACTTAGCGGTGAAAAAGCTGGTGGTGAAGCCGTAAAGACAAAGAGCTTTCCATTCTCCTCACATCTTAATAAATGTAGCACCCACTGAAGGAGTACTCACATAAAAGGCTTGTTCCCTCATGGAAGGGGTATCAGGAGGGCTCTGGTTGTATGTGGAGAACCGCTTGTTGACTGTCGAGGTCTTGTTCACAGTACTGGCAGAAGACGGCTGGTCCTCTTTATCAAACGGACTGAGGGAAGGAAAGCATCGTAGTTAGTGGAGAAGAAGGAAGAGTGAGCTGAAGGGAGACGTGGCCCCACAGCAACCGGTGGGTTGCTACTGGTTCTCCCCGGTTCGGGCGAGTCGGTAGCGGCGATGGTGAGGTGAGAGTGAACCGGTTCGCTCTGACTGTCAGCTGGGCCCTCCCGCCCGCCCCTGCGCTATACCGACCCATATCTGTTTATTTTTAGCCCGGCTGATAGGCAGAGCAGAGCAGACTGCCACGCCTCAGCTGTTCTGAAATGGAATGTGCTTGCGCCAATCGTGTGCGCGAAGCGAACTGGTGGTAACACCGGTTGAAACCCACCACTGCCCCACATGCTCTTTACATCACTTGGAAGATCTTCAAGGAGACACTATGGACTCTCTCACCAGGAACACTTCTTTCATTGTGGCCCCACACAGACACCCAACAACGTCCTAACGTTAGAGAAGAACAGAACAAGCCCAAAGGCCAAGAGAACTCACTTCCAATTGACCTCTAGGCTTAGCTTGATTGTGCCTAGGTCATTGATGTCAACTGCCACCACTTGGGGAAGGGCGGCAAAGAGATCCTTGGTCTCACAAGAGACATTGCCCACCACTACATGGCTGGCCAAGCTCTTGAGTTCCGTCACCTGAAAGGAGAAAGGAAAAAAAAGAGCAGAGTTATCGTGAATAAGGAAAAGACATCTTCTTCTAGGTAGGAAGACATCTGACGAGGGAGACATCAATCACCTTGATAGACAGAAATTCTGTGATAAGGGGCAAGAAGATCATCTCCTCGCTATCCCAGACTTGCTTGCTGTTGGCTTCAATGCGACCCCGTAGTTTCCATCGCTGGCGCCCATACCTCATGAAGATCTACCATGAAGGAGGAGGAATTTGGGTATTGGTTAGATGACTAGCAATAAGATTCAGACTCACAGGTTTAAGCCAGCTTGACTGCAAGCCTTCCTGGGATAACAAACAGAAGGGACAAATTCATCCGATTCCTTAAGTAATAGCAACTTTCCAGGATGACGCTAGATATGAACATCTGGAATGCACCAAGCAGTCACCCAGTGTCCACACCAGGGGTGGGTTCTAATTTTTTTTACTACTGGTTCTGTGGGCGTGGCTTATTCTGTGGGCGTGGCTTGATGGTCATGTGACAATTCTTTAGGATTTAGCAGAGGTACTGGTCTACAAGGCTTTTAACTGCTTGCAGAGCTGTACCGGTCTACTCATTTGTTCTGGGAGCGTCCTGGTCTACCCATTCGTTTTTGGAGCATTCCGGTCTACCCATTCGTTTTTGGAACGCACTGGTCTACCACCACACTGCCTTTTAATACATCAGCTGTAGGGCGGCCCTTTGAACCCCCCTGCCGCAAGAGTTTAAACAGTTTTTTTTCCTTCTAGCCCATCAGCTGGGACTCGGGAGGCAGCAAATAGATTGGGGTCGGGGCCAAATAAAAGGTAAGAATAATGCGGGGGCGGGCAGTTCCCGAACAAAGAGAACCGGTTCGGTGACGTCATATCGTCACGGCTACCGGCTCGGCCGAACCGGGCCAAACCAGGAGGAACCCACCACTGGTCTACACCTCCAAGGCTGTCAGTGAGCAGAAAATAATCCCTTAACTGGCTTCCATTTGCAAATTCAACATTTTCCTTAATCCTACCCAACTCAGGAACCTGTACGTTCTATCCCCTCCACCATCACCCATCTTGCGTTCACAAACCTCATATTGGTCGCCTGCACAAAGCCTAGCAAAGCCAGCCAATCCTGCAAGAGAATGACAAGACAAGGCAAGGCATAAGACATAACAAGACAAGACATGACAACATTAGGGCTACCTAGGTGGCCCACCTAGATAGTCCTTATGTGGCCTACCTAGGTAGTCCTTACGGTCCTTCATAAAGAATTAGAAGGTAATACATTATAAGGTGAGGTGTTGCCCCCTGTAGAAAGGGCATGCAATCTAGGCCTCCTCCTGGACTCACGGTTGACTTTGGACGACCATGTTACGACCGTGACCATGGGGGCATTTGTTCAGATTCGTCTGGTGCGCCAGTTGCGCCCCTACCTGGACCGTGATGACCTGCGCACAATCACTCATGTGCTCGTCACCTCCCGGATCGACTACTGCAATGCTCTCTACATGGGGTTGCCCTTGAAGACTACCCGGAGGCTTCAGCTGGTGCAGAATGTGGCCGCGCGGGTAGTGATGGGAGTGTCCCGACACTTTCATGTTACATCCCTCCTGTGGGACCTGCATTGACTACCGGTTGCCCTCTGGGTGAGATTCAAGGTGCTGGTAATTACCTATAAAGCCCTACATGGCTTAGGCTGGAGTACCTGGCGGACCATCTGCGGCCAGCAACAGCTCCCCATCACCCGGTGCGCTCTCACAGGGAGGGCTTCCTTGGGGTCCCATCGGCCAACAGTGTCGGCTAGCAACTCCCAGGGAGCGGGCCTTCTCTGTGGGCACGCCTACTCTGTGGAATCAGCTCCCCCTGGAGCTCTGGATGGCCCCTGACCTTCGCTCTTTCCGCCGTGACCTCAAAACATGGCTATTTGGTCTGGCCGGATTGGACTGAAGGGGTTTTTTTAAAGGGGATTTTATTGGTTTTTATATTTGAATACTGAATTTTATGTGTTTTTTATCGTTGTGAGCCACCCTGAGTCTTTTGGGAGAGAGGGCGGCATACAAGTTTGTATGTATGTATGTATGTATGTATGTATGTATGTATGTATCAATCAATCAATCAATCAATCAATCAATTCACCACCATCCCATCGCTTTTCTCCAGATGCACATTTATGAGAAAACTTTGAGATCTGGAGGAGATATCAAAAGGCAAAGTGTCAACAGCCTCCTCCTTCTATTGCACCAAACCATCTCCTATAATCCTCAAGGGTGGTGTGTGAAATCTGGTCCTGAATTGAGGGGAGGATGAAATGGCCGAGTAGCCTTGAGTCCCTTGTGGGGAGGAAGAGACTGAAGGGAGATCTTCCTTAAAACTTTGCAGCATTTATCTAATAGTTATGCAGTCTGTGCTTTAGTCTGGCAAGATTCCTGTCTATAGGCGAGCAGCAATAGACATACCACTCTAATTAGCTCATTGTGTCATTTCTGATTCCTGACAAGGTGCTTTTAAAAATGGTCGACCAAGCTTCCTCAGGCAGATGTGGTTTGTCCCATCCTACCTTTCATCTTGATATGGAACTCTCCCAACTGGCTCTCCAATTCACTCTCCAACAGACACATATTCTGCATGGGGAGAACATCGACAACCACTTGTTAATGCCGTCAACCCGGGAACTCTCCACTTGTTCCCCCCCAACCGATTTCTTCCTCCCTGAGTGCCAGCCATCTTGACTCACTTCCGTGTACTCCTTGTAGCCTTTGCCAGCTTCGGCCAAGCTCTCCCGGGCCTCCTTGCTGCCAGGGGAACCGGCTGTGTAGGCCTTGACCATGTTGTGAGCTCCATCTCGGAGCCGTCGCTGGATGCAATACGCCTCATAGAGCTCGTCAATCTATTGAAAAGAAACACAGAGAACGAGCGTGAGAAGCTGCAAGGTGATTGAGCAGAAAGTCGAGCCAGCTGTCAGGATCCCTGCTGAAGTATCCAGAAGGTGGACTCATAGACCACAGGTGTCAAACGTTGCCATCATGTGATGTTTCGCGATGTTTTTCCCATTCATGAAGCTGGGGTGGGTGTGGCCTGTGCGTGACGCATTTGGCCCACGGTCCGCCAAGTTTGACACCCCTGTCATAGACCATCCTGGGTTACACAACAAACTACCGTATTTTTCGGAGTATAAGACGCACCTTTTTCCCCCCTAAAAGGGGGTGAAAATTTAGGGGTGTCTTATACACCAAATGTAACCCCGCCCACCCACTGACCCCCACCCTTTGGCCTCTGCCTCCCAGCAGTTACCGCCTCACAAGCAAACAGCAAGAAAAAACAGCTCCTTTCAGCTTCAGCACAGCCTAATTAGTACAAGTTGATTGGATCAGCCTCCCGACTCTCAGCTGATTTGCTCTCACCTGTTTTGCGCAGGGCTCTGCTGCTTGCTGCAAAGAGGTAAATTGCTGGAGCAGATTTTTCCCCCCTTGTGCTAATCAAGCTATGTTGAAAACGAAACTGAAAGTAAAGCAGGCTCTTTTCTGTTTGCTGCAACGAGGCAAAATTGCTGGGAGGCAGAGGCAGATTTCTTTTTCTTCTTTTCCTCATCAAAAAAGGTACTCCGAAAAATACGGTATTTTGTCTTCAAAAGGCTCTTCCTGATCTTTACGCACTTACAAAACAACAGGGGTGGAAAGTCTTGCCCAACCCCCTGCTCAAGTAGGAGACCCTATACCCATGATGGCGAACCTATGGCACGCGTGCTCCAAGTGGCACACAGAGCCATGTCGCCTGGCACACATTGGCATTGCCCATTCCTCTTCCAGGTTTCCGGCGCGCATGCGATGATCAGCTGGCCTTTCTGTGTGCAGCTGTGCCAGAAACTGGTCTTCCGTTTTCCGGCATGAGCATGCACACCAGCCAGCTGATCGGCAGTAACGAAGAATTGCTGGAACGCCAAAAACATGAAGTACCTTATCCAGTGCACGCATGCCTCCTGGGCAGCTCCTCTTCCTGGTCACAGGCCTGATGAGCATGTGCGCAAAGTGTGCGAGTGAAGCGCGCACACAAAGTGCTCCCTTTTCGGGACTTGGTGCGGCCTGCACCCTCGGTGCCGAAAAGGTTCGCTATGACTGCCCTATACCAATTCTGGATAAATGGCTATCCAATCTCTTAAAAATCTTCAGTACCCGTAACTTTTGGGGAGCAAAACATTCCACGGCTTTAATTGCTCTCACGGATAGGAAATCCCTCTTTATCTCTAGGTTGGATTTCTCTTTGATAAGCTTCCATCTGTTACTTCTTGTCCTGATTGTTTTTTCTCCTTCTCCTTGGGAAACGCCACGGCTGAATAGCTGAACTCGAATTTTACATACTAAAGAGACCTTAGCGTCTCCAGTTGAGAAGGATCAGGTAGCAAGGAAAGTGCTGAGCCAGAAATCTTTGGAAAGTCATAACTGAATCCCCTAGGATGCTCTGGGTTTAAACTACCGCATTTTTTGGAGTATAAGACGCACCTTAGTTTTTGGGGAGGAAAATAAGAAAAAAGCTGATTGGTGGATGGATCGGACTCCCGGAATACCCCCAATCAGCTGTTCCCAGAGGTGAATTTTAGCAATAGGTTCGTTGGTTGTGAGCTCTGTGCCTTGATTTTTTTTTCAGCCTCTGAAACTTCTGAAACTTTGTTTCAAAAAAAACTTTTTTTCCTGCCTCTGAAAGCTTCCGAAACAGAGCTTCAGGAAAAAAGCCTCTGAAATTTCATTTCAGAAGCTTTTTTTTCTCGAGCTCTGTTTTGGAGGCTTTTTTTTCTGAAGCTTCCTTTCTGAGGCTTTTTTTCTGAAGTTCTGTTTGGAGGCTTTTTTTTCTGAAGCTTCATTTCTGAGGCTTTTTTCAGCCTCTGAAACCTCAGTTCGAGAGGCTGGGCGGGGCTATGTTCAGAGTATAAAATGCAGCCAGATTTTCACCCTCTTGAAAAGGTGCATCTTATACTCGAAAAATACGGTATGCAAAATAGGCCAATATTTACACAAAGGCATAATTTATAAAGACAATTTAAAAAAAAAAAAAGCTTTTCTTGGCACAGCCATCCTACAGGCATGGTGAATTCAGAAACGGCAGGTACCTTGCTAGCGTGAAACTCCAAACGGCGCAAGAAACGCTCGATGGACTTGACTTGCTGTGGAAATAAGAAAGAAACGCCATTTTGAAGGACCTGGAAACTCAACTGGTAAAAGAATGCAGGAAGATAAAAGGTTTCTCTGTCCAGTCGTGTCTGACTGTAGAGCACGGTGCACTACAATAATGGCAGTGTGCAGCATGCTGCAGTCACATGACTGAGTTTTATGAAGTTGCAAAAAATACCCAAAAAACCCTCAACGCTTCCAGTTTTGGGTGAAACTATGCCCATAGCAAATCACTGGTTTGCTTAATGACCATTGCAAAAAAAGTTCTAATAAAAGAGAATATTTGCGGCTCAGGGCTGAAATGACGGTTCCTGGATGCTCTCTGAGCTTGGTTGTTTTCTTGCAGACTTTTTATTCGCTGGGGATGTTACCTAGTTTGGGTAATGAAGCATATGCAAGAAAACAACCAAGCTCAGAGAACACCAAGGACTCTGCAAAAAAGTTCTTAAAATCGGGTCAGTCACATGACGGACCTGCTTTATGACTGTCACTACATACGACCATACTGCATTGCGGTCTACCTGCTGGTAATCACCTTCTTTCTTCTAAACAGTTTTTTTTTTAAATCCAAAGGAGATAACAGTGGCAGCATCCACGTACAAAACGAGGACTCAATAGGGAGAAACAGTTTCATCCAAAATGGATTTCCAGAGAAAAAAAATGGCAGACTACAGGAACCATTAGCACTACAGGAACCATTAGCACTACTCAGATGATCCTGAGGACACAGATAAACCTCCAAGTGCTTCTAGGACCTTCCAAAAGGATGCAAATGTCCAGCTGTCTGCAAGAAATATAAATCCTTCCATTCAGAGCTGAAGGAGCTTCTTGGATGAGAAGCGAAATCTCTTCAAAAGGAAAAATAAGAAAGTCCAGTTGCCTCAGGGGTGAAATCTACTTACCTTCCCTACTGGTTCGGAAGTGTACACGCCCCGTGCGCGAACAGCGGACCCTCTGCACATGTGCAAACCTTCTGAGCATGCACAGAGGGTAAGAAACAGGTTACTTCCTGATTAAAACCAGGAAGTAATGATGACTGGGCGGATAGGCGGAGCCTCAGCTGCCGTCGCTACCAGTTCTCCGAACCACCCGCCACCTGGTTCAACCGAACCGGGCCAAACCGGTAGTATTTCACCCAAGTTGCCTCCTGAAAAAGCACCTTTGGGACAACCATGACCTGGATGACTGAGAATCTCTGACAGACATCCATTAAAAACCTTCGGCCTTCACACCAATTTCTTCCAACAAGGGGGAAGAAACCAGGGTTCCTGTTTATTTGCTGCCCAAACACTAGAAAGTTGCACGATCTAGTTCAGCAGAGTTACCCTCGCCCTCATTCAGTTACTGATTCCAAGAGAGAGGAGCAAATTCCTACATCTTAGCTCTTTTAATCCTCTGAGGTTGCTTTGAGGAAGCAAAAGACTGAGGCAGCAAATCCTAGAGGGAGGAGAGGGGGGAGAGGGAGGGAGGGAGGGAGGGAGGGTGCAGGGTTTCCACTGAATCAATGAACTCAACCAATGTCAGCAAGATCGGTCAGCAAAGCCAGAGAGAGGAGATGGATCCAAGATCAGAGGGGACAACATTTTGCGCGCAGAAACATATGAGATGCAAGAGTGAGCTATCCTGCCCCGCCTAACATAGTCCCTTGGGTTCTCCACTTCCATCCCAGCATGTCTTACCTTGTCAAGGTCGTAGAGGAAGCCCTAAAGGAGAAAAAGAGAAAAGTCAGGAACTTGAAAGAACTGCTGAATACATGCCAATAGAAGAGAATATTTGTAGCTCAGGGCTGAACTGTGGAGTCCTTGATGCTCTCAGAGTTTGATTGTTTTCTTGCAAGTCCTTTTATCATCCAACTAGTTGAACAATTGATGATGTTCCCTAGCTGGGTAATGAAACGTCTGCAAGAAAACAATCAAGCTCTGAGAGCACCAAGGACCCAACAGTGAATACATAACAGCATATTAAGCATTGCAACATGCTCTTCTGAGCATATTGTTTTAAAGCTGCACCCCTGATGTGGTGGCAAGAGGGAAGGACCATCTTTCCTGTCAGAGCAGTGATTTAAGAGCTGACCAGCTGCTACGATGATACAATGATTCACTAATGGGAATGAGTCAGCAAGGTTTTTAGCTGTTATCCCTTTAAGAGCCTGTATAATAAGAAGAGGCCCTGTTAGGGCATCTCTCTCTCGCCGTGTGCCCTTTCCTGCTGTAATTTACCGATTGTTTGACATCTGCCTATAGTATGTGTATGTATAGTATATATTCTTTTGTAGATAAAACCACTATTTATTACAAACCTCTGTTTGCTGTTATTGCTCTTAGGTTGTCTCACATAATAAAGCTGTGCACACACTGATATTTCCATAGGCAGTGGGAAGTGTGTACCGTGTATGCATTATCTGTGTACCTACTGTACAGTGCAATATTAATGCAATATCAGAGGTTTTCAACTCAATTGTATAGAATGTGAAGGATGTTGTGTTTGTGTTTTATTTTTATAATTATAATGTACACTGAAGATAGCATTTAATTTCGTTGTACAAGGTGCAATGACAACTAACTACAGCATATTGGATATGTGCAAGGAGGTATTTTTCGTGGGTGTCTATTGGGGAGATCCTGTACACAAAATGCATGTAAATCATAAGTGTAGCACCATCACCATCTGGTCCACAGGAGTGACTGGAAGGTCAGCCTGTCTGCATGACTGAGGACCGGAGACTCTCCACTGAACTTTGGCAATTTCCAGGGAAAGTCTTGCATCCATCAGAACTAGGTAGCGTCCGACCCGGAACTGCATCACTCACCAAGCGAGAATTCCTCTTGGATTCACGGATCTGGGTACTCAGCTTCTCCAGTTCCTGCTGGTGCACTTCCAGGTAAGCACTGCGAGGAAGGAGAGGTGGAAGGGACTGAGCACAGAAAGCAGAATTATCTCCCCATCATATGGAGGATTAGAGCCGACAGCATCCCAGCTCCCCAATTCAAGAGACTGTCCTAGTTCACGCAGGATGTTATCCTTGGCGGTAAAACCCAAGAGCAGAACACTTCCTTTCAGTCGATTCCCACCAGGCTATCCACACTCTTGATCTACAAGTTGAACTTTAGGGGGAAGGGAGGGGGAGGAGAAAATCCAAGTGTCAACTGCATTGACACAAAGCTGAATTGCCTCCGAGTCAATGTTGATTCCTGGCAACCGCCTGGACAAGTCCCTGCAGTTTTCTTGACAGGATTTCTTGTCAAGTTTTCTTGACAAGATTTCAAAAGTGCTTTGTTCTTGCCTGCTTCCTAGGGCTAAGAGGGAGGGAGAGAGAGAGAGAGAGAGAGAGGGGGGGGGAGAGAGAGAGAGAGAGAGAGAGAGAGAGAGAGAGAGAGAGAGAGAGAGTGTGTGTGAGAGTGTGACTGGCCCAAAGTCACTGGGTTGTGCCTCAGGTGGGACTAGAACTCACCATCTCCTGTTTCCTAGCTCAGTGCCTTAACCACTATATCAAACTCTTCGTTGTTACCGCAACTTTTGAGAGCTGAGCGGCATTGCCCAATATTACAGGGCAATATTTCAGTATTTATTTATTCATGTATTTATATCCTGCTTTTATTACCTTTGATAAACAATTCAAAGCAGCAAATATATCTAACGACGCCTTTCTCCTCCTCTTTTCCTCACAACAACCACCCTGTGAGGTGAGTTGGGCTGAGAGAGAGGGACTGGCCCGGGGGTGGGTTCTACTTACCTTTACTACTGGTTCGCAATGGGAGCGCGCGCATGCTCTTCTGTGCACGCGCAGATCGTCCATTATGATGTCTGGGCGGGTGGGCGGAGCCTCCCGATGCTTTTACTACCGGTTCGCAAGAACCGGATAGAACCGGGAGCAACCCACCACTGGACTGGCCCAAGGTCACCCAACTGGCTGTCATGGCTAAGGCAAGGTTAGAACTCAGAATCTCCCCGTTTGTAGCCTGGTGCTTTTAATCACTAGATCAAAGGTCTCCAAATTTGATGGCTTTTAAGACTTGTGGACCTGAACTCCCAGAATTCCCGTGGCTGGCTGAGGAATTCTGGGAATTGAAGTCCACAAGACTTGAAAGTTGCCAAGTGTGGAGACCCTCTATCTATCTATCTATCTATCTATCTATCTATCTATCTATCTATCT
>WNWU01000105.1:323895-349180 GCA_012654045.1 Ptyas mucosa
ATGGATGGATGGATGGATGGATGGGCAACAGCATTAGCACTTAGACTTATATACCGCTTCATGGTGCTTTGCAGCCCTCTCTAACCGGTTTTGCAGAGTCAGCCTATTCCCCCCAACAATCTGGGTCTTCATTTTACTCATCTCGGAAGGATGGAAGGCTGAGTCAACCTTGAGCCTGGTGAGATTTATTGAGCTTTTCAATCCCCCGTAGGCCAACCACGGATAAATCCAAGAAAAAAAAAGTTTCAGAAGAAAACAGAAGGTTTAATTCAACTACATAGGCTAGTTTTGTGGCCGCTCAAGAAATAGTCAGGCATGGGAAGGGTTTTGTGGCTCCCGGTGTTTTCTTTTCTGTGGGAAACGGGTCCAAATGGCTCTTTGAGTGTTTAAGGTTGCAAACCCTTGGCTTATGTCAGTTCTTAAATTAAATAAATTAAACTGCAGTTCTTAAATTAGAAACACGGCTGTTAAGTGAACCTGGTTTCCCCGTTCACTTTGCTTGTCAGACGGTCACAAAAGATGGTCACATGACCCCGGGACACTGCAACCGTCATAAATACGAGTCAGCTGTCAAGCATCCAAATGGTGACCATGGGGATGCTGCCAACAGTCCTAAATGTGAAAAATGGTCATAAATCACTTTTCCCGGTGTCGTTGTAACTTCAAATGGTCACTAAGCAAACTGTTGTAAGTCAAGGCTTGTCCTTTATGGCTTGCAGGCAAAGACATCCTTCCCAATCTCCACACACATTATCAAGAGTTGCTACCAGGGGTGAAATCTACTTACTTTCCCCACCAGTTCAGAAGTGCGTGCACGGACCCTCTGCCCATGCGCAAACCCTTCTGCGCATGCGCAGAGGGTAAAAAACAGGTTAGTTCCTGGTTAAAACTAGGAAGTAACGATGACCAGGTGGATGGGCGGAGCCTCGCACTGCCATTGCTACCGGTTCTCCGAACCACCTGCCGCCATCGCTACCGGTTCGGTCGAACCGGTTCGAACTGGTAGCATTTCACCCCTGGTTGCTACCCAAGCCAAGAGTCAAAAACCAGGCAAGAGGGAGAATTCCATCTCTTCCTGGATGAAGAGAACCACAGGCATGTTATGACCAATTCAGCAGAACTCCGGAGATAAACACCCCAGCTGGTCTCTACAAACATATCCTCAGACACCTCATGCTGTCTTAGCAAATTTAGATTTAACAGGGCTGAAAATGAGTCAGTAACAAGGAAGGGGCCAAAAAAGCACTCTATGATTTTCCCATCAATATTTATAATCACCGTTTCTCGGCCGGGAAAAGTTCCGCCTCTTCTAGAATGATCTGCTGGGGTGGGGGGAGGGAGGGGTTGAGCTCGCCAAGAAGCAAAGACAAAGCATAGATGGACAAAAAGAAGACCCAGCACTCCATCAACTGGGTTTCAGGCAGTCCTCGATTTACGGCCACAGAATTCCCATGGAATTCCCATGGAATTCTGTGGCCGTAAAGGGGTGTATATCTACAAAGGGGGTGTATTTTCAAAACCGTCAAGAAGTCTTCAACAACTTGCGGCCTCTGCTAACAGTCGGAGTTACAATTTCGACTGTTAGCAATTGTGAAATTTACAATTTCTGCCACCCAGCAACTTAACAATGCTTTGAATTTTGATCATGTGATCGTGGAGAAATTATGACCATCGTAATTGCAAGGACTAAGGTTCTAAGGTATTTTTTAAAGTGGCATTGTAACTTCAAATTGTCACTACCCGAATGGTTGTAAGTCAAGGACCGCCATTATCGGATACCCAGATTCTTCTATTTCAGTGCTTGGTCCATTCTCTAATTTGCAAAGGTACGTGATTTTTCACTTCCAAGCATGAGACAATCTTTCGGCAGGGGTGAAATGCTCCCGGTTCGGACCAGATCGCCCAATCCGGTAGCGATAGAGGTGGGTGGTTCGGAGAACCGGTAGTAAAAATCCCTGCCCCCCCCCATTGCCCAGCTGATCCGTGCAACCATCAGAGACATTTTTTTTAATTTTTAAAAGTATTTTTTCTACAACCTCTGGCCGAAAAAATGCTTTTAAAAGTAAAAAAAAAAAAGCCTCTGATGATCGCGCGGCTCAGCTGGGATCGTCAGAGGCTTTAAAAGCTTTTTTCCAGCCGAAGAGGCTGTAGAAAAAATGGTTTTAAAAGTTTTTTTTTAAAAAAAAGTTGGCCACGCCCACTCAGTCATATTACACCCCCCCCAGCACCAAGCCACGCCCACAGAACTGGTAGTAACAAATTTTACATTTCACCACTGCCTTTCGGTGTCTAAATTTAGTTTCTAAAATAAAAAAAAAGCTACCCAAAGTTAAAAGGGCCAGGTTCTGTATCCACTGGTATGGTGAGTGTACAAAACTTAACAACGCACATTCAGCCTTGCACAAAGCAAGCAGTCCAATGAGAACACCCTTGCCCAATGGCGTGAACCGAAAGGCAAAATAAAACAGAGCATCGCATGATGCTACATTAGCTTGAGCCATAAGGATGATTGATGATGTGTGTTTAGGAACAGACTAAAGTACACCGGTGACACAACAGGAAGTAATATCGCTACAGTTTCCTATCAAGTATAACCTGTAAATCGAGTCTAATTATAGACAGTGAGATTTATTTTATGCATTTCCTACATGTATCCATCGAGATGTTTGCTTAAACTGTATTTGTTTCAAGTCAATACTGGTGCTTTCTGTATCACTTCTTTTACTAAGCTGTCAACAGATCAAGTGTTTCTAATGAATGTTTTTGTTTTGCTTCTGTCCGGAATATTGTTTCATTGTTTTCTACTGACTACCCTTTCCTTACCAGTTATTTGTTTCAATAATGCTGGTTCTTAGCCAAAGAGAAAGAGAGAGAGAGGGAGGGAGAAATAGAGAGAGGGAGGGAGGGAAAAGCTGCCCCATAAATTTAACATCCTTATTGGGCCCTTCATGAGATGGCATTAAGGAGAGAAGGTGCTCTACAAAGGACAAATTGCAAAGTTATTTCCTTTTTCCAAAGTGAGGAAGAAGGCCGACAGACGAAGAAGTCCATTCATTCAGGTAAATGCACCCTTGCTTTCAAAAAGAAAGATAATTCGGAACAGCCGAAGACAAAAAGTCTGTGCGTTTTCCAGTCCACAGTGGGAACCGAGAAGGTGGCAATGCTCTTAAAAACAAGGGTTTCTATAGCTATCAAGCAATCAAAACCAAGTGGCCTACTCAAAGAGATGGATTACGTGAAATTGTTCTGAATCTAACTCTTTTTTTAAAAAAAATACTGATTGATAGGAGGGGGGAAAACCCCCAGATAACAGAGCAAATGGTGCACAACCAGCACCAAAGTCAACTTACTCCTGGTCCAGAGCTTTGGCACCTGAATAACACCTTCCTGGCTGATAGAAGGAAATGAAGACACAGGAAACCATACAGAAGAGCTGCCTTCTTCCTACTTACCCTCACAGTCCCATAGAGTTGAACGACATCCAAATCAAGTTAACCCCGGTACCCAGCCAATACACTTCGTTCAACAAACATCTCAGCTACCTCGTGCCAATCTAGCAGAGACAGGGCCCCCAATATGCTAGCCTCCACCACCCACAGAAAACAAAGCTCCCTACAAGAATCTGTGTGCCAACACGACCTCATTCTCGGTTTAATCGGAGCTGTAACCACGAGTGAAGCAGCGTCGCATCACACGTGCAACAGTGGCTCAATTAAACAATTAAGGAGGAGTAGCAATTCCGAGCAGGAGTTGACAAATGACTTTTAGTAGTAAGCCCTTTAATTAGATCACTCGGCAAATTGTGCCGGGTTTTTCTCCAACCTCTTCATCCTTACCTCGCCAATTTTTTTCCGCCCCACTAATTCCAACCGGTCTTCAGAGGCTACGAGTTGGGATGAAAATATTACAAAGTCTGCATAATTCCATCGGCTGGCCTGCTCTGGGTGCCGGAAGCTTGCCTTGTACAACAGAGAACAAACATACAGTAGAAACAACCAGCTTTCTTAAGTACAGTCTTTATGGGCCCAGCGTAGTCAACCAAGCGTGTGAAAGAAACAAGGAAGTAACTGTGAATTCCGGAGACCTACCTGGATGTTGAAAAAAATACCTGTAAGATCCTCGGGGGGCCCTAGGATGTTGTAGGACCTCAATCTCAAGGAGGTGAGGTTCTAAGATTTATTGTGCTCTTCAAGTTCAGCGAGGAAAGGCACTTTCCCATTTCTGAACCTACAGGATGCATACTGTTCGTCAAGTAAGAGGCCTCCTGGTGCTTTCCATCCAGGGCTGGGCTCCACTCGTACATTCTTAGCATTTCATAGATAATCAGCAACTGGTACTGTCAACAGCAAAGGTGTGGAAGGCCAGAGGTCCTCCTGGCAGGCTGACTAAGAGGCAGGTGAGTAAAGTACCAGCATTGTAGTTTGCTACACTAAGAATAAGTTTCAGAGGAGTGGATTCCTTTGGACCGCAAGGATTTCTACATATTTCTTTTTTTAAAAAAAAAAAGTTCAGAAAACGCTAGCTACTTTTATCAGGATACCTTGGCAACAGGAGTTCATACCCTGACTGTCACCTCTTTAGAACAGGGCTCCCCAACCTTTCGGACCTCAGGGACCACTAAAGTCGTAATTTTAAATGCCACGGACCACTAATATGATCTGCCTAATGACCAGCTCGGTGGGCATGGCTAGGTGGTCATGTGACTGGGTGGGTGTGGCCAACTCGATGTCACTCACATCGAGTGGCACCTCAGCGGCCTCTACTTGCCCCTCCCCTCCCAGCCACTCCTCGCCTGCCCGCCCAGGCTCCTTAGAGCCCCAACAGGAAGCAGTTTTCGGGAGCTAAGCAGCCACCATGAGAAAGAGTTGGCAAAACAGCTCAGTCCAAATTGGATCTGATCAAGAAGGAGGCTCGGCAGAAGCACCTCACTGAGGACTAGGAGCATAGGCTTTCCAAGCAGAGGGAAGACCTGCGGGAGTGCAAGGCCAGGTACCGGAGCCTGGGGGCTCAGTGGGCTGAGATGGTCAGCCAGGTCCAGACCATGATGCAGTCCCACTGGAACAAGGCTCTCCGGCTCTTTGCCACCAGAGGCACTTCCCTCCAGCCTTCACCCAAAGCCCCCCACCAGGAGGCTAAAGCAGACCCCAAGTCGGAATTTCTGCCCCCCTCTGACCCACACAAAAAGACCCTGAAGGGGGAGACTCTCTGCAGCAACACAAACATTCATTGCACGTATCTGGCCCAGGGGCCGTAGTTTGAGCATCCCTGATTTAGTGCAATATAAAAAATGCAAATACAGAGAAGCCAATGACAAACCAAAAAGAAAGAATTGGGTTCAATATCTGACTTCTCTGATTAAAAAGATCAGGTATCAGGTGAAGGTGAAAGTGAGTTCTGGACATCCGAGCATTCAAGCATTGCTTATTTCTTTGGGTCACTCAGTGTTTCTGAAATAATCTTGGGATTCTAAAGGTAAAGGTCAAGGTTCCCCACTCACATATGTGGAGATGGGTGGTGCTCATCTCCATTTCAAAGCCAAAGAGCCAGCGCTGTTCGAAGACGTCTCCGTGGTCATGTGGCCGGCATGACTCAATGCCAAAGGCACATGGAACGCTGTTCCCTTCCCACCAAAGGTGGTCCCTATTTTTCTACTTGTATTTTTTACGTGCTTTCGAACTGCTAGGTTGGCAAAAGCTGGGACAAGTCACGGGAACTCACCCCGTTAGGCGGCACTCGGGATTCGAACAGCTGAACTGCCGACCTTTCGATCAACATGCTCAGCGTCTTAACCACTGAGCCACCGCATCCCCTTTTTTCTGCACTGATTACCTTTCAAATCCCATCCCTAGGTACCAGAATGCCCGGTTGACCATCCCTCCTTCCTTGAAAAGTTCACGGAGCACAGGCTGGATAAGAGACCTTCTGAAACACGGTCATCTCCATCCCGACTGAACCTTTCAGAAGTAGGGTTCAAATTCCACACCGTGTCAACGTGCTTTGGAGCCTAGTTGGCTGAAGTGACCCATCCTAGGAATGGTTTCATTTATATTAGTTTTTATTGTCTCTGGTGGAGAGGGTTTCCCTTGGGGCTTTGCTGCCTTCACCACCTGAAATCCGTCAGGTGACAAACAGGGTCAAATATATATATATTTTTTTTAAAAAGGGAGAGAGAACAAAGAAGTCTCCATCCAGACAAAAAGATCTGGCCCAAGTGTATTGTGCTGAATAATGTAGAGATGGAGGGGAGGAAGGGTAAGGAACATGATCTCTCCACCCTGTGCTCCTTTTTGGAATTTGTGAAGAATGAAATCAATCTCACTCCCCCACCCTTCCTTTAATAAGAGAGCGGGATGAGATGTTCGCCTAGGTGTTTTCCTCTCTCTATTTCATAAGCACTTCCAGCTGCTTAGCAACCAAGAGTTTAGGTTCACCCCCAGAATAAAGGAAAAAGGAGGAAGGGGCGACTCTCTGGAGAGAGAAGCAAATCACCTCTATCAGCAACATTTATTTTTATTTATTTATTATTCGTATTTCTATGCCGCCCACTCTCCGAGGACACCAAAGACAGTATACTAAATAGCATATTGCCCCCTAACAATCTGGGTCCTCATTTGACCCACCTCGGAAGGATGGAAGGCTGAGTCAACCTTGAGCCGGTGAGATTTGATCCGCTGATCTGCTGAACTAGCAGTCAGCTGAAGTAGCTGCAGTACTGCACTCTAACCATTGCGCCACCTCGGCTCTTGATTGACACCCACCCCAAAAAGATAAATACATGAAGATTTTTGAATAATTGGGTGTCAAACACAGGTAGTCCTTGACTTACAACCATTTGTTTAGTGACCGTTTGAAGTTACAAAAAGAGAGGCTTATGACCATTTTTTCAGGCTTAGGACCGTTGCGGCCTCCCCCCTGATCAAAATTTGGATGCTTGGCAACTGCTTCATACTTATGACCGTTGCAGTGTCCCGGGATGATGCGATTCCCCTTTTGCGACCTTCTTCTGACAAGCAGAAGGGACGTGATGGCTCAGTGGCTAAGACGCTGAGCTTGTCGATTAAAAGGTCGGCCGTTCGGCGGTTCGAATCCCGAGTGCCGCGTAATAGGGTGAGCTCCCGTTACTTGTCCCAGCTTCTGCCAACCTAGCAGTTTGAAAGCAGGTAAAAAATACAAGAAAAATAGGGACCACCTTTGGTGGGAAGGGAACAGCATTCCATGTGTCTTTGGCATTGAGTCATGCCGGCCATATGACCACGGAGAACGTCTTCAGACAGCGATGGCTCTTCGGCTTTGGAGATGAGCACCGCCCCCTAGAGTCAGGAACGACTAGCACATATGTACGAGGGGAACCTTTACCTTTACCTCTGACAAGCGAAGTCCATTGGGAAGTCCAGGTTCAGCTAGGAACGAAGTGTTACTAATTTAAGAACTGCAACGATTCACTTAACAACCGTGGCAAGACAGGTCGTAAAATGGGACAAAACTCAACAAATGCCTCGCTGAGCCACATACATTTTGGATTCGATTGTGGTCGTAATTCGAGGACTACCTCTATCGTAGTATTTTTCCCCGTTTGGGTTGCTAGCTGAGCCTTGGTTCCGCATTCCCATTGCTTCTCTCTTTTGCCACCAAAGGAGACCCGTAGATTTTTATCCGCTGAAAAAGGTTCCACCTTGCTCCACTCTTTCTAACACATCGTGGCTTCAAAGCCTTGTTTAATTAAGTCAATGCAAACCCTAAAGCCCGCTGAAGCTAAACACACACACACACACACACACACACACACGATGTTTCAGAAGATGTGCAAACAAAGCTTCAGAAGGCTCAAGAGGCAGATGAATGCAGTCAAACCAGCAAGGTATCTATGTTTGCTGACATTCAATCAACCCATGAATTAATTGCTATTTGCTATTCCAGGCTGAGTTGGAGAAAGAAAAAAAAAAAAGCCACCCAAGCAATTTGGGGACAAACTGTGAAAACACAAAGCAAATTTTAAAAAACCCACACCTTTGGTTTCAAGACTCGCTGTCTCTTTCTTTCTTTCTTTCTTTCTTGTTTTGTTTTGTAAAAGAAACGTGTTTGTTGTTTTTAAACATTGCCTATTCACCGCAAACATTTAACTGGAAAGAATGACAATTAAAGCATATTTAGAACTCGACAACCACACGGAAGCTAAGCCACAGTGGAGTTTCTTAAATTTTGCACCTAACATCTTACTTAAATCCATGGTTGGTAAATAACGGGTTCATAAGGTTTACCGTGCCATGTGAACCCAGCCAACTATAAAGCAAACCATGGTTTGAGGCAGGGGTGAAATGCTCCCGGTTCGGACCGGATCACCTGATCTGGTAGCAATGAAGGCGGGTGGTTCGGAGAACCGGTAGCAAAAATCCCTGCCCCCACTCCCATGCCCAGCTAAGCCGCACAGTCATCAGAGGCTTTTTTTTAACTTTTAAAAGCATTTTTTCTACAACCTCTTCCTCCGAAAAAATGCTTTTAAAAGTAAAAAAAAAAAAAGCCTCTGATGATCGCACGGCTCAGCTGGGATCATCAAAGGCTTTTAAAAGGGAAAAAACCCCAACAGACCAGCAAGTAATTCAAAAAATATATACATGTGCAGAAATGGATAAATTAACACTGAAACTAAAAGATAAGGAAGACTCGAATTTTTTTAAAGGTATGGAATAGACGGTATGAGTGGATAAACCAAAAGAGAAGAGGGTAAAGGTAAAATTTAGTAAGAAATTAAAACCAACAAATAGGCACCGTCATTAAGAATTAAGAAAAAAGAGGGAATAAGTCACTGTCTGTATACATGTGTATACAGATTTATATATATTTAGTTTGTATGTTGTGATTTGTATTGTTTTATGTAATTTTAAGGTCATGAATACTTTGTATAGTTTTTAATTCTTTTTAAATTCAATAAAGTATGTTTTTTAAAACCAAAAATAAATAAAGAAAGAAAGAAAAGGAAAAAACCCTTTTTTCCTTTTAAATGCCTCTAACGATCAGGCAACTCAGCTTGGATCGTCAGAGGCATTTAAAAGGAAAAAGCCCCTTTTACAAATTTTAGATTTCACCACTGGCTTAAGGCAAAAAAGTGGACTTATCTATAATTATCAGTCTGCCTAAGAGTGCTTAGAGTTTTACAGGGGCAATTACGAAGGAGAGAGGATTTTTTAGAGACCGCTATGAGCTGCAAGAAACAATCATGCCAAGCAAGGAGACGAAGCATAATTTTCCTAGATATTCCTACTGGCTTTTTAGCAAAGGAATACGACCGTGATGGTGAACCTGTGGCACGCGTGCCAGAGGTGGCACGTAGCACCCTCTCTGCGGACACGCAAGCCGTTGGCCCAGTTCAGCTCCGCCATGCGTGTGTGTGTGCACTTCCCACTTGCCAGCTGGTCTTTGGGTCTTTGCCGTGCATGCATGAGGGGTGGGGTGCATGTGGGGAGCTGCGAGTGCATGCGGGAGTGGGGGTTGGGGCACGCATTGTATTTTGGGTGTTAGGGCATGCACGCCCCCCCCCTGCATTGGCACGCTTTGGGCACTCGGTCTGGAAAAGCTTAGTCATCAGTGGAATATGAGTTTGGGCAACGAAAGACCTCCATAACTTTTCTAAAATGAAGCCACCTATGAGAGGAATCCAAAATACGATCCTATCTTCAACTGAAAGTGGTACAGGGAGTGATTATATTACTATATAGTCGTGATGGCGAACCTGTGGCACATGGAGCCATATCAGTGGGCACGCGAGCGTTGCCCTAGTTCAGCTCCGGCACGCGCATCTGATTTTCAGGCCTACCAGGCCCATCTGAAATCAGCAAACAGGCCGTTTCCGGCCTCTGGAGGGGTGGTGAAGGCCCGTTTTTGCCCTCCCCAGGCTCCTAGAAAGCCTCTGGAGCTTGCGGACTTCCGGTCCCACCAGAAATCGGTAAATGGGCTATTCTTGGCCCCCAGAGGCTTTCTTGGAGCCTGGGGAGGGCGAAAAATGGGCCTACTGGGCTCACCGTGCCATCACTTGCGGGTGATGTGGGGGGAGTGCAGGGGGGTCGTTCGTGCATGCACGGGGGGGGGGGGGGCGCATTGAATTATGGGTATGGGCACACACGCACACAACCCCCCCACGCTCCCCCCACTTTTGGCACGCAATGGCAAAAAGGTTAGCCATCACTGCTATATAGGGATCACTTTAGGGATTATTCTCTATACTATTGATGTTGTTTTGTATTTTCTGTTATGGATCGCACCAGAGAGGCTAAACCAATTTCGTTATATATATGATGTACAATGACAGTAAACTAAGGCTAGACTATACTATACAGTCTATCTCAGGACTACTACATATCCCCTCATCCTGAGGCTTAACTCAGGGCTTTGAAGCATCCTAAATAAATCTCAAGAGGGCAATAAGAGAAACTTCCCAACGGAAGGGCTGGCACTCTACTCACAGAAGGAAGAGGAAAGCTGATTAAGATGGGATTTATACTAATTCAGCCTGCTTCTTTGCTCATTCCAAGTTTAGCTGCTTGAATAGACCGTTCAAAGGCAATCATCTGGAAAAAAGAAAACACCCTAATGTAGTTTTTTACTAAGTCCAATGAGTCACTAATCCTGATTTAATCAAAGACTGGCATGAGTCATCCAGGGATTTTTTTTCCTTTTTAAGGGGTAGTGAGGGATGGGGAAAATGGGGGGAGGGGGGACGAGGAAAATGTGAGAAGAACAGGCTAAAGAAATTCTTGACAAATGGGAGGGCTAGTCCTACAGCTCTTAGGCTGTGGATAGAAAGTATGAGTTTACTTCCAATGCTAGCAAACAAATGGGAGCCAACATGCCTATCTTTTATGGACATCAAGAAGGAGAAATGGGAAGTGCGAGAGAAAATGCCTCCAAAGAAGGGGTGAATGAACAGAGCAGGGATGATCAACCTGACACAGATACAGATTAACAGAGTTGGAAGGGACCTTGTAGGTCATCTAGTCAAACCCCCCCATCCAAGCAGACCTTGCCTACATTTTTGACAGATGGCAGTCCAGTCTCTTCTTGAAAGCTTCCAATGATGAAGCTCCCACAACTTCTGAAGGCAACTTCTGTTCCGTTGGTTGATTGTTTCCATCCATTATTCCTTGTCTGGCCTTCAGGTGCTTTGGAAAATAGCTTGACCCCCTACTCTCTGTGGCAGCTCCTCAAATACTGGAATACTGCTATCCTGTCTCCCCTGGTCCTTCTCTTCACTGGACTAGCCATGCCCAGTTCCTGCAACCGTTCATCGTATGTTTTAGCCTCCAGTCCCCTCATCCTCCTGGTTGCTCTTCTCTGCACTCTTTCTAGAGTCTCAACATCTTTTTTATAGCGTGGTGACCAAAACTGGACGCAGTACTCCAGGTGTGGTCTTACTAAGGCTTTATAGACCAAGCCCATCTCGATGTATCTCCAAGTATCTTCAGTGAAGCCTATCTTGTTCTTACTCCGTAGATTTACAGTATCAATAAAATAACCGGAAGGTAGCATCTGCAAAGCACCAGTTCAAACTTCATCTTTCTAAATTATTACCTCTGAGCTTTATATACACCATAGCTGCATTCTTTTAAAAAAATGAATATAAGTGGTAGTTGCTTTAAATGGATGCCTGTCAACCCCACCTCCCCAAGAAACGTGAAAGTAGGCTTGGATTGATTGACAGACTCTACCGAAGCTGATCTTTGCAGTCACATGGACTACTTAGTACCGGCAATAACAAGTTATCTCAGGGGTGGGCTGCTGGGGGTTCGCAGGGGTTCGGGAGAACCTCTAGCTAAGATTCTGTGCAGTTCAGAGAACCCCCAAATCCCACTCCTGGCTGGCCCCCCTCACCTCACCCCGCCCCTCCCAGGAATCCCCATGCGGCCCCCTTTGGATGCAGGTAAGTGCAGGGCGCACACAGAGTCTCGGGGACGGTGAAAAAGGAGCCTACCGGAAGTTTGGGAAGGCCAGAAATGGGCCCTCTGGAGCGCCTCTGGAGCCTGGGGAGGCCATTTTCACACTCCCAGAGGCTCAAGGAAAGACTCTGGAGCCCAGGGAGGGCAAAAACACCCCCCCCCGCCGTGATGCAGGAGGCCAACTAGGCCACGCCCACCATGGCCATGCCCACCCAGCAACTGGGCAGAGAACCCCTTGCTAAAATTACTCTGGAGTGCAATTTGAGTTCCTAGTAGTCCAAGAGAAAGTTATTGCAGTCGGCCGGATGGAATTTTTGAAAGACGGTGTCACAGGGTCTGAGGGGAATGATAGGGATTAACTTTGCTGGTTAAATAGTTGGGAGTTTTCTTTTTCACTTTGCAATATGCCGACCTTGTTTTCTCCGCAAACAAACAGCTGCCTTCATTTCTGCAGAGTATTTCTGTTTTAAGGTCAAGGTTGTCTTTCAAAGGAGCCCTGATTTCTCCAGGAACGATGTGCTTAAAAATGCTGAGCTTTCTCCCTCGAGAACAAGCAGCTGGGGAAGGCAAGTGGGGTCTGGGGTGTGTGTGATGTGCTGTGAATATGAACTGCTGGTCCGGTGGCTTCGAAAAAGAAGACGCTGTCATGCACAACACAAGTTGTGACCTCGGTGCAACTTTGCTCCCAGGCCTCTCTTACCTTGGGAAAGGCATTCAACACCGTAACACATTCTCTGCCTGCACCGTAACACATTTTCCGAACCTGTCGTCAGTCATCGGTTCAAACCTTCTTCGCTTTCGATTTTTTTTTTTAAAAAAAGATAGGAATAACAGTGTGTTAGATCAGGCGCAGGAAAGAAGACAAGACCAGCGGGGTCTGTTCAACAAGTTTTATTCAGCTCTCAACTAAGTCAGAACAGACGAACGGCTGTGCTGCCGGAGCCCTTTTTATAGCGCTCCGGCAGACCAGCCGTCCAATGACAGCGGTTTAACTTTCCCGCCCGGAGGATTAACCAATCCCCGGCCGGATGTCCTTATAAGGACATAACACAGTGATTGTCCAGAAGCCTAACCTAATGGAATACCATGGCAGGACTCACCACTATACATATTTGACTAAGAAGTACATTTTTTCCCCCGTGAGTTGCCCACTTGCCTGCTTTTCAGGTTTATAACCACAAGGGGTTCCAGAAAAACATCTACTTCTGCTTCATTAACTATGCTAAAGCCTTGGATTGTGTGGATCACAACAAATTGTGGCATTGAACTGAGCCTTGGTGGCGCAGCAGATTAGAGTGCTGTTAAGTAACACCAGCTGCCTGCAATTACTGCAAGTTCAAATCTCACCAGGCTCAAGGTTGACTCAGCCTTCCATCCTTCCGAGGTAGGTAAAATGAGGACCTGGATTGTGGTGGCAATAAGCTGACTTTGTTTTAAAAAAAACACCGCTGGGGGGGGGGCGAAAGCTCTACTAAGCAGGTATATACAAAAGTATGAAGGCTATTGCTTAACGCGTTGTAAGCCGCCCTGAGTCTCCGGAGAAGGGCGGCATATAAATCGAACCAATAAATAAATAAATAAAAAGTTCTTAAAGAGATGGGAGTACCAGACCATCTTATCTGTGTCTTAAGAAACCTATATGCGGGTCAAGAAGCAACAGTGAGAACTGGACATGGAACCACTGATTGGTTCAAAATTGGGAAAGGAGTCCGGCAAGGCTGTATATTGTCGTCCTGCCTATTTTAACTTATATGCAGAGCACATCCTGAGAAAGGCAGGGATAGATGAATCAAAAGTTGGAATTAAGACTGCCGGGAGAAATATCAACGATCTCAGATATGTAGATGATACCACTCTAATGGCAGAAAGTGAAGAGGAACTAAAGAGCCTCTTGATGCGGGTGAAGAAGGAGAGTGCAAAAGTTGGCTTGAAACTCAACATTAAGAAAACTAAGATCATGGCATCTGGCCCTCTCAATTCCTGGCAAATAGATGGGGAAGAAATGGAGGTAGTGACAGATTTTATTTTCCTGGGCTCCAAGATCACTGCAGATGGGTACTGCAGCCAAGAAATTAAAAGACGCTTGCTCTTGCGGAGGAAAGCTATGGCAAATCTAGATAGCTTACTAAAAAGCAAAGACATCACCCTGCCAACAAAAGTGCCTATAGTCAAGGCGATGGTTTTCCCAGTTTCAATGGATGGCTGTGAAAGTTGGACCATAAGGAAGGCTGAGCACCAAAGAATTGAGGCCTTTGAACTCTGGTGCTGGAGAAGACGCCTGCGAGTCCCTTGGACTGCAAGGCGATCAAACCGGTCAGTCCTAGAGGAGATCAACCCTGACTGCTCTTTAGAAGGCCAGATCCTGAAGATGAAGCTCAAATCCTTTGGCCACCTAATGAGAAGGAAGGACTCCCTGGAGAAGAGCCTAATGCTGGGAACGATTGAGGGCAAAAGAAGAAAGGGACGACAGAGAATGAGGTGGCTGGATGGAGTCACTGAAGCAATAAGCATGACCTTAAATGGACTCCAGAGGATGGTAGAGGACAGGAAGGCCTGGAGGAACGTTGTCCATGGGGTCACGATGGGTCGGACACAACTTTGAAACTAACAACAAACCGCAAAGTTACACCAGAAACAAGAACTCCAGAAGCCAGAAAAGAAAAACCTGCAGTGGGCGTAGCAGATCAAATCAACCGATCGACCAAAAGTGGTGACTGCAGCCCTGAGATCAGAAGGCATTTGGAAGAACTGCAATGTCTGGCATGGATAACATCTGGAAGAATAAAGACATCAGCCTCACAGCCAAATGCAGATGAGTTCATCCAACGTTTCCCCCCCCCCCCTCCAATTGCTATTTATGGCTACAAAACCCGGACTCTGGAAAAGGCTGATAGGAAGAAGGGTGGATGCCTTTGAATTGTGATGCTGGAGGCGACGATTACGCATCCCACGGACTGCAAAAACAACAAAGAAAAAAGTCCTAGACTGAACCTCACTAAAAATATCCCTTGAAGCCAAGATCGCCGAGTGGAGGCTGTCATACTTTGGTCATGTCATGCGAGCTGACTCACTCGAAAAGTCAATCATGCTGGGAGTGATCAGTGGAAAAAGGAAGGGCCGCCCTAATACCTATTGGCTGGACACGATAAAGGAAGACACTGGGAGGACCATGGTACAGGGGTGTCAAACTCGATTCCATTGAGGGCCGCATCAGGGTTGTGTTTGACCTCAGGGGTCAGGAGTGGATGTGGCCAGTTCGACATCACTCATGTCAGGGATGCCTGTGGCGGCCGAGCACTCTGCCAGCAAAAACAGGCTCCCGAGCTCCGTTTCCAAACGCGATGAGCTCCTGCAACCTTCTGCCAGCGAAAACGGAGCTCAGAAGGGCCGCATGCAGTCCTCCCAAGTTCCATTTTCGGTCGCAGAAGCACCGTGGGCTGGTCCCTTGCTGTTTCCAGGGTGGCGCCGCGGGCCAGATCTAAGCACCTCAGGGGCCGGGGCCGGGGCCGGGGCCGGGGCCGGGGCCGGGGCCGGGGCCGGCTTATGGGCCTTGAGTTTGATACCCCTGCCATGGTGGATCTGAAGGAGGCAGTGCGAGACAGGGGGACATGGAGAGTGCTGACCCATAGAGTGGCAGAGGGTCGGACACGACTGAACGGCTGACGACGGGCATAGCAGAAAGAAAACAGGTTCTTGAGGAATGACAATGCTTCTTATTCTTCTTGAGCGGTCATGAGCTCTCATTTCAACCTCTCCCTTGCCTGGTTCCGCACTTCCACTGAAATGAAAGAAACCCAGATTGTGGCAGTACAGAAACTCTCATTTTCCAAAATAAATTTTTCAGTTTTTATAATCTAAAGTACAAAAATACAAAAGCAAACACTTGGAAAAATAAGGGAGGGAAATAGGAAAGGAGGAGTGTAGAAAAGAAGGGGGCAAAAGAAGAAAAAGGCATTGACTTCCGACTTCCTCTAGTGAAGTAGAATAAAACAGTAACATCAAACCTCAACCTTTTTACTTTTACCTAATAGTATAAACTAGCCATTTGTATAACAACCAATCTATCTAATCGGTAAAAAACCAAAATCAAAGTTTCGGGGTTTTTTCCCACCTCCAGTACAAAATTCAGAAGCTGTTTCCAAGTAGATACAAAAGTACTTAAGTTTTTTTTTTCCCTCTTAGATTAAAAAACAGTCAATTTAGCCATCTCTGCTAGTTTCGGTTGTGGTATTCAGCCGGTTCGGATGAAATGGTAGCGGCAACTGCAGGTGGATCCACCCACCCTCCCTGGCGCTAGGCCATCCTATTTAGCCACGTTTTTGAGGTCGGGTGTATGGGTGGAAAGCACGTGCGCGAGCAAAGCACATGTGTGGAAGGCTGGGCACATGCGCTGAAGGCATGCATGCGCGTGAAGCGAGCGTGCACACGCGGTAAACCAGTGGTAAAAATTTTTGAAACCCATCTCCGGCTAGTTCCATCAACTTTTGCAGCCATTTGTCTATTGCGGGGATCGAAAGGCAGTAGAGTAACTGATGCAAAGGTGAATTGTGGCCTGCCATTCAGTCAATGCCAATTCCTGCCATCCAGTCAATTAAACCAATGGGAGCGATAAGATCGCAAACTTTGGGGTGTGTGAGAATGGGTTGGGAGGAAAGGCTGGTCTCCCTTTTAGCAGAAGGTAGACGAGGTTTTGTTTTTTTTAAAAGGGGGCCTCTCTCTCTCCCTCCTGTCTGGCTAAGTCCTTGCAAGCAAGCCGAACAATGGGAGGAAGTTGGGGCGTCAACAGGAGGCCGGCAGAGCGAAGGCGCCTGAGATGCTTGTTCTTCCTGCCGCACCAAAGCTTAAGTTACACCACCTTCTTCCGGCTCTGCTGGTTTGCTGAAACTCATCTTGAAGGAGTCTTCTCCCTCCAGGCAATTTCAGAGTCCTAAGGTCAACAATGTGGAGCGGAGAAAGAGCTGAACTGCGGTTCCCTGTTCAGTTGTGGAATCCCCGGTTTTCCTCTGTTGCGTTTCCACTCTTTTTCCGTCAAATGAGAACAACATGTAAAACTTCTCCAGCTGCGTGGACCTCTCCTCTGCACAACAGCTGATGCTTTTAAGGCTCTGCATCACACCGTCCATCTCCCTTTGCAAAGATTACCACTGATCACGTATAGGCAACTCAGATCCCAGTACCCCCAATTTGACCCATGATGGAGGCTGGAAAGGCTGTTTAGCATGACCTAGAGCTGTGATGGCGAACCTATGGCGTGCGTGCCGGAAGTGGCATGCAGAGTCATTTTGGCCTGGTTGACACTTAAAATTCTGGGAATTGAAATCCAAACATCTGGAGGGAGCTTAGGTTGGAGAAGGTTAACGCACAGGAACTGAAGAAAGACAGCTCTAACAGAACCAGGAGTAGGCTGCTGGGGGTTCGTAGGGGTTCGGGAGAACCTCTAGCTAATATTCTGTGCAGTTCGGAGAACACCCAAATCCCACTCCTGGCTGGCCCCACCCACCCCGCCCCACCCCTCCCAGAAGTCCCCACGTGGCCCATTTTGGATGCAGGCAAGTGCAGGGCGCGTGGATTCTCAGGAAGGGTGAAAAATGGGCCTACCGAAAGGTTGGGAAGGCTGGAAATGGACCTGTTTCCAGCCTCCAGAGGGCCTCCGGAGCCTGAGGAGGCTGTTTTTGCCCTCCCGGAGGCTCAAGAAAAGCCTCTGGAGCCCAGGGAGGGCAAAAATACCCCTGCAGCGCCATGGTGCAGGAGGCCTACTACGCCACGCCCACCATGGCCACACACACCCAGCAACCAGGCAGAGAACCTCTTGCTAAAATTTTTGAAGCCCACTCCTGGGTGAGAGACATCTGGACCAGTGTCTGTTAGAAGGACCGGGTGTCGGATAATGCAGGTACAGCTGTAACCTGGGAAAGAGACCCAGGTTCACATTAAGAGGAGACCAGCTTGTTCCCTTGCAGCGGAACGAGACTGCCCCCCACCCCCCCATTCCTGCCAGCAAAGCTGAATCTCCTTGCCAAGAGGCCTCTCCATCTGCCATGTCTTCTGCCAGCGTTTATTATTGGTAACTAGCAATTTAACATGGGATGGGGGAGAAGCCTCCTAGGAGGGCAGGAGAGAGAAAATACGAAGGGAAACTTTAAAGCATGCCCTGGATTGCTGTTTTAATTATCGGGACAAAAATGGGGCACGGCTCCCGCTGCCCCTTTAAAACGAGACCCACACAGAGAGAGAATTGGTTGGAGGCAGCCAAAGGAGAGAAAAAGCAGGCAGTGCCAAAGAGCTGGCATGGAGAACATAGAATTGAAACCAACGTGAGGGTTTCGGTTCTACGAGCTGGAGGTTGTGGTCCACGAGCAAACAGAAAGGGGACACCAAAAGGGCTTCTGTGTCCTTCTTTGCCTTCTTTCCGAATTCAGATCTCCGGCCACCAAACTGCAACGTTCATAACTTTCATGATTTCCCTTTGTTTAATTCGCCAGCCAAGTTCAAAAGCTCCGCAAGACTCCTTTTCTGGATGCAAATTAAAGTTTAGGATCTGATCTATGAAACGTCTAAATGGCCTGAGAATCCTTAGGCCCATCAGAAACTGCACGGCTATTAAGATCTTCTCTGTGAAGCTAACACCAACATTTGGCAGCTACCAGCACCCCACAATTCATAATGGGACTCTCTCCGGATGGTCTGCCTTTATTCTCCACATCCCACCATGCCTAACATTCCGAGTTAAGACCGCAGAACTTCTGCATCAAACACTAAGCGTCAACCCGGAGCACTGTAGAGATTTAGAAAATTGGATAGACTTGGCATGGCCATATTTTTTGAAGGCCTCCAATCACAATTATCAGGCACATCTGGCAGAATAAGAGGTCTACGAGAAGACACCTTGTTCCTCAATTCTGGAGTCAGCCCTGGCTCTGCAGACCATTCTCTTAGGGTTTCTAC
This sequence comes from Ptyas mucosa, assembly GCA_012654045.1. Classification (NCBI taxonomy): domain Eukaryota; kingdom Metazoa; phylum Chordata; class Lepidosauria; order Squamata; family Colubridae; genus Ptyas; species Ptyas mucosa. The sequence goes on from WNWU01000105.1 coordinate 342,768, forward strand.
CTCCAGGGCTAAGGTAGAACTTTCTTTAAGATGGTATCTTAGAAGTAGAAGTAGAAGTAGAAGTAGAAGTAGAAGTAGAAGTAGGAATAGAATAGAACAGAACAGAACAGAACAGAACAGAACAGAACTCAGATAGCTTTGTATCTTAATCCTAGCTCTCCAAAGAACACATTTTTCCAGGATGTGCTCAGTAACAGGAAGGAAGAGATTTGTGACCATTTCCCTCTAAGAATTAGCATTAACTCTTTCTCAACCCCACCTGGGTTATATTAACTCCAAATTATTGGTCGGGAACAATACAAAACTGCGATTCCAATGCAGTCAATAGTCACAGGTTGGTCATCCCAAAGGTGCCAATGGAACTTTCTTGGTTTTGAAAAGCCCCTTTTGGAACAACCATGACCTGGATGATTGACAATCTCCATCGACATTTGCCCAAGTTGATCCTTTTTGAAGGCGACTTCTACTTCTACTTCTACTTCTACTTCTACTTCTACTTCTACTTCTACTTCTACTTCTACTTCTACTTCTACTTCTACTTCTACTTCTTTCTATTCTATTCTATTCTATTCTATTCTATTCTATTCTATTCTATTCTATTCTATTCTATTCTATTCTATTCTATTCTATTCTATTCTATTCTATTCTATTCTCACCCTTTCTCCAAAGAGAAAGAAGGAAGAGGATATCAAAAACGAACTGCAAGGACAATAGGATTGGAGAAGAGATTGCAATTCTACCTTGTTCATCGGATTGCAAATACGACCCTGTCTCCCCGAAAATAAGACATCCCCTGATAATAAGCCCAATTGGGCTTTTGAGTGCATGTGCTAAAAAAAAGCCCCTCCCCGAAAATAAGCCCTTCCCCAAAAATAAGCCCTCCCCAAAAATATTTAAACACATGCATAGCTGGTCCCTGCCATTTCCTCTAGTTAGACTTAGGGAAACAGAACTGGAAATCAGGTAAGATGGCAAGAGGAGCCTCGTCTTTCTCCACGCGCCCCAAAATAGTGAGGCCTCCCCAAAAATGAGGCCAAGCGCTTATTTTGGGGTTCAAAAAAATATAAGACAGGGTCTTATTTTCAGGGAAACACGGTATTTTTATTGTTCCTCGGTCAATTCTGCCTGCTGATAACACCAAGTAATTATCATTTGAAACCTATGCTTAAAAGCTCTGAAAAACTTCCCCTAAGGTTAACTCCTCCACCGAGAATGGCCTTTTAAACATCAGGCTACGCCAAGGCCATTCCAATTATTAACTCTGTTGCACTGAAGCCAAGCCCTCCTTAATGGTCTTATTTCCTTGTGATGTTTTATTATACCGTGTACAACATAATGGAAGCTCTCTTGAATACTTTCCAACTCCAAAGGTGGGATTAAAAAAAAGAAAGAAAGAACAAGCATATCCTGAAGATTTTTCCCCCCCTTCTTCAACAAAGTTTAGATCAGGCAACTTTAAGACCTGTGGACTTCAACTCCCATGCTGGCTGGCTGGGGATTTCTGGGAGTTGAAGTCCACAGGTCTTAAAGTTGCCAAGGTTGGAGACCCTTGGTTTAGACGCTTCCAAGAATCGTCTAGTCATAGGAGCTAAAAACTTCTTCTTTTCACAAACTAATAGACGACTTTTAGTGCTGTGTCTACTGTGGCCAGTGTCCAACTCTGCAGTCATGGAAAACAATCATATAAACTCACAACCCTGGAATTAGCTAGTTAGCAAAAAAACACAAAACAAAACAAAAAACCCAAGAGACTTGCAGAACTGATGCATCAACGGATGCCTCATTCTTCATACTTCTTTTGCCATCTTAAAGCCGTAGTAGTTTATAGCAATAGCACTTAAGACTTATAAATTGCTTCACAGTGCTTTTACAGCCCACTCTAAGCGGTTTTACAGAGTCAGCCTCTTGCCCCCAACAATCTGGGTCCTCATTTTGCTGACCTCAGAAGGACGGAAGGCTGAGTCAACCTTGAGCCTGGGGAGATTCGAACTGCCAAATTGCAGGCAGCCGGCAGTCAGCAGAAGCAGCCTGCAGTACTGCGCTCTAACCACTGCGCCACCGCGGCTCTTACAGTTTATGCAGTGTTTATTCTCTTTTTTAAAAAAACATGGTAATTTCGAACGGTCACTAAATGAATGGCTGTAAGTCAAGGACCGTCTCTACTACATTGGGGAGGGGAGAGGAGGGAAGCCCTATCTTCCTTTAAAGACCACAGGGAAGTAGATTTTTATCCTTGACCGTCTTGATGGATGGGTCCTATTGAGGAATAGGAAAGGCAGCCCTATGGCTGAAACCGGAACATGGATCTTCCTGGAAAAAATCTTCACCACGACACAAGACCAAGGCTCTGCTTGCTCATAACCTAAGTCAGGGTTTGTTTGTCCAAAAGCTATTGTCACAGCCCGTTCTGCTGATGAAGAAAGCAATCATCCTTTGTTTATCCAAACCCTGCCTTGTTTTTCTTCTCCTGCCACTGCCGGTGAATTGGGTGGGAACCTCAAAACCATAAACAACCTAGGGACAGGACATGATGCTGGGTTCAAACACAACATGCTTTAGATAAAACAAGTTCTGGATTGAGAAAAGAAACCCGGGATTCAAACTCTGGTTCGGAGCCCAAAAATAAACCATCCAGGCTTAAAATGGGCATGCGTAACACTTTCAGACAAAAGCAATTTTCCCTTTATAAATTAGCCCTGTGTACGAACGACAGATGCTCCTCAACTTACAACTGGCGGTTTAGTAACCGTTCGAAGGTACAGCAGCACTGAAAAAAGCGACTTATTTATTTTATTTATATTATTAGTCATATTTCTATGCTGCCCACTCTCCGAGGACTCTGGGTGGCTTACACCAAAGACAGTATACTGAATAGCATATTGCCCCCAACAATCTGGGTCCTCCTTTTACCCACCTCGGAAGGATGGAAGGCCGAGTCAACCTTGAGCCGGTGAGATTTGATCCGCTGATCTGCTGAATTAGCAGTCAGCTGAAATAGCTGCAGTACTGCACCCTAACCACTGCGCCATCTCAGCTTATGACCACTTCTCACACTTTACAACCGTTACAGCATCTCCATGGGCATCCGATCCAAATTTGGGCGCTTGGAAACTGGCACATATTTATTATGATGGCTGCCCTTTCCCAAGGTCATGTGATCCCAATTCGCAACCTTCCCCGTCGGCTTCTGACAAGCAAAGACAATGGGGGAAGCCAGATTTGCTTAACGACCACGTGATTCATTGAACAACTGCAATGAATCGCTTAACAACCATGACAAAAAAAAAAGGTGGCAAAGAGAGGCACGACTTAATCGACTGCCTTGTTTAGCCAACGGAAATGTTGGGCTCGGTTACGGTTGCGGACTCTCTGTAAATCTACTTCTCGCTCTTCTACCCTTCTTCTGCCACTAGTCTGCCTTCTACCTCCCCCACGAAACATTTCCTGAGTAGCACCGAACCCCTTTCTACCGTTCATCAGTCTCAGAGAGTCGTGCCAGCACTTTTGGCAACCTGATCTCGCCCCGCCCAACTGGAATGGGGCTGCGCTAGTATCACCAGAACTCCCACGACGCTTCAAAGCAGCCCAAGTGAATATTATGTAGGGATCCTGGCAAGGGCCAAGGAAAAGGCACAACAGAGCTGGCACTGAACGGATCCTGCCTTGAAAAACACAACAGTCTCGTGGCATCTTGGAAGATCAACAAGTCCATTATGGGAGAAGCTCTGGTGCCAAGGGTTTTTGCCACGTGGCCTTGTGCTTTTGGCTTGACACCACCACCACCACCCCGAAAAATGTTGGGGGGCAGAATCAGCACTGTAAAAATCTGCATGACAATCCCCCAAAGAGACAAATGCATCCCATTATGGCCCAATCAGAGGCAGGATAGCGTCCTATAACCAGTGCCTCTATAATACCCTCAGGGTCAAAATCTCCCCATCCCTCATTTTATAACTCAAAGTAATAATAATAATAATAATAATAGATCCAACTTGAATGCCACCCAATTCTCAACAACTCTTTCCTACCACCTTCTTTCAACCACCGGGCAATTTATACCGTTTCCTTGAAAATAAGACCTAATTGGAAAATAAGCCCTAGCATGATTTTTCAGAGTGCTTGTAATATAACCCCTAACCCAAAAATAAGCCCCAGTTAAGATCGTCAACAGACGGAGGCATTTAGTACTGTATTTCCCCCAAAATAAGACCTAAAAAACAGAAAATAAGCTATAATCCGTCTTTTGGAGCAAAAATTAATATAAGACCCGGTTTTATTTTGGGGGAAACGTGGTAGATTCATATATTTACAACGATAACATGCATCTGCAGATGAACACATACAATTAAGCGCAATACAAATTTCATGTACCAGCATGCCACGAAAGGCCACATTTTAAACTGCCAACATTTATTTCATTTATTTGTCGCCCTTCTTGTAACCTTAACAACTCTGGGCAGCTTACTGCAGCATTAAAACATTTAAATCCGAACTTTAAAAAGGTTTAAATCATGGCAACCGGACCGAAGTTTGTTAACCTGAGATGTTTCGTTACTCATCCAAGTAACTTCTGCAAGTCAAAATAAAAAAAATAGTTAGGTAGAGAGTCAGAGTATGGAATGTACCAACTCTTGCCACACTAACTGCAGAAGTTTCTCCCCAAAACATATCGCAATATGTCAATGAAGACACAATCATCCAGGCCATGAGAGCCTTGGTGGAGCAGCGGACTAAAGCGCTGTTAAGTAGCACCAGCTGCCTGCAATTACTGCGAGTTCAAATCTCACCAGGCTCAAAGTCGACTCAGACTTCCATCCTTCCGAGGTAGGTAAAATGAGGACCCGGATTGTGGGGGCAGTAAGATGACTTTGTATAAAAAAGAACACCGCTTGGGGGGGGGGGCGAAAGCCCTACTAAAAAGGTATATACGAAAGTATGAAGGCTATTGCTTAACGCATTGTAAGCCGGCCTGAGTCTCCAGGGAAGGGCGGCATATAAATCGAATCAACCAGCCAACCAACCAACCAACCAACCAATCAATAAAAGTAACTAAAACATGGTTTAAAAATCATGGCAATCGGAACAGTGTGTGTTAACCTGAGATGTTTCGTTACCCATCCAAGTAACGTCTTCAGCCAAAATAAAATTTAAATGCTAACAAATTATCTCTAAAACCCATAAAAGCGGACAGCTTTTCAGCAAGAGGGGCATCTCCTGTGTGAACCTTGCTTACTTCTTCAGCCCTCCCGATTTAAGCCATGCCGAAGGAGTCTGACAACTTAACACAAAAAGTCTATCAACCTCTTGGGAGCAGAATCTTCTGTATAGATTACTCTTCGGAATAAACGCCCGTGGAACATTAAGCGAAAACCCACCAGCCCCCTCTCCGCAAATCTGAAACAGCAACAGCATTTCGACTTTATATAGATAGGTTGCTGCCGAATGATTTCCCCTTCAGGGAGGACGTTTTTCCATCTCTGTAGCAGAGAGGACACCGAAACAAAACTCCACAAATTGCAGGATTCCAGTGCTTCAAGAACGCAGTTTTTGTTTTCCTAAAGTTCATCCCACTTTGGATTTGGAGATGGAGGGGGGGGGGAGTCCTACTTTTTAAAGGAACCATTACCTTTGTACTTCCCTCTCATCCTGAAGCTGGGGCTTACTTAGTCCATCCTCAATTGAATTGGAGAGGAAGGGTCTGTCCCTCAAGGACCAGTAGTGGTATCCTGAATGCTGGTGCCACAGCTTCTCTGCCTAGTCTCCACGAACTGCAGCAAAGACAGAAGTTCTGACCGGCCAATTTGTCTATGTGTCTCCTCCCCATCTTTCCTGACATCACCAGAGTTCCTGCTGCTCCCAGGGTGAGTCAAAAGCCACACAGCCGTGGAGGAAGCCAGAAGAAAGGAGAATGGAACAAGATTTCCCAGGAGCAGCTGCTCTTTTTTCCACCACCTTCTTTCTACTGAAGACGTAGTTCTACGTGGAGTTCAGAACACGGATCAACCCATTTTTTCCCCCTTCTTCCTGCATCATTTTTAAGGATTTTTTAAAAAAATATATCAAAGTCCTGGTATCCAGAATATATAAAAGTCCTGGTATCCAGAGTCCCTTGGGAGTTGGGCGGCATAGAAATGCGATAAATGAAATGAAATATGAGTCTGATATCTATTTTTTTTTAAAAAAAGTTCTAAAAATGAGAAGATGAAGCCACAGGTCTCAACACAGCCTATATTGAATAATGAGCATAGGGATCGAATGAATTATATACAATCCATAGTTCGTATGTGTAGGAACGGTTTTTCCTGATAATTAGTTTTTCTTTTCTTGCCATGTTTAGACTTTAGTTACCATAATGTATCTGAGCTTGCTTTCTTTCTTTCTTTCTTTCTTTCTTTCTTTCTTTCTTTCTTTCT